>OY747709.1:4781995-5184495 GCA_963556495.2 Valencia hispanica | reverse complement strand
TTTTAAATAAACATTTGTGCGGCTCATTACAGCATCTGTCCTGCCGAAGCTCACACAGGATGGGCACAAACACACCCGCTCCTCTTTTTGTGAGGATGTTTGTCAAACCCGCCCCCCGAACATTCATGGAGCGAGATCAACAGGCCAAGAGAAAAGGTGGAGCAGAGAGGGAGAGAAAAAAGCTCTGGCCACAGATAGTGTGAATTAACTGACAGGTTTGTCAGTAAAGGAACAGGTGAGACATTAAACACTATTGGTGACAATAGACTCACAGCCAACCGGCATGATAGCTGATGGGCTAAAAGTAAATTAATAAAACAAAAGTTTCAAGTTGTAACAAAGGACACCACTTTGTATTGGTCTTTCACGTGGAATTCCAATAAAATTGATTCATGTTTATGGCTGTAATGTGATAAAATGTGGAAAAGTTCAAGGGCGCCGAATACTTTTGCAAGCCACTGTATATACACACAAAAAATGCATGATATGAATATTGAAATCCTTGTATTATATTATTTCTTTTAATTTTATATAGCCAGGTAAAATTCTATTGGGATTAAGAACATTTGTTGTATATGAACATAACCAATGCATAAAAAATGGTCAATTACTGAACCTGAAAAGTTGAGATATTATGGGTTATTATGGTATATTATCAGTAAATGACCCTTTATTCTTCAGGTACATGTCTAGATGCTGGATGGACTCGTCATGATGATTAGCAATTGGACTGGTGCAGGCAACAATTACAGACACACGGACTGGGTAAGTAAAACAAATTATTGAACGATGAGATTTGAGCATGAAGATGAGTGGCTGGAAGGACATGTCCGATTCGATCCAGGTCCACACTGGGGAGGAATGTAAACAGTTAACTTTGAAGATAGACACAAGCTTTAGAATAGAATAGAATAATCATTTATTGTCCCACAAAGGGGAAATTTGGCTGCCACAGCAGCAAAGTGACAGATAATAGAAGCATTCACGATCACACGAGAATGGTAGAAAAAGTATAAAAACAGAATTGCGAATTATATATGTACATTAAGGACACAATAACAAAAACCAAAGTATTGTTCAGTTATTAAAAATAAAGTGGTATACTAAGATTAGAATGTGCAACTGAGTAAGATAGTTTAAAAAGCTGTGAATATTTACAGAATTTGCATGAGTAGTTTTGCAATAGAAAGTATAATGGTTATCGTATTATTCACAAGTAGTTGACAGAATATAAACTGAGAAAAATAGATGTACAAATAGCAGCCAGAGAACTGTTAATTAAATCAGTCAAATAGTGCAAGTTACAGCAGTGATGTAAAAAATATTGATTTTGTTGGGAGCAGTTCTGGTTGTAAAATCTAACGGCTGCAGGAAGGAAGGACCAGCGGAAATGCTCCTTCATGCACCTAGAATGCAGCAGTCTGTCACGGAAGGAGCTCTGCACCTCAGCAACATCGTCATCAATCAATCAATCAATCAATCAATCAATCAATCAATCAATCAATCAATCAATCAATCAATCAATCAATCAATTTATAAAGCGCTTTTCATACAAAATTGCATCTCGAAGTGCTTTACAGGTTAAAACTACCCCACATAAAACCACATTCCCATCCCTCCCCTAAAGAATTAAAAACATGATCACAGTTATAACCCCCTCCCTCCAAATCAACTCTCATGCACATTCACTTAAAGGGGCTATGTGCAATTTTCTTAAATTTAAACTCGCGACTGACCCCTGTGGCCAAAAAACGGAACTGCTCTATGAAGGTAGACATGTGCCAAAACGCATGCAGTTGTAGCTTGCGATGTGAACACTTGTAGAATACCATTTGAGAACTTGAGCAATAGAAATCTGAAGTTATATGTCAAACATCTACATGAACACTTGTAGAATTGCAGTTGAGAACTTGAGCAACAAAAATCTGAAGTTCTATGTGAACCATCACAGGAGGGGAAAACAAAAATCACACACACAAACTGAATTTCAAATTGCACTAAAACCCCAAACATGTAAGACCCTGTGTGAAACAAATGCACTAGTGTCAGATTTTCACCTGGAGAAAACTTTCACATTAACCTGTTCTGAATGTAAAGTCACATAAAAATATTCACATGTCTGCTTTCATTTTTATACAAACATAATTACAACTCTCCACTTATCATTAATCGTTTCCTACTATAAATCTTTTGTTTATGTGTTTATTTTTGGTTACAGCTTCAACGTATTGATTTCAACCACTCGAATCTGCTGCTTAGTGCGCACACATCAGCTACGACGAATCACAGCGCAGCGAAAACAGTGCAGGGAATTTTGGCACACTATCTGCGAAATGTTTGTGCCAAAACTAACTTGTACTTGAAGGATAAGGGCAGAGAGCTGGGGGGCGATGCGGGTGGGGGTGGGGGGGTGGGGGGGGGAATAGCGGAGGGAGTGATGACGTCGTCAATAGATCAACCAATCAGAGCGAGAGGTCATGTGCACGTGCCATATTTTTTTCTCCCTTTCCATACCGTCATGACCACTTATACACCAAGACGCACCAAGCTGGAGTGTGTTACTTCGCCAAACATCGTAAGACATGTCCATTATGTGTTTTGAAGAGGAAATAGACCCATGTCAACTTAATATTCCACTCCGCGAAGTCCATTAATTTCTTTTAATGGACACCTCAAAGGGCATTATCCCACTTATACCATGGTCACTTACGAAAGAAATAAGTATTTAATCAATTAATAATACTTTAATGTGTTTTAGAGTTAAAACCGTGAGGGTTTTTATTTTTATAAGTCGAACGCACTATTTAATATCTACCGTATACAGGCGTTGCCAAGCAACGTGGCCACAGCGACCTGACCGCAGCAGTTGATCAGTGTTGTGAAGTGAGAATGTGGCTTTACCTTACGTTACGTAATACAAAGTATTAATATGTTAATGTTATCAAACTCACCAAATAAGTTAAAAGAAATGATAAAATCACTCAAGTTTTGTCTGTCTTGCTTTTGCGATGTGTCAACTGTAAAATAGCATTTAGTCTCTGTTGCCATGGTAACCGTCTAGCGTTTGAGCCAGCGCAAAAAATTAGAACGGTCATCAGGCGCTTTGACGGGACGCCTTTCCTAGGTGTGCATTATCACTTTTTAACCTACACCCTCCAGCCGATCAGAATCGAGTATTCACCCAAACTATGGTATTAATAAGGGATAATGCCCGACGAGGTGTCCATTATCAGAAATTAATGGACTTCGCGGAGTGGAATATTAAGTTTGGTACGTCTTGGTGTATATACAGTCTATGGTCATGACAGTATGGAAAGGGAGAAAAAAATATGGCACGTGCACATGACCTCTCGCTCTGATTGGTTGATCTATTGACGACGTCATCACTCCCTCCGCTATTCCCCCCCCCACCCCCCCCATCGCCCCCCAGCTCTCCGCCCTTATCCTTCAAGTACAAGTTAGTTTTGGCACAAACATTTCGCAGATAGTGTGCCAAAATTCACTGCACTGTTTTCGCTGCGCTGTGATTCGTCGTAGCTGATGTGTGCGCACTAAGCAGCAGATTCAAGTGGTTGAAATCAATACGTTGAAGTTGTAACCAAAAATAAACACATAAAAAATATATTTATAGTAGGAAATGATTAATGATAAGCGGAGAGCTGTAGTTATGTTAAAAATCAAAGCAGACATGTGAATATTTTTATGTGACTTTACATTCAGAACAGGTTAATGTGAAAGTTTTCTCCAGGTGAAAATCTGACACTAGTGCATTTGTTTCACACAGGGTCTTACATGTTTGGGGTTTTAGTGCAATTTGAAATTCAGTTTGTGTGTGTGATTTTATTTTCCCCTCCTGTGATGGTTCACATAGAACTTCAGATTTTTGTTGCTCAAGTTCTCAACTGCAATTCTACAAGTGTTCAGGGAGATGTTTGACATATAACTTCAGATTTCTATTGCTCAAGTTCTCAAATGGTATTCTACAAGTGTTCACATCGCAAGCTACAACTACATGCGTTTTGGCACATATCTACCTTCATACTGCTCTTCCTTTCTGCTCGCTCTCGCGAGGAGAGGAGAGGTGAGGCTTGGCTCCCAGGCCAGAAAAGAAATCCTTCCAGACTTGAGAAATGAATTGTGGGCCCCAGTCATAAAGGATCATGGATGGAGGCCATGGGGTTTGAACACATGATTGAATAGCAGTTTGAGCAGCAGAAAGTAAAATCCGACCAAGTTCTCTTGTTTTAGTTCAGTTAGAATTATCAAAATTTTTTCTATTTGCTAAATGCCACAATAATAAGAGAAAGAACATCTCAGAGATGTCTTCAAAATCAAAAGTTGACATACATTTCCTCAATACTTGGTAGCAATGCCTTCGAAATGTGTGACTTGAGTCATTTTGGGTTTCCTTCCACACATTTCTCACAGTAGTTTGCTGGAATTCCAGCCCATTCCTATTTGACAGAACAGGTGTACTTAAGTCAGATTTATAGGCTGCCCCGCTCTCACAGACCTCTTTAAATCTGCCCACAAATTCCCTAAAGGGTTGTTCCCAGGCTTACAAGTGTCTCCCCCTTCCCCTCAAATGTTATGGTCAGTATGGCCAAACAGTTCCAGTTTCAGACCACAGGACATTTCTCCCAAAATTGCGATCTCTGTCCTTCTGTACATTTGCAAACTGCCATCTGGCTTTTGCTCAATTCAAAAGACATCATTAAATATTCAATTTGATCTGCATGTCATAAAGGCACTTTCCGCTTGTCCCTCATGTGTACGGATCAGTTGCAAAGATTTAACCAAGGGGATGTAGTGGCCCTTTGGACTGGTTCGAAGGGGGAAGTTATTAATGGTTCATTTCAGTTTATTTATATAGCGCCAATTCACAACACGTCATTTCAAGGCACTTTACAAAAAAGTTATTTGAATTCAATTGTACATATGTTGGGATCCATATTCCACAAATGAACTGAAAAGACTGCATTTCCCAACATTCCTTGCTGTGACCCCAACATATTCCCATCTGTCCGTGGCCAATGATGACATCACAGAGTTTATAAATGTCTCTGGCAAATGAATGTTGCCTTGTCTTAACACGCTGCTCTGCTGGCCGCAAGCGGTCACTCTTCACCGGTGAATCCCCTTATTTCTGACCTTCTGGGCGGGAAAGAAATCCCTTTAAAATCTTCAAAGTGCAACCAGCCCCCGGGTGAAAGAAGAACTGTTCCAAGACAGTTCTTCAAGACGGCCATGGCCATTTACTATGTCGATCTGCGGATCGACGTAGTAAATGAAAGGCCTTCTGGCCTACAACTGAAACAGTGGTTCCAAAGAACCATTGCGCAGGTTCTTTTTCTCTTGTTTGCCCAACTACGGACACATCTCTCCCTCTCACACACACACACTGATAAAATTTTGCGCACTGTCTCGGGTTCTGTCCGGCCTGTGCTGGCTGGGCCTGTTTATCAAAAGCTAACTCCATTATCCCTTGTTTCTGTGTTAAAGCCTTGGCCTACCCACGTGGAGAAGCCATCAAACGCCCTGTTGCCCAGCTCCATTGTTATCCAAAGCTAATTTCATTGTGCTTTGTTCCTCACGTGTCTGGTCGTTGTTTGAGCCCCCTTTGGAACGAGGTGGTTAAACCCTGTAGCATCCGCATCTGCGCACGTCTTGGCGTCTATTTATAGGAAGAATCAATGCATGACTTCCCCCCTCCCTTTTTATGATGAATGAATGTTTTGAAGTGATTCTCTGATGCTTATTGTTTGTTTCATTCACATATTATTCATTTTCTAAGATCAGTTGTAGTTAGTTTGCATGCTTTAGAATAGATGGGAATTATTGATGAAATGCTTGGCTTCAAGGTTGATCTTTTTTTTAAATAAATTCCCCTTAGCTTAAAGAGAAGTTTTCTGTGATTACTGTGTGTATTGGTACACATATTGTACACAGCGTTTTTGAACTTGTACCCTTCAGAAGAGACTGTGTCTGGTATAATTGTGCCTAAAGAAAGGAGCTGGTGCCCCGAACATGAATTAATAGATTAAAACTTGAGCTTCATCAATAATTATATTAATATTAAATTATTGATCATTATTATTTATGGTTATGTAAACCATACAAAAATAGCTCTCTCTGTGTCACAACACATTCCAATTAACCCTTCAGTTCATTATTCCAATCCGTTTAAAAGTTTCCTATCTAAGGAAACCCAGCAGATTGAATCATTGACTTGCGGCATTCACTCCTCCTAAATCAACATGTAGCGATGGTAGCTCTTTTTCTTGACAGTTATAGTAGGGCAAAACAGTATTTGAAAGCCACCAATTGTGCAAGTTGTCCCACTTAAAAGGACGAGAGAGGTCTGTAATTTTCCTCATAGGTACACTTCAACAGTGAGAGGCAGAATGTAAAAAAAATAAAAATCCAGGAAATCCTGTTATATTATTTCTAAAGAATTTATTTGTAAAGTGGTGCAGCTGGTGGTTATAAATTATTTGTAGGGTGAGCTAAAACACATTAATTAAAATGCTCCAGTTTAAATTCCAACAATGCAAAGCATCCAATTTGAAATGGAGAAAACCTGCTTTAAAACAGCAATCTGTCCCTTTCAAGCACAACAAACCACCATCAAAAACCAAGCTTGCTTGTCCCAACTGTCCAATACTTGCCTGCCCCTTACTGAGGGTTTGAACTATAATTTGTTCAGATGCAAATTTGTTCTGCCAAACAACTTAGCATAACACTGTACCACACTCTTTAACACAATTACTAATCACACTAATAAAATAAAAAACAAAGCACACAGAAAGATTTTTTTAAAATGAGGCCATCCTTATTTAAAGAGAACCTCACTTCGACAATCTGTCCGGGATGTTAATAACCACCTCATTAAAGTCAGCTGATTGATGGATGATTGATGGATTCCTGCTCAATGGAAAGTGGAGCCAGTCGTTCAACCTATCCTTTACCATGTTACTGCGAAGAAACGACTTGGTCCTCTTCAGTGTGCTGAAACACCTTTCGGACTCTACAGATGTCATCAGGGTTGTTATGGCTGTTTGCACTAATTTAAAGATCTCAGAAAAAGAGATCTGAAGATTGTTTTGTGTCAGCATCCTTAACAGTGATGATGCAGAAGTTAATCCTGCAAACTCCTCACTGCTGTACATCATCATCAGTTCCCCTTTCAGTTTTTCTTTGCAGATCATTGGGAAATGATAATAACCCTCAATAATCAAGCTCCATCATACATCAGAGATCTGATTCTCCCATATGTTCCTAACAGAGCACTTCGCTCTCAGACTGCAGGTTTACTTGTAGTTCCTAAGATTTCTAAAAGTAGAATGGGAGGCAGATCCTTTAGTTATCAGGCTCCTCTCCTGTGGAACCAGCACCCAGTTTTAATTCATGAGGCAGACACTCTGTGTACTTTTAACCCTTGTGCACCCAGAGTGGGGGTAATTTGAACCCTGTGTCCTCTAACTGTATAGTTTATTTTCTACTACTCTCCAGTTGCATTATATGCTGTTATTTCGACTGTTAACTTTGTTTTATCTCAGTGTTTTTCTCTCCATAGACAGTACACCTGGTCTAGTATCCTGCCTAGCTACAATGCCCTGTTGGATGGGGGTGTCTACTGGGATGATGGTCTCGGTGGCTGAACATCCCACGTCTCCTGTTATCAACATCTTACTTTCATTAATGTAGAAAGTTCTCTTATATCAGATCTTCTGTTCTTTCTGTGTCTCTGCTCTGCCTTCTCAAACCCCAATACAGTCATGGCAGATGGCCGTTCTTATTGAGCCAGGTTCTGCTGGAGGTTTCTTCCTGTAAAGGGGAGTTTTTCCTCTCAACCGCTGTTACATGCTTGCTCAGTATGTGGGATTGCTGTGGTTGGAAGTCAGCATCAACAGGAAGCAAAATCAAGTCAATGACTCGATGCAATTTGCTGGGATTCCTTAAATAGGAAACTAACTAAAACTTTAAACTAATTGGAATGTTTGTATGATTGTATTGAAATTACTTTTCCTGTAAAGTGCCTTGAGAAAATCTGTTGTGAATCGGCGCTATATAAATAAACTAAATTTAATTTAATTGAAATGTCCACATGTGGCGTCCAGTTGCTTTTGTGGAAAGTTGGTTTTAATACCTATGAAGAGATCAGGGTTAACCAGTTCAAATGAGTTCAAGTGTCAGGCCTTCTCAAAGTGAACTTTTACTGCTCGATCATTATTTTGCAGCACTGACCTGCTACAGAGGCACTCTGAAATCTGCATCTGGCGCAGAGGTTTTGTGTCTGCTGCTGCATCAGAGTGCGGATCCTCCATGGCCAGGGATTTTTTACAGATTATTTATGGAACTGGTAAAATTTTCCAAGGCTTGTCTTGTTTGAGGAGGATGTTATAGAGAATGTTCACATGCATAAATGTGTGGTGAAAAAAACGATAAAAAGAAAATAAAAGTTGGGTCCTCTACCAATGTGAACAAACCACGAGCTTGTTGGATTGACACGCTGTCCCAAATGTGATGATTATAATTTTTCTCAAAGCATGCCGTCACGTTTTCTTCTTGTTTAAACACAGTGTGTACCGTGCGGCTGGAGAAGCAGCTTTCAGTTTCTATGCTCCTCTAATTTTGAACAAACTTCCAGACAACTGCAAAACTGCTGAAACACTGAGTTCTTTTAAATCACAACTAAAAACATATCTGTTTAGAGCTGCCTTTAAGTAATGCTTTGATGTATCATGTTTTGTGTGTGCTTCTTGCTTTACTGCTGTTTTTACATTATATGCTTGGTAATGCTTTGATGTATCTGTGTTTGCTTCTTGCTTAATTGCTGTTTTTACTTTATATGCTTTGTCTGTGTTTTAATGCTATTTTTATTTTACCCCTTAATTATGTAAAGCCCCTTGAATCACCTTGTTGTTGAAAGTGTGCTATACAAATAAAATTGCCTTGCCTGACCTTAAAGTTCCACCGTGATATGCCCAATGCTGGAATCCTCCTGCTGTAAACTTAATCCAGGACAGCAGTTCTTTTAAGAGAGTTAGAAAAAAATTACCCAAAAGCAGAAAAATTTGCAAAGAAAATCCTGACCAGTGTAAGCGATGAGCATGATTAAATTTAATTGATAAGCATAACAGTGCAAAACGTGCATGAAGAAAGGCCTCCCTGAGTCTAACCTGCAAACCGGAGGATGCTCACTCTTGACTGCAGCTCCATCATAAGTCTGGGCAATAAGTTTATTTTCCAGTTTAAACGGTTGGAGATTTTCTATCAGGAGCTTTTCAAATCCCTCTGCAGACCTGTTTCTCCACTGCAGTGCATTCAGTGATGTACCTGAGCACAATGATGCACTGGCTCACTCAAGCCACATCAGTGGTCTCATCGGCTTACACAGCAAAAAAATGGCACTTCTAATGTATAATCCCAGATCTTTTTGTTGATAAGCCTCTAAAATGCAATACAGTTTATTTTGGCTGGTCTTAGAGGTGTATTTTGCCGCCTGTGTATTTGAGAGGTGATCTACCAACTGGTTGACAGAAATTCAGATTCAGTGATGAGGAAGATTTGTTAGATCCACAAAATGGTACCTCATGTTTCTTTCAAAATTTTATGCAATCCAAAATCCATGATAATTCATGTCTCTTTTTTTTCACCAGCTCGCTGTGCCTCTGTACAGCAATGCCATGGTCCTCATCCAGCTGACAGACATCCTGCCCAACACTGACAATTTTACACTGTTGCCAATGTGACTTGTACTACATTCATGTTTTTTTATTTTGTCCAATAAATGTTTTAAATTGACAATTCCTTGTTGGATCCAAACGGTGTCTCCTCCAAATAGTAAACATGGAAAGCAGAAAAGATTCTTTAGCTACACTTGCCATTAGCCACTCTTTCTGCTGAAACCAGGTCACAGAAGACTTCGGTTTTGCCGTTTTTCCTTTTGTTGGATTTGAATATTAGTTGGTCAATCTGCCCCCAACCTCTTCAAATCAAATCAAACTTTATTTATGAAGCGCTTTTCATACAAGAAGTTGCATCACAAAGTGCTTTACAGATTAAAATGACCCCACATAAAACCACCTTCCCTTCCCTCCCCCACAGATTTAAAAGCATGGTCACAGTTATACCCCCCTCCCCCCAACCCATCTCCCATGCACACACACAGTTAAAAGAAAAAGTAAAAAAGGACATTGGGCCGAGTGTAGATGAACCATGCAAGGAAACGCCATCAGAGGAGCCATCTGCCCCGGCAGCAGTAGATTAACAGCAGCAGCCGAGGCACTGACACAGGGCACCCAGTGGAGGCAAGGCCAAGACCCCCACCTCCACCCAAGCTCCACCTGGAGAGCACCCAGGCAGCTACAGCCGACCACCGCTCCCGGGGCAGAGGGCTCCCACAGAGGAAACACTGGAACGGGGATTAAGATAAATTAAAGTATAAAAAGAAACGGTAAATTAATGTGCTAAGATTGAAAAGTAAAACTGATAAAAATATAATCATATAAAACATCCAAAGCAATTAAACAAACAGTGATAAATAATAATCAGTTAAAAGCTAAGCTAAAAAGGTGAGTCTTGAGCCTGCTCTTAAAAACATGAATGTTCTCTGCGGCCCTAAGGTCCTCTGGCAGCCTGTTCCAGAGGTGAGGGCCATAAAACTGGAAAGACGCCTCGCCATGCGTGTGTCCCCTGACTTTTGGGATGACAAGGAGACGGCTGCCAGAGGAGCGCAGAGACCGCGAAGGTTTATATGGTAAAAGCAGTTCAGAGAGATAAGAAGGCCCAAGACCATTAAGACACTTAAAAACCATTAAAAGAACCTTAAAGTCGATCCTGAAATGTACGGGGAGCCAATGCAATGATTTTAAGACCGGTGTAATGTGCTCCTGCCTCCTGGTCTTC
Organism: Valencia hispanica; assembly: GCA_963556495.2. Lineage (NCBI taxonomy): Eukaryota > Metazoa > Chordata > Actinopteri > Cyprinodontiformes > Valenciidae > Valencia > Valencia hispanica. The sequence goes on along the minus strand of OY747709.1, from coordinate 5,173,584 downwards.
ATCAGGACACGTGCTGCTGAATTTTGTAGTAGTTGTAAACCTGATATACTCTTTTTGGGAAGACCAGAAAGCAGGGCATTACAGTAATCAATTCTACTGGAGATAAAAGCATGCATCAGTGTCTCCGTATTGGCCCGAGACAGAATGGGGCGGACTCTGGCGATGTTCTTTAGTTGATAAAAAACTATTTTAGTGATATTTTTTATGTGAGGAATAAAAGTCAGCTCAGAGTCAAAAATCACGCCCAGGTTCTTCACTTGTAAAGAGGGATTACAAGACAGTGATTGTAGTTTTGGTAAAAGTTTCTCTCTCTGAGCCTCAGGACCGATGACTAAAACTTCAGTTTTGTCCTGGTTGAGCTGGAGAAAGTTTTCTGCCATCCAGGATTTAATGTCTAAAATGCAGTTAAAAAGTGCATCCATTGGCCGTGTGTCATCGGGAGACATGGAGATGTATAACTGTGTATCATCAACATAACTGTGAAAGTTAACTCCAAGTCTCCTGATGACGCTGCCAAGAGGGAGCATATAAAGGTTAAAAAGCACTGGGCCTAAAATTGAACCCTGGGGCACACCACATGTAATCCTGTGGACCCTAGAAGAGCAGGTATCTAAACTTACCATAAAAGTCCTGTCTGTGAGATAGGATGTGAACCATTTGTGAACAGCACCAGAGAGGCCGATCTGTTTTAAACGGGTTAAAAGAATAGTGTGGTCTACTGTATCGAAGGCAGCGCTTAGATCCAGTAGAACCAACACTGTCACCTTCTGAGCGTCATAATTTATTCTAAAATCATTTAAAATCTTCAGAAGGGCCGTCTCTGTGCTGTGGTTCACCCTAAAACCAGACTGAAATTTCTCCAGGACATTGTGCTCATTAATAAAATCATTAAGTTGAATTAAAACTAGCTTTTCTAAAACCTTGCTTAAAAATGGTAAGTTAGATACTGGTCTAAAATGATTAAAATCGTTAAAATCTAAATTGCTCTTCTTCAGCAGGGGCTTCACTTCCGCCCCTTTAAAGGCGGCAGGAAAGACCCCCGTCTGAAGGGAGCAATTCATCACGGTTAAAATCTCATCCCTAAAAGATTCATAAAATGGCTTAAAAAATGAAGTGGGAATCGGGTCCAAAACACATGTGGTGGGCCTCACTGAGGAGAAAACCTTATCAAGAGTCCCAGCTTCTACCAGGACAAAACTGTCCAGCGTTTCCTCTGGTAGAGACACACATTCAGATTTGTCTAAAATCATGTTACACTGAGAAGATAAAATATTACATCTGATGGTGTCTACCTTCCCTCTGAAGTGGTCTGCGAACTCCTCACAGAGTGTTTGAGGGGGTTTTCTGAAATGCATTAGTAGCTCTATTAAAAAGTTTATCAATGGTGGAAAAAAGGATTTTAGGATTATTTTTATTGTCTGATATGATTTTTGCAAAGTAAGCATTTCTTGAATTTCTTACAGCATTATTATAGGATTTGAGAAGTTCTGTGTATAATTGATGGTTTATCGTGGTTTTATTTTTTCTCCATTTTCTCTCTGCCGCCCTGCAGTCCCTCTTTAGTTTAAGATTGTTATTTCTCCATGGCGCTGCAAGTTTTGAATGTGAGCGTTTTACTCTAAGTGGAGCCAGCAGGTCAAGAGCGGACTGAAGTCTTCTGTTAAAATCACTGACGATAAAATCACAGGGGGCAGGTAAGAGAGTAGGAGGAAACTTTTGGAAAACTTCTAGAAAACCTGCAGCCACTTCAGGGGTTAGCTGGCGCTTCCTGACAGTTCTCACAGAGGTCTCCTGCTGGATAAAACTGGTGATGTTAAAATACATGCAGTAATGGTCAGAGACAGCCAAGTCAACAACAGAGGACACACGGGTGGATAGGCCATGCGTGATGACCAAGTCCAGGGTGTGTCCTCTGTTGTGAGTTGGCTGCATGACATGCTGACTAAAATCCATATAATTCTAAATATTTAAAAATTCTGTTGATAAAGGGTCTAAAAGGTTATCCATGTGTAGATTAAAATCACCAGCTAAAATGATCCTTTCAAAGGAGTTGTACAAAATTGATAAAAACTCTGAAAATTCTTAAATAAAAAGTGCACTCTTTTTAGGAGGCCTGTAAACTGTGACACATAAAATCTGAGGAGTGCTAAAAACAGTTGCATTATATTCAAAAGTACTAAAATTATCAGATAAAACAGCTTTGGCAGAAAGCGTTGATGAACTAAATAAAGCAGTTCCGCCTCTCCTTTTGCAACTCCTCGTGGAATAAGTGAAGTTAAAATTTGGTGGGGAGGCCTCTGTAAGAACAACGGGGGCATCTGCACTCAGCCATGTTTCTGTTAAAAATAAACAATGTATATTATGATCTAAAATTAGGTCATTTATTATAAAAGTTTTATTCAGCAGAGAGCGGACATTTAAAAGTGCCATATTAATAGTGGTTGGAGATGGAGTGACTGTATGATCTACTGGGTGTAGGACTTTTGGTAACTGTTTGAGATTATTAGAGTTGCGTTTGCTACGTTTTTTATTATTTGTCCGCTCTCTGCTGATAATAACGGGTATAGATGATTTAGGGCAAGGTCCAAGTCCGATATGTGAATTACTGTTAAAATCAGAACTGAGTTCATAGGAGCAGGGACCAGCTACACATCAGGATGTGGCAGAAGGGGCATGGAGGGCAGGTGCAGCTGGGGTTGGTGTGGTAGACAGGGGGGGGCGAGGGAATGCCAGGCTTATTGACAGCATGCGGGCACCCTGTCTATTAAGATGTAGTCCATCTGGACCAAACAATTGACTCCTGCCCCAGAAAATGTTAAAATTGTCCATAAAACTAATATTGTGCATCACGGTGGCAGAGGAAAGCCAGGTGTTAAGAGATAAAAGTCTGCTAAAACGACCAATACCTCTGCCAACAGTGGGGGTGGGGCCAGAAATAAAAACAGACACATGTGTGTATTTTAAAAGATTAAACAAATGAATAAAATCCAGCTTCAGGAGCTCAGATTGCTGTTTACGAATGTCGTTGGTTCCAGCGTGAATAATAACTCTACTCACAGATGGGTGATGTTGGATATGGTCCAGGATCTGTTCAGCAATATCCTTTACGGTGGCTCCAGGTAAACACAGTGTGACCGCTCCTCTCATCCTTACATTCCTGATAATAGAGTCTCCAATGATGAGCGTGGTGGGGGGCTGGTCAACAAGTTGATGCTGGGCAGAGGATCTTTCACCGTCCAGGACCTTCTGGATGTTGGGCGGATTAGCTTCCCCAGGACTGCAGCGATGTGTAGTCGGCGCCGAGGGCTCGTTCCGTGGGTTCGGGGTGTAGTGGAGCACTCCTCGGCGAGTCCTGGGTTTAGCGCGACGTGGAGGGCTGCGGGAGCCTGGCTGCTGCTCCGGCTGCTGGGAGGGGATGGGCGGCAGTCCTGCAGAGCTGCGGTGTTTCAGGGCGGCCGGAGGGACAGTCAGAGGAGGAAAGTCGTGCTCCAGGGCACCGAAGCGGTTTGACAATGGGAGGCCGGGTGAAGGAGAGCGGTGGCGGCTGCTCTGGGCCCCCCCACCGCGGCCGGGCCCGACCATGGACCAGACACCCTGGAGCACCGGTGTTGAGCTGATGGGGGCTTTTGGCTTAGCCCCCAGATGGAACCAGCAGTCCTCCTCTGCAGTTGTTGTTGCTCCTCCGGCGTTCAGCAGTCCGAGTCCAGCGATGGATTCCCCCTCCGCAGCTTCACCGGGCTGCCAGGGAATTGTGTCCGCCAGCTGAGCGCTGTTGGCGGCGGCGAAAGTCCACGTCGCGCTCATGGTCCTGGATTTGATGGAGCGTGGAGATCCTCTGCTCCAACTCCAGAACTTTTTGTGTTAATTTAAAACAGCCATCACATCCGGGGGTGCAGGTGAGTGAAGGCATGACGAAATAAAACGTAGTCCGTGCTCGGATAAAAAACGCCCCCGATAAAAACAAGTTGCTAAAAGTCAGTGGTGTTAAAAACAGTCATCAAAACGATTTAAAACCAGTTAAAACCGTGTTTGTTAGGGAGCCGAAGTTTGGCAAGTCTCTCTGTAGAAGGACGCCGACACATGCGCACACGAACAAATCCACAGATGCTCCAATGACTGAATGTAGTGTAAAGCACTTTTTCTTAACTTCCATTTTCTCCTCCAGCGACATCAATGAAGATAATAAATAATCCACCTCCTTCGTGCTAATTTGGCCTGCGGTCCGTCCCATTGTACTTGCTCTGTCTGTCCAACCACACCCACAAACCACATCCATTGTTGTACATCCATTGTAATTGGCTAAAGCCTGAAGCCTTGGTATGACTTTGGGCTGAACAAAATTAGCCCCAATGAGCAGCAAATTGAGGAGGCGTAGCAAGCAATCTATCAATCACTCTGTACCACTAACTGCACTGAATCTAATGGGGCTGTTTGGGCTGCGAAGAAGTTTTGGGCAACATCAGTGGTATAAATTTCACAAAATGTGATACAATAGTTTTAATTTGTGTTTATTAGATAGCTATATTATTATTTTTCTAAACACAAGGGAGGTCTTAGCCCTACTAGCCCCCTTATACCAGCCGTCCCTGATTTGGTCAATAACAAAAGCTCACCTCAATACTTTTATTTGTCCAAAATATTATGACCCCATACATCCTCTCTCTTATACGGATCAGTAGTTATTTTAAAGGTTCTTAAACATATTTGAGACCAGAAGTTTTGATCAAAGCTGGCTGATAAATCCAACTCCCATTTTGAAATAGGGAGGGCTATTGATTCATCTAATGTAGATAATGTCCTGTATATTTTAGACAGCAATTTGGGGTGGGGGGTGGGTGGTTGAGATTAAGAAAAACTAAAAATCTTGCTGGCATTTGTAATTCAACTGTTTCGAGCCTAAATTTACCTTTTATAATAGATTTAAATTGTTGATATTCTAAGAATTTGTTTTTATTAATTCCATATTGTGTAATTAATGTATTAAATGGGATAAAGTCTGTTCCTTCAAATATATGTTTCAGGTATTCAATTCCTTTACACCTCCAGTCTGGAAAATTTATCATACATTTTTTTTGCAAGAAACTCCCACCATGCACTCAGAGAGGAGCTGATATTTAGGCTTTTAAAGCATTCATGTTGTTTTATATTTGAGCTAATAAATGGTAGGTCTGAAATCTTTATCTTATTGCATAATGTCTGTTCTACGTCTATCCAGGACTCATCTAGGTAGCTATGTTTTAACCATCTTGAGATGTATTGGAGCCTATTGGGTAATAAATAATCATGAACGTTCGGTAGATCTAGACCTCCTTTTTCTTTGGTCTTCTGCAGTGTTTTTAAGCTGATACCTGGGGGTTTATCTTTCTAAAAAAATTTAGAGACAGAGGAGTCCACAGATCTAAACCAATCCAGTGATGGTTTGCTTGGGATAATTGAGAATGGGTAATTGATTCTGGGCAAAACCATCATATTTATTGAAGTAACCCTTCCCATAACTGATATGGGTAGGGATTTCCATTTAGCAAGATCATCTTCCACTTTTTAAAAAAGTGGGATGTAGTTTAGCTTGGTTAAATCTGCCAGTCTTGGTGAGACATTGATACCTAAATAAGTGATATTCCATGTTGCAGTTGTGTGTTAATTGGATTCTGGACAGAACAATTGATTGGAAGAACTGTAGATTCTAACCAATTTATAGAATAATCTGAAACTTTTGAGTAGGAGTTTATCAACCCGATTACCTGAGAGAGAGAGGTTTGTGCATGCTGGAGAAAAGTAATACATCATCTGCATAAAGACTGATTTTATGTTCTATGTTATTGCATTTTATGCCTTTAATATTGTTGGTTTGCCTGATTGCTGCAGCTAGTGGTTCAATAAAAATAGCGAACAGGGAGGGAGAGAGTGGACATCCCTGCCTGGTACCTCTCTGAAGATAAAACCTAGATGATGTTTGGTTATTTGTCCTGATACATGCTGTTGGTGAACTGTATAATATTTTCAACCAGTTTATAAAAGAATTGCCAAAGCCAAATTTATGTAAGGTTGCAAATAAGAATTTCCTGTTAACTCTATCAAATGTTTTTTTCTGCATCCAAATATAATATATTAGTTTCAATGTTTTTACAGTAAGAAAAACCTATTAAATCGATTAATATACGTGAATTTGTGGATGAACGTCTCCCTTTTATAAAACCAGTTTGATCAGGATGTTTTATGAGAGGGGTTATTTTCTCTATCCTTTTTGCGAGACCTTTGCAGATTACTTTAAGATTAACATTAATGAGGGATATAGGACGATAGCTGGTAGGAAACACAGGGTCTTTACCTGATTTTAGTAGAAGATTAATGCAGAATTCACATTTGGTGGAAGTCTGCCATTTTCCTTGGTTTCCTGCAGCATTCTATGAAATGTTGGTGCCAGAATATTCCCAAATTCCTTTTAGAACTCTGCTGGAAATCTGAGCCTGGAGACTTTTTACTGGGCATGCTTTGGAGGGCCTCCTAGAGTTCAGTTGCTGTTAGTGGTGAATCCAGGGCCATCGCTTGACTATCCGATAATTTAAGTAGTGTTATTTTATCCAGAAACTGTTCAATTTCATGATCTGATGGGTTTATCTCCGCTGAGCATAAAGCCTTGTAAAATTCTTTAAAGGTGTTGTTTATTCTTTCAGGATCATATACTGTATTCCCGGTGCGATCTTAAATAGCAGATATAGTTGTTGTTTCTTTATTTATTTTTAGCTGGTTAACCAAAAATCTACTTGATTTATTAACTTATTCAACGTTTTCTATCCTAAGTCTTTGAATTAAGAACTGGGTCTGTTTATTGATAATTTCATTTAATTCTAGCTTTGCTTTACGGATTTTGCCTAGTCTCTAATCATCCAAGGAAGCTTCTAATTATTTAATAGTTTCTTCTAATTCCTGAATACATTTGTTTTCTATTTTATTTTTATTTGATGAGAATACAATTTTTTTAATGCTACGCACAGGTTTTCCTGCCTCCCAAAGAATAGATGGCGACGCACCAGGGAGTTCATTATACTCCAAATATGAAACCCACTCTTTTTCATAATATTCAATAAATTATTTATCCTTAAGTAATGATATATTAAATCTCCAATTTTTGCTTTGAGGCGTTTCTTTGTTATTTACTAGAGTTAGAGAAACAGGAGCATGATCGCTAACAGCTATAGGGTTTATCTCAGTGTCTGAAATTCCAGTCAACAGTGAGCTGCTGACTAACAAATAATCCATTCGAGAATACGAATGGTGGAGATTTGAGAAAAAAAGTATATTTTCTATAGTTGGGGTGAAGAGATCGCTATGCATCGCAAAGTCCACAATCGCTCATGTACTGCTTAACTATATCTAGTCGCTGCTGTACTGAGCCTGTCTATTTCTTCCATTAAACCAAAGTTGAGGTTGCCCCAAGAAGAAGTGAGCAATCCAAGTGTTCAAGGAGTACCGAGAAGAAGGAATGAAAGAATGAGGGGTCATTAACATTTGGGCCATATATACTGACAATACATAACTTTTGGTTATGTATAGATGGTTGTATTATAATAAATCTACCCTCTGGATCTGTAACTGTATCTATTACTGTAAAATTAAAATTTTTATTTATTAATATTGCTACTCCCCTTTGTCTAAAGTTATAGCATGCAGAAAAGATATTAGGAAACTCAGGTTATTTAAGATCATCTGCAGCTGATGTAGATTTATGGGTTTCTTGTAATAAGACGACATCTGCCTTCAATCTTTTAAGCTGGTTAGAAATCCTAACTCTTTACTCTAAGGTTTGTCACATGGAATGCTCATGGAGCTGGCACTAGAGAGAAGAGAAACAGATAAATACAAGTGGAGTCATAGTTTGTGCTTGGGGTTGCCTGATTGAAAATCCAGAAGCAAAGATATAAGAAAGAGAAAAATAGAAGAAAGTTAGGAACGTGTTAAGGGTGAGGGTGAGAGAGAAATATACAGTATAGTTATGTTATGAAAAAATTCAGTGTGCGTGTGAGTGATAGAAGAAATAAAAGTGACAAAGAAATTTGGTGATAGAAATGTGAAGATGAGAAACGAAAAATGGGGAATGTTCTTTAATTAACAGAGATTGTATGGAAAGCCAGAAGTTATTGTTCTGTTGTAATCTTCCCACCAGTACCCCCAGACCGACAGGCTCCCCTTTTGGATGGACTGGGCGAGAGGATATGAAATGATGTGGGGAGTTGCAGTAAAGGCAACAACCAGATGCCATCCTGCGCAGATGCTGCTCCAGAGTCCATTTGCATAGGTTCAGGGGGAGGTTGAGGAGGAGGTTGGAGAGTCACTACAGGATTAGACTTTTGTGTTTTACAGGGTGATAAAAAAAAAAAGTTAGTCTTTCTCAGATTCTGTTGTCTACCTAGATGGCTAGATTGATCAGATCATCCATGAATCCAGTCCTAAACTGTAGGCTAGTTCATGTTTCATTCAGAGAGTGATGGAATATCTTTTTTTAAAGCTGTCATGTTCCAGTCCGACTCGGCTGCTAAATCTGCGACTGATCTGTTTCCTTGTTTCAGGCTCCATAAACTCTTTGTTGACTCCTCCTCACTGACATATGCACCGAAGGCTTGTTAAATAAATCTATGAATTTTTCAAAGGAGAAAAAAGGGATGTCATGTTCATCAATTATGGCCTCTGCCCATCTCAATGATCTCGTAATATTTTGCTTGCATCATCAGTAAACAACTGAGGGAGAACGGCTAAAAACAAAAGGACACTAGAGCAGGAACACAACTCAGTGGACACAACATGACTGGATGGAAATCAAAGCTGTTAACACTGTTTGAAAATAGGGCTTTTCAGCTTCTCTGTGAAAAGGAACAGTGTAGAAGGTCGGTTTTGCTCACCACAACAACCTTCTCTAATGACTCCTCTTAATCAATGTTTGGTCTTGTATTCATTTGCTGAAAACTGAAACTGTCTAATTTACTGTTCAAAATAATAAAGAGATATTCAGTTCAGTCAGAAAAGCAGCATCTTTGGATTCATAAACGCTTTCTATTGTTCCTGTTACATATCAGTTCGCTATGGGATCTTTTTCATTGCAACACAAAGTTTAATGTTTCCATGCAAACTACCTGCAACATTTCAGGAACCTTTTAACACAAACGGGTTCTTTCTTTTGATTGCATAAGCCCTGTAGAACAAGTAGAACTGAAAAAACCCCGTCAAACGTTATATCAGAAAATAATTTCTGACAAAACTGTAGATCCAATATTTGCTGGATAACAAGAAAAATTACCTGTTTTATTTCTTTTTTCACTATAACTGAATAAATCATTGGTGAGCTGGTATTCCTTTTGTGTCATATGTACCTTTGCTTCAATCCTGGTGATGAAATCAGCAATCATGCTTTTATAAATGTAACTAATTATTTTATGCTAGAATTTCTTCTGCGTTTACTTCATTGTGCATTTATGCAGATCATATTTAATTTGGATTCATATTCACAGCTAAATTTCAGGTTAACACTTTAAAATATCTAGGAAAATGGAAGATAAATTAGGGTGACCAGCGGCCCTCTTTTCCCCGGACATGTCCACTTTCCACATGCTGTCAGGGCCATCCGGGGGGATTTCATAGACTGATGAGAATCTCTGGGTTTTCATGTTTTTTTTTTAGGGGACCAGTAGGCAGACTTAAACTGACTGGTGGGATGCCCAACAGCCTGTCTCTCATGTAACATCTTCCCGAGCTGCTGCTAAGGGGGTGGTTCTGATCCGTTCGTAGACTCAACAGACAGCGGGCTGCACTGCGCCACACCTTATTGCGCTGCGGCTGTTTATATGATATCTTTACAGATGTCAAAGTGCAAGTGTGGCTTTACAGAGGAAGACATCTTTCAATGGCTTTTCCAGTAGCATAAGTAGGGCTGTACCAGTCCCATTTTTAGAACCAACTTTGCTGTGGTTCCATGAGGGCCAAGCAGGGCAGAAAACCCAACATCAGAAGGTTGTCGGTCAGTGATTGGCTAGAGACAGTGGAGTCACTGGCTGCATAACATGAGGGACTCAAATAACAACAATCAAACCGGCATTCTTAAAACTCACCACAGTGACTGGATGTGTCTAGTTTTTGCTGAAGAACAATGAAAACACAGGTGCCGTGGTCCAATGCAGAGGTGCAGACGTTTCTGAGCTTGTTGGCTGAAGAGAAGATTCAGTGGGGGCTAGATGGAGCTACACACAATGTGAAGGTGTTTAAGAAGGTGTTGGAGCTGATGGCCTCCCATGGCAATGCGGAAAGAAACTGAAAAAGCTGAAGTCCAATTTCCACACCTTAAAGAACCACAACGGTGAAGCGGTTCAAGCAAAAAGACTTGTAAGTAGTTAGAGCAAATTTACATTTTTTAGATGAGGTGTTGTTTCAATTAAAGTTTCTTTAGAAAACCCTTGCAAATAAATAGTCCCAGAGGCAAATATCATGCTAAAGTGACCTAGAAGGCTCATTCACAAAACCGAACAGGTTCAGAGTGCAACAAGCATTCAGATGTTCTGAGAGGATCATCAGGGCTGGCCTTCCCTCCATCCAGGACTTGTACAGGTCAAGGGTCAGGAAAAGGGTAGCTAACATCTCTGCAGACCCAACAGATCCTGGAAACAAAACGTTTAGGCATTTACCTTCAGGTCGGCACTGCTGAGCGCAATTTGCAAAACCAGTCGTTACTGAGATCACTTCTTCCCCGAGGCTATCTCTCTGATGAGAACAATAAACATTGTAGAGTCAGAGTAGTTAGGTTATCTACTGTGAAACAGAAAGAGGACATTTTGACTTCTGAATGGCCACAAGCTTGGTCTTTAAATATGATTCTGATAAATCACTGTTAGACATCATTCTTTTCTAAATAATTTCTGGCTGTGGGTGAGGAAGATATGACATCCCCTCCCACCATGTTACTTATGCTCATTAAAAATTATATTTTTAAAAGAACAGTAAAAATATCTAATAATAAAGATGTTTTGGACTTAAGGATATCTGATTTTTTGCTCTCAGCCCATTTATAAATTCACATCCATTTATTACCACCTGTTGTATCTGAAGCAAGATACAAATTTTCTCTTTATTTACTTTCATATTGAAAAAACCCCATCAAAAACATTTTTGATGATGAAAAACATTTAGAGACAAGCAGTAGTAATAATAATAATAATACATTTTATTTGTAAGCGCCTTTCAAAATTGCAAATTACAGCCCTCAACAGCTCCTGCTGTGCTGAATATGCTGGCAATGTTGAGTGAACGCTGACACATTTGGCTGCCGCTGCTCACCGGTCGCTATTTTTGAGAGTTTTCTATGTTTTTAAGCTTTTAGATGACAACTAAAATCACGCATTTAAGAATATGTCTGGGTAAAGTTGATCTGAAACATCTATGGATTGCTCGCTGCTCATGCTACAACTGCCTGCTCGGATTTTCACCCACCTCCCTTCCACATTAGCCCACTTCCGGGCATATACACTCAGAGCTTAGACCTGAAGATGTGGATCTATGGTGGGTACGTGTGATTTGTGCTCACCTGGGCTGTTTTATCCATTGTCCACCACCCAGCGACTCCTCTCCTCCAGTACTCTGCTTCTGAGCTTCTGCGACTACGTTTCTACTTGGCTGTCCCTCCACCTGTGGCCGCCATGCAGACATTGCTTTAAAGCCCCTCTGCAAGTACATCCACCGAGGGTCTCAGCAAAACTTTCACATCAACAACACTTCCCAAATGAAGCGTTCTGGTCCAGAACTCGTTGTTCTCTGCCCAATACTGACAGGACTGTTAACCACGCTGTGTTAGCCCACCTGGCTAGGTCGTTTAAGCCTACTGTCAAGTATGCTAACTCCATCAACTTTGGTCTATTAAACATCTGCTCTCTCACTGGTAAGGGATATCTCATCTAGAATCTTCTCTTCGACCGCAAGTTAGACTTTCTTTATTTGACTGAAATGTGGCAACATTCTAATGACTTTGTCTCCCTCAATTAATCTACTCCACCTGAGTTTGTTTACATCTGTCAACCCTGCAACTCGGGGAGAGGTGGAGGTCTCGCGATAATACACTGGAAGCAGTTGAAAGTCCTCCAGGTCTTTGCCCCACTCTTCCAGTCATTTGAATACACTGAAGCCCACACTCCTGGATCAACTCCTACTATGTACTGTTTATCGATCACCTTAGCCTGTACAATAAGAACTGCTCAATAATTGTATTTTGTTTTATAAGGACTGCAATGCCTCTGCTAAATCTGCCTACTATTCTGGTTTAATAAGTTCTACTGAAGGTAACTCAAAGTCTCTCTTTTCTCTGTTGAGCAAAATTACCAAGCCTCTGGACTCATTCCCCTCCTATATGTACTCTGAAGACTTTTGCAGCTCCCTCATGTCTTATTTCATTTGCAAAATCTCTGATATTCACAGACAACTCTGTAGGAGCTGCTCATTCTGAAGTTGATTCCCTGTTTTTTCTTCCTGTCAGTTACTTTCAAGTTTCACTCTTCCTTCCAGAATTGATGTATCTCATATCATTCAAAATTTCAAATTGTTACTTCGTCACTGAAAACTGTATATGTTACATTTTTCAAAAAAACTGGTGCAGATCCTAACAACTTCGATGATCTTCATCCAATATTAAACCTTCCTTTTATTTAAAAAATCCTTGAGAAAGTTGTTGCCTCCAGCTCCACTCATTAACCACACTTTTTATGAAAAATTTCAGTCTGGTTTCCGCCCCCACCATAGTGCATGAACAGATCACCAGCAACCTTCTGATGGCAGCTGATTCTGGTCTTCTCACCATTTTCATCCTTCTCGATATCAGTGCAGCATTTGCCACCATTTCTCATATTTTTTTGAACTGATTAGCATCCGTTGACATTAGTCATACTCTCCTTGCCTGGTTTACCTAATATCTTTCAGACCACAGCAATTTTATCCAGTTTAAATCCAACTCCTCAACTTTGTTTCCCATTTGTGCAAGTGTGCCCCAGGGTTCAGTATTAGAGCCCCTTCTATTCGTTATTTACATGCTCCCTCTTGGCCAAATATTCCATAATTCTTATATAAATTTCCATTGTTGCGCAGATGACATCCAGCTCTACATTTCTTCCAAACCCAACTCCTCCCTTTCATCTAACTCCCTTTCAGACTGTCTCATTGAGATTAGATCATGGTTCTCTAATTTTCTCAAACTCAACAGTAATAAAGCTGAAATATTATTCGTAGGCACAGTCTTCACTTTAACAAAGCTCCACAGTTTCTCCAGTTAACATCGACACATTCCCCGTTCATCCTTCCTCTCAGGTAAAGAGTCTGCTTGTCATACTTCATAGTACACTCTCATATTATTAAATCACCCGGTCTGCATTCTTCCACTTACGTAACATTAACCTACTTTGTCCCCATTCTGCCATCCTTATCCATAGCTTCATCACCTCCTGGATTTCTGGTTTCCCCATTAGGTCCCTTCATAAACTCCAACTCCTTCAGAACTCTGCAGCTCGGATCATCAAATCAAACTTTATTTATAAAGTCCTTTATAACGAGATATATATATATATGATAACTAGGACTCCCTCAAGAGAACACATTACCCCAGTTCTTCAGCAGCTTCACTGATTTCCCATAGAATCCCGGATCAACTTTAAAATTCTAATTCTTGCGTTTAAGTGATAACCTTTCCTCTCTTTATATCTGTGACCTGCTTCACATCGCCACTCCTTCCCGTTCTCTCAGAACTTCAGCCACTCATCTTGTTGTTCCTTTTGCCCGGCTTTTCACCTTGTGGAGCAGAGCTTTCAGTCGCTCTGTTCCTCGGCTCTGGAATTCACTTGATCAGAAATATTGACTCTCTTCCTTTATTTCACTAGCTCGGACCACGCTTCAGAGATCTGAATTTAAAAGTTTATTGAAGGAATGGAATGAGGGATGAAAGCTCTGGGGAGATGCGCCGATGGAGGCTAGGGAGAAGACTCAGTGTGGGGGTGTAGTCTTCAGGAATTTGTCTTTCCCGAGCCTGCTCAGGACCCCCCCCAGACAGAACCTGAAAGAGAGAGATGTTAGGAGGCTAGGACTGAGTGGATGAAGGGATGTGAGGATGAAGGGAATGAAGGGATGAGGGAGAGGGAATGTGAGGATGAAGGGATGAGGGATGAGGGAAGGGGATGTGAAGATGAAGGGATGAGGGATGAGGGAAGTGATGTTCGGAGGGGATGGATGGATATAGGGAGGGGATGGAGGGATACCAGTATGAAGGGATGAATGAGGAAATGAAGGGATGTAGGGAGGGGATGAAGGGATGTGAGGATGAAGGGATGAGGGAAGGGATGGAGGGATGAAGGGATATAGGGATGTGAGGATGAAGGGATGAGGGAAGGGATGGAGGGAGGGGATGGAGGGGTGAAGGAAGGGATGGGAGGATGAAGGGAGGGGATGGGAGGATGGGGATGAAGGGTGAGGATTTCAATTTTATTTATAGTGCCGATTCACAACAAGTTAAAGTTTTAGGTAGTTTTCTATTTAAGGTATCCCAGCAAATCGCATCAAATCATTGACTGGTAGTTGCGCCCCATTGAGGCAGGCTCCAACCACAGCAAACCCTCAGGAATCCCTCACACTGAGCAAGCTTGTAGCGACAGTGGAGAGGAAAAACTCCCCTTTAACAGGAAGAAACCTCCAGCAGAACCTGGCTCAGTATGAGCGGCCATCTGCCACGACCGTCTGGGGGTTCGAGAAGACAGCAGAAACGAAGAAAGAACGTAAGAACTGATGCAAGAGAACTTTCTATATTAAAGAAAGTAAAAAGGATGAGGCCAATTAAAGGGTCGGGAAGGGAGGGGTGCGAAAACGATCGAGACAAACGCCGAGTGCTAGGCGGGCTGAGTTTATATAGACTGCAGTGGAATTAGATATGCGATCCGGGTGTAAGACGCCAGGTGAATCGAGTTTGGGTAGATTGCTGGGTGGGAAGTGGATTTTGGGGCGTGGGCCTGCTCCTGGACTTAAGTTAAAACATTAACTCCATTTAAATCACAGCTCAAAACACATCTGTTCAAACGGCCTCATTCACTTTAAGCTTGGTTTATACTTCTGCGTCGCGTCAGTCGCGTAGGTTACGCCGTAACCGCCATACCCACTGCTGTGTTTATACTTCTGCGTAGGGCTGAAAGCGTTGTGTTGCTGTTTCATTTCCAGACCTGCAGGTGGCAGTAGGCTGGTATCGGTTGGCAAACTCCACAGGGCAGAGTTTTTCTGATGGTTTGCTTATGTGTGATTCAGTTCCAGCAAGTATTTCCTTAGAACAACAATGGCGGCCGACTTGGTGCAGTGTCTCAATGAGATTGTGGAAGCAGACGAACAAATTATCCTTCTTTTGAACACTTTGCAATGCAAGCAAATGAGAAGACGGAGACGTAGAAGATGGTACGTGCGTACGTAATCTCATTGACCAATCACAAGGGAGTACTTCCGCGTCGCCGGGCTGCACGTCAGGTCTGAGGAGGTGCACGTCAAGCGGTTATGGCGTACCCTACGCGAGGGACACAACGCAGAAGTATAAACCGGCCTTTAGACACTGACTTTGGTTGTTGTTTTATATGCTAACTGATTGTTTTGGTGATTGTTTGTCTATGTATTATTTTTTAAGGGTTTTCTTCTCTGTAAGGTGACCTTGGGTTTTAGAAAGGTGCCCTCAAATAAAATCCATTATTATTATTATTATTAGATAACAGATGATGGTGAGCTTTTTGTGATTTTAAGCATATTTCAAGTTACTTGTCCTATATGTGGTAAGTGTACTGTGAAGAAACAAAAAAAAGCTGATGCCTTGTTTCTCTCCATGAGAACAGGAAAACTAATTTGCATCAATGCTAACTCTATGCTTTTTGTTTATCAAAGTTTGCTCTGCTACTACATGCTGTTTTGTGTACTTAAGTTGTGTTTTTATTTTCTTCTAGAATCTCATCTGCCATGTGAGTGGACCCTTGAAGCTTCCCGGCATCTGCCCCCAGACCATCCGTGGGATCAACACCGGCCAGACCAGAACTTAGGACATGATCCATCAGACTATGTCAGCTGGGTGCCACTCAGTGTCCCTGGCGGTACCCGCTGTCCTTGGTGAGAACCAATGATCATGTTTCTTGTACATTTTTCTGCACTAAATAAACTTACTCAGCTGCACATTACTTTCAGTCTGACTGTGCTTTTTTGTTATGTTGTAAATCTGTTCTTATTCTACAGTCTTTTATTTTATTTTTGTGTAAATATGAAAGTCCTCAATTAAATGTAATCCCCGTGGGACAGCACAGGACATTGTTTTTCCATTCTTTATTTTCCATTCTTAAAGTGCATTCTTTTAAATGCACTGTGAGCATAATATTCAAAGTACTTTACAATCAACCCACTAGTTTGCTCAGAATCACAATATTGCTCTTTCAAATTTCAAAGCATCCACATGCAAAATACACATGAATATTCTGTAAATGTTTTTTAATTACCCTGCTCAGTTGCATATTACTCAAATCTGAGTATGTCATTTTCATTTTTGATAACTGCACAGTATTTTTGTTTTGTAATTTTATCTATAATGTACATATAGTATTCTTAATTCAGTTTTTTATATTTTATATATGTGAATAAAAATGCTTCTTTATTAGCTGCAACTTTGCTGCTGTTAAAGCTGAATTTCCCCTCTGTGGGACAATAAAGGATAACTCTATTCTATTCAGCACCTTTGTTCTATTATTTCTTCAAGAAAGGTTTTTAAACTGGACTTTAGTTAACCCCCTCCATTTGTTCTTTTTGTGTAGGCAGGAGGAAGAGGATCTTCAAAGACAACCAATCATTTATTACTGCAATGCAAGCAGTAGAGGAACAGTACCAGGCCCAGGGGGATCAACCCGTTTGTCTGATGCACGGGAGCAGGAAGTGGGCCTGCGAAGGGAGGAGATGACACAGAATGCTGCCTTTAGTCAAGCCTTCCTTGGGGTGCTCGGAGAGATTATACACGCCAAGACCCACAGACATGTGCTGCTGTAATTTTGTCTAAACTTTTTTTATACCTGTCCTATAAAAATGTGTAAGTTATCTGGTTGCATTGTGATTTGCAATTTCATCTTAGCATACACTGGTGGTGGAATCCATAGAGCAACCTAAACATTTGTCTTCTTAATGTTATTGGCTCATCACTGAAAGTTTAATATTTCTTAATTTCATTTTCCAGAATCATGTTTGATAGATCAGGGGTCAGCAACCTTTTCAAATCAGATAGCAACTTGTCATAGCCCTGGCTCATAGAGCAAGACAAAGTGGGAGTCCACACACTTTTAAAGCACCTTAAACATTAACTTTATTTATAAATGCAACTCAAAACAACATAGTAAAGAAATCCATAATCTGTTAAGTCAATAATGTATGCATTGCTGTTTGTGATGAAAGTTTAGTGATACTAAAGTAAAAAACAGACAAACCAAACAGGCAGCAAATGGTCAGCAGAGAACCAGAATGGGAATGAGGAGCCAGCTAAAATAAGATAACAATAAATCATCAGATATATTCAGAACTATTAAAAGCATAGAACAATGCTGTAAGAAATTCAAGAAACGCATATTTTTCAAAATTCCTCGCAGACCATAAAAATAATTCTAAAATTCTTTTCTCCACAATCAATAATATTTTCAACCCCCCCTCAAATTCAATTCAGACCCCTTCAAATGCTCTCTGTGAGGAGTTTGCAGCCCACTTCAGAGGGAAGGTAGACACCATCAGATGTAATATTTTATCCTCCCAACGTAAGATGGTTTTACACAAATCTGAGAGTGTGTGTCTACCTGAGGAAACACTGGACAGTTTTGTCCTGGTTGAAGCTGAGAGTCTTGATAAGGTTTTCTCCTCAGTGAGGCCCACCACATGTGTCTTGGACCCCATTCCCACAAGGTTTTTTAAACAATTTTATGGATCCTTTAGAGATGAGATTTTAACTCTGATGAATTGCTCCCTTCAGACGGGGGTCTTTCCTGCCACCTTTAAACGGGCGGCGGTGAGACCCCTGTTGAAGAAGAGCAATTTAGATTTGAATGATTTAAACAACTTCCAACCGGTATCCAACTTGCCATTTTTGAGCAAAATTTTAGAAAAGCTTGTTTTAACTTAACTTAATGATTTTATCAACACTCATAATGTCCTAGAAAAATTTCAGTCTGCTTTTAGGGTGAACCACAGCACCGAGACGGCCCTTCTGAAGATTTTAAATAATTTTAGAGTAAATTATGATGCCCAGAAGGTGACAGTGTTGGTTCTACTGGATCTAAGCGCTGCCTTCGATACAGTAGACCACACTATTCTTTTAACCCGTTTAAAACAGATTGGCCTCTCTGGTGCTGTTCATAGATGGTTCACTTCCTACCTCACAGACAGGACTTTTATGGTAAGTTTGGATACCTGTTCCTCTAGGGTCCACAGCATCACATGTGGTGTGCCCCAGGGTTCAATTTTAGGCCCAGTGCTTTTTAACCTCTATATGCTCCCTCTTGGCAGTGTCATCAGGAGACATGGGGTGAATTTCCACAGTTATGCAGACGATACACAGTTGTACATCTCCGTGTCTCCTGTTGACACACAGCCAATGGATGCACGTTTTAACTCCATTTTATACATTGAATCCTGGATGGCAGAAAACTTTCTCCAGCTCAACCAGGACAAAACTGAAATTTTAGTCCTCGGTCCTGAGGCTCAGAGAGAGAAACTTTTACCAAAACTACAATCAATGTCTTTTAATCCATCTTCACAAGGGAAGAACCTGGGTGTGATCTTTGACTCTGAGCTGACTTTTATCCCTCATATTAAAAACATAACCAAAATAGGTTTTTATCATCTGAAGAACATCACCAGAGTCCGCCCCATTCTCTCTCGGGCCAACATGGAGACGCTGATGCATGCTTTTATCACCAGTAGGATTGACTATTGCAATGCCCTGCTTTCTGGTCTTCCCAAAAAGAGGATTTCAGGCTTACAGCTCTTACAGAACTCAGCAGCACGTGTCCTGATGAAGACCAGTAAGCGGGAGCACATCACTCCAATTTTAGAATCACTGCATTGGCTCCCCGTATGTTTCAGGATCTATTTTAAAATACTTTTAACGGTTTTTAAGTGTCTTAATGGTCTTGGGCCTTCTTATCTATCATAACTGCTTTTACCATACGAACCCTTGCGGTCTCTGCGCTCCTCTGGCAGCCGTCTACTTGTCATCCCTAAAGTCAGGACACACACCCACGGTGAGGCGTCTTTTCATTATTATGGCCCTCGCCTCTGGAACAGGCCGCCAGAGGATCTCAGGGCCGCAGAGAACGTTCATGTTTTCAAGAACAGGCTCAAGACCCACCTCTTTAGCCTAGCTTTAAACTGATTACTTTTATTATTAATTATTCATTTTATTATTTTATCCGTTATGACCTATTAAATCAGTTTTTTATAGAGACTCACCTTTCGAGCTTAGTTTTTAACTGATTATTTTTATTACTCACTTATTCATTTTATATTTATTTTATCTTTATGTTCTATTCTATCAGAATGTTATCATCGCATATATTAACCTTATTTTACCCTTTTCCAGTGTTTCCTCTGTGGGAGCCCTCAGCCCCGGGAGCGGTGGTCGGCTGTGGCGGCCTGGGTGCTCTGGGTAGATGTCGGAGCTTCCGCCCTCCCTTCCCTGGGCGCCCTGTGGCGATGCCTCAGCTGCTGCTGTGGTTCTGCTGCTGTTGGGGCAGATGGCTCCCCTGATGGTGTTTCCTTACTTAGCTTGTCTGGCTCATCTGAACTCAGCCCAGGTTGTTTTATTTCATTTATTCATTTTTGTTTCTTCTTTTGTCCTTACACGTGTGTTTGAGTGTGTGTATGTGTGTGTATGTCAGAGGATGAGTGTAACGCGAGGGTATTAATGCCAAATTGCTTTTATATTACTGGGTATGGGAGGGAATGTGGGCATGTGGGGTCATTTTAATTTGTAAAGCACTTTGAGTTGCATTTATTGTATGAATTGTGCTAAATAAATAAAGTTTGATTTGATTTGATTTGATAAATAACCTAGGCTCAGGCCGCCCAGGTGAATCTCAGTACATCAGCAGCTCCACCCATCTACCTGAAATGAGCCTGCAAGACAACAAATCAAAGAGACGACCAGGAGAGGGCGGGGTCGTCACTGGCTGCCCTGGCTGCTATAGAGTAAAAAAATGTCTAGAGCTGCAAAATAAAAGTGAATTGCATACATTTGAAAGCTGATGAAAAATGTAAATGCATTTCTATTTTTGGATTATATAGTATACAACCATAGGTTGTGGACCTCTAGGATAAATTATAGGACAAATTTGTAGGTATTTGTAGGGATAGGGCTGGACAATAATCTCACCGGCCCGCTCTCCGACGCACCGCCCCTTTCAGTTCCGCTCAGCTGAAGCCAGCTCTGCCTCGCCACGCCCCCGCTCGGAGGATCAAGAGGAGCCAATTCATTGTTCATTGCCTTCAGCAATGAGGGATTGCTGAAGGATTACTGTGGTTGGCAAGTGCATCAACGGGGCCCAACCTCACACCAATGACTGATGCATCTGCTGGGATTCCTTAAATAGGAAACTTATTAACTGATTGTAATGTTTGTATAAATATATTGAAATGACTTCTTGTTAAGTGCCTTGAGATGACATCTGTTGTGAATCGGCGCTATATAAATAAACTGAATTGAATTGAAAAGCCGATGCAGGTCGGCCATCTGCCCCGTGAGGAGAAAGAGAAATGGAGCAGAGAGCTATTATGCGCCTAATGTGGATCTCCAGCGCATTCCC
Source organism: Valencia hispanica (assembly GCA_963556495.2). NCBI lineage: Eukaryota > Metazoa > Chordata > Actinopteri > Cyprinodontiformes > Valenciidae > Valencia > Valencia hispanica. Next base: position 5,152,726 of record OY747709.1, on the reverse strand, counting down.
TGCATCACTGCTCACTCCGGCCAGAAAAAGATCAGGCCAGGTGAAGGTAGGAGGGATTTCATCTGGCACCACAACTCCTAACCGTTTCCTCCTCTCCGTCCAGCTCATTCACCCTTATCCAGACCACACGTGCTGCGTTGCTGGATACTGGTGCAGCTGAGAACTTCATCTCCACTCAGCTGGTGTAGAGATTCCAATTGCCTCTGCTGCGTTTGCAGCAACCCATACCGGTGACCTCCATCGATGGACATTTGCTGCAGCCCAGTCCCATCAAACACAGCACCATCGAGGTTCGGATGTGGGTCGGTGATCACACTGAACTCATCAGCTTCCTGGTCATCGTTTCCAGCTCCACACCACTCATCCTGGGGTACCCCTGGTTCCGAACACATGACCCCCAGATCTCCTGGTCCACGCAGCAAATTATCAGCTGGGGTCCCTCCTGCTCTCCCCGATGTCTCCGCCCACCGTCCACCAGGGCATTGGAGGTCGATCCAGTCCCGGGCCTGGAGGAGATCCGCCCACCTTACCGGGATTTGGCTGAAGTTTTTAGTAAGAAGAAAGCTTCACAACTACCACCCCATCGCTCCTATGACATGACATGGCTATGACATGGCCTTCAAAGTTCTGCTGCTGGTCTATTAAGCTCTGAATGGTTTAGGACCAAAATACATCAGTGATCTCCTGACCCAGTATGAACCTACCCAAACCCTCAGGTCATCTGGATCCAGTCTTGTATCAGTTCCCAGAGTCAGAACCAGACATGGAGAAGCTGCGTTCAGCTTTTATGCTCCACATGTCTGGAACAAACTCCCAGAAAGCCTCAGATCAACTGAAACACGCAGTTTATTTAAATCCAGGTAAAAGACCAAGCTGTTCTCACCTGATTTGATTAGGTTTTTATTCCAAGTTTAATCTGCACGGCTTCTTTTAAGATATATATATATATTTTTTTCCCTGTGCTTTTGCTTTTTCTGCACCCTGCTGTAATGCTTTTGATGTTTTATGTAAAGCACTTTGAATTGTCCTGTAACATGAATTGTGCTATACAAAAAAACTTGCCTTGCCATCAATCTCCTGTGAGGGGAGGCCCCCCCCCCCCCCCCCCCCCCACGGCCACCAGTTTCCACTTTCCCGGGAGGAAACAGAGCAGATGGAGGCCTACATTTCAGAGGCTTTCGACCAGCGATTCATCCGCCCTTCTACTTCCCCGCGTCTGCAGTGTTCTTCTTTGTTAAAAAGGAGGGGACCCTCCATCCCTGTATTGATTGCCGGGGTTTAAATAAAGTGGCCATTAAAGATCGTCATCCACTTCCTCTGGTGAACACTGTGTTAGACTCTCTGTCCAAAGCCTCCATCTTTACTCGCCTCGACCTGCGAAACACATACAATCTAGTCCGTATTAGAGAGGGTGATGAGTGGAAGACAGTGTTCAGCACTCCCACGGACCACTGGGAGTACCAAGTCATGCCCTTTGGGCTGTGTAACAGCCCAGCAGTCTTTCAACGCTTACTGAACGACGTTCTCAGAGACATGGTGGGACGGTGAGTGTACGTCTACCTGGACGACATTTTGGTCTATTCCACGTCGGAGGTGGACCACGTCAGGCACGTCCGGCCATTCTCAAATGACTCCTCCAGAATCACCTCTATTGTAAACTACAGAAGTGTGCCTTGCAGAGTGCTCCACCACCTTTCTGGGATATGTCATCTCACCCGAAGGCATGGGCATGGATCCTCAGAAGGTGTCTGCAGTAACCACCTGGCCCCTTCCTACCACGCTCAAGCGGTTGAAGTCCGTCGGCTTTGCTCATTTTTATCGGCGGTTCATCTGTAACTATAGCTCTATAGTGGCTCCACTTATGGACCAGACCAGACCAACCGCATGGCCGCATCCATTTCATCTACCCCCAGAGGCCAAGAGGACCTTTTACAGACAACTCTGGCTCTTCACAGAGGCGCCAATCATACTCCATCCTAAACCCACCAAGTCATTGACTGTTGAGGTGGATGTCTCAGAGATCGGTGCTGGCGCCGTCCTGTCCCAGCAGGGTCCAGACCAGAAGCTCCATCCATGCTGCTTCTTGTCTCGGAAGTTCACGCCTGCACAACAACGCTATGGGGTCGACGACCGTGAACTTCTAGCCAAGTGGGCTCTGGAGGAGTGGCGCCACTGGCTCATGGGCACGGCAGAACTGTTCCTGATCTGGACCGACCATCAAAACCTCATCCACATCTGGAACGCAAAACAACTGAACCCCAGTCAGGCCCGGTGGACCCATCTTTTTGAACACTACAACTTCCACATCTCTTATCGACCCGGTTTAAAAAAGGGAAGCCTGACGCTCTCACTCGGTGCTTCTCCCAGGATCCTACGCCACCTCAACCAGCTCCCATAATCATGTGTGGGGACATTACGTGCTGGCCGCTCTCCAATGGCCCTTGGAAGATTCCATACGATCGGCTCTGGCTCAGGAACCAGCACCACACGAAACGCCACCCAACCACCTCTACGTCCCGACCTGCTGCCGCCAGGAGACCCTCCTATGGGGCCACTGTTCATGCAGGGGTTAACAGGACTCTTTGGTTCATTCGCCGCGCCCTGTGGTGGCCCACCATGGTGAAGGATGGGACTGGTGCACTTCGTCCTCTACCAGTCCCGTCTCGACCATGGTCATATATCGGGGTGGATTTTGTCACTGGCCTGCCTCATGCTGACGGCATGAACACCATTGCCACCATTGTGGACCGTTTCTTCAAGGCAGTCTATCTTGGTCGATCACGCAGTGCGCTTCCATAGGTTCCCCCAGGATATTGTCTCCGACCGAGGCTCCCAGTTCACGGCGCGGTTCTGGAAGGCCTTCTGTTGCTTCATTGGTGCCACCCTCAGCCTCCCTTCTTGCTAACGCCGGGTACCTGGCTCAACACCACCGGCGTCACCAACCCGGTCCCACGTCTCAGCTTAGAGATCTCGTCTGGCTCTCCACATGGTACCTCCACTCTCATCGCGGACTTCCACCACCTTCACCCGGATCGTCCGGGCCATTCAGGGGCCAGGCCTCGAGGGGGGATCTGTCAAGAAGTCATTAGGACTAACTCGGAGCAGCTGCTCCTGATGAGTTCCTCACCAACCATTGGCTGGATCTCCTCATCCACAAACTCAAAAGCTCCACTCACTCACCTCTACGGTGCTCAGTCATCATCCTTGCTCTGAAGCTTAGCTCCTGATCCGCACTAGCGCATCACTCCAGAGCTGTTCCAGACTCCAGCTGCTTCCTACAGGTAGGAGTTTTACCCAAGCAGCCTGTTGGAGGAGTTTCAGCAGGCATGTTAAGCCCTGCTCCAAGCTCATCCACCACCCCTGTTCCAACTGGACCATCGGCTCCAGTCTCGCTCTGCGTTTGGAACATCCACCTTCCCAACAATTATCTCTTTCCGATCACTGTTGCCTGACAGTCAGATAGGACGACAACCACTTCAGGACTGTCCCAGAAATACTAAAGTCAGTAATGAGTCTCTGTAACAAAAATTTATGATTTACAGTATCAAAAGCTGCAGACAAATCAAGCAGAATCAATATCGAATACTGACCAGAGTCAGCAGCCATTCGGATATCACTGGACCCTTTTAGTAGGACAGTCTCAGTAGAGTTCAACTTACAAAAACCTGACTGAAATTTGTCAAACATTTCATCATTATGAAGAAAAGCAGACAGTTGTTCGACCACCACCTTTTCCACGACTTTGTAGAGAAAGGGCAATTTTGATATGGGCCTATAATTGCCAGGCTCAGCTGGGTCCAAGTTGGGCTTAGGATGGGGTTTATCGCTGCCTGTATAAAAAAGTTTGGAACAGAACCAGACAAGGGAAACAATGATCAGTTCAACAACATAAGGGGCAACAAAGTCAATGACCTTATAAAACAAAGTAGTTGGTATGACATCAAAAGGACAGGAAGAGGGTTTCATTCTTTTCAGTAGCATCATAACATCCTCTAATGACACAGTAGAAAACACAGAAAGCAGTGGGCTGAATTTAATTGTTAACTAAAATTAGTTCATTAAAGAATAGCATAAAATGACCAGGGATTCACCTAAAATACATCTTCAACATATTGTGATATCAATATCGATCAATATGACTATTCCCTTTATCAATATGCTCTTTTTCTATATCGTCCAGCCCTAGTAGGGAGTAAAATATGCAAAATGCTATGGATTCAGCAAACTCACGTTAAACTTAAAATAAATGCTTTCAAATCTGAAACAGTATTTGAAGCTACTTTTCTGTGATGTCAGCACTTATGTTAACAATACCAACTCAAATATATTTAACTGTAGGATTTGTTTTCCAATTTTAACATACATCTTGTCATGGTGCATAATCTGAACAAAGTGGAGACATTTTAAAAACCCATATCTTTATTGTCATCATTGTCAACATCCACAGTAATGTTTGAAACAGTTTCTTGCTTCCAAAAACATTCTCTGTGAAAGCAGGAACAACAACATCCCACAACTGAGAGGCCGGTTAAAGGCCCACACCTGCTGCGATGACTTTTCAGGACAGCTATCGGAAACACACACAGCATATATATTACTAAACGTTAATTCGTTGGCGATTTAAATAGTTTTATGTTGGGCTTTAGCGTACTCATAGCCTACTACAGCCGGCTAGCATTAGCTTACCTTCACAAGTGGTCTAGCTTGTATCCTGTTCCTCTTCATTCTGCTTTATTGTGTCTCCCACTCTCCTATACTTCTCCAGAATATTCCCCTTGCTGCCTGCAGCCTTTTCCAGGTCTCTTGTTTTTGGAGTCTGACAAAAGCCGCAAACTAAGCAGAATGTTGAACATCGCTACTGTGTCCTCCATTGTTTTGTTAAATGCATCGATACTCTGGGACCGCCCACCTTATGATGGGACTGCCCACTTGAGCTGGTCCTGAATTGCAGTGGAAAAGCAACCAGGCCAAGTAGAGTTGTGTCGAACGGAGTAGAGCAAGGCTGAGTAGATGCTAGTGGGAAAGCGCCATTTGAAATCTAATTCTGGTTCTAGTTCCACTAAACTAGGTTGTCTGGCATAAGGAAATTGTTTTAATTTAAAATGCTCAAATCATTTCAAATTTTGTTAAATTTTTGTCCAGTATGACTTACAAAGTTACTTGTTACTTGTAAATGTTCTAATTTTGAAGAGGAATTAGTTCTATTACTTATTTGCAGAGATTTTTGTATTTGTGAAAGCCTATCTGAAGTTTGTTATTTAACTATTAATTTTAACCCCATGGAAAATGCACCCTTTAAATGTATTAAAATCAAAAGTCTTGGCCCAGTCCTGGGCCTCTTTTTGGCAAATCAAAATATGGTCACCCTAGATAAATATATTTGTTGATCATAAAAATGAGCTCCTGTATTGTTCTTCACTTCTCCATTTTTCATTTATTAATTTTTTGGACTTCTGGAGCTTGTAATATTGCACTGCAAAATGTTTTAAGCCACTATGTAGTTCTTCAACTTTCTAATCCAATTATTACCTTACCCTTTTAGCAAGATGTGTCTTCTTCTGCGGTAGAGATAGCAATGTACCCACGCTGGAGCTTTGCCTTCTTTAAATGTGGTGTTATTTTTGGTCTAAACAGAGCCTGAAAGACTGACCTTGATTAACAACCGTGACTCAGTTTCAGAACAAAACATTTTCTGTGTGATGAGACATTACAGATGTGAATCTTTACCCTGAGGTACAATGACTAGCACAGTAAGAAATAAAGCATGGAAAAATAAAACATTATTCATCTCCACTTGCTAGAGCCTCTAGCTGAATTTTCTTATCATATCATGGTTTTGTTTAAGACAAATCAATGCTTTATTGTGACAAACTAATCAGATGTTTGGGATCTGTAAAGAGTTTCCATAGTGACAAACACGCCTCAAATTCCACTATAAAAGGAAAATGTATATTTAAAAATCACAATTTAATTATATGACTAAAAATAAAACTATCACAAAAATTAAGAATACAAAATGAGTTATGAGATGCAGAATGGAAATGTTATTTCATTATGAATTATTTATAAATGTGGACTGGGAACAATAACTGCACAAACCAGTTTAAATACAACAAATGAAAACATTTTAGATGGTTACTTGTGTAGGTACATCTCATTAAAGCGGAATAGAGTGGACCCCTGGTATTCGAGAGGGTTGAATGCTGGGGGACTACGTGAAAATAGCTGAAATTCATGAATACTTGAGACCCCTCAGAAATGCTGATAACTGCCTAAATAGCTAAAACACTAAATATATCTTAACATGCATTAATACGCACGCTGGAGGCCATCTTGGAAGCTAACATCTATGATTTACCTTAGCCCGCTTTTGGGGATAAAGCCAATCAGCACCAAGGAACATGAAGGGGGCTTCTGGATTGGCCACTTTGCAGCCAAAAGTTTAGAATGAAAATAAGAATACATTTGCGAACATGGAAAATTTTCCTCAAATAATTTGGAAATACATTCCACAGAAAAATCTGTGAATAGGTGAATCTCTCTGGTAGGGTGAGGTTTTGATTGAAAACAAGAATTGTTGCAATTGTTAAAATAATTATAATCTGTCTAAAACCATGTTACTTTGAGAAGATAAAATATTACATCTGATAGTGTCTACCTTCTCTCTGAAGTCGTCCGCAAACTCCTCGCAAAGCGTGCTTGAGGGGGTTTTATGAAATGCTTTAGTAGCACGGTTAAACATTTTTATGATCTGAGATGGTTTTGGAAAGATATGCATTTCTTGAATTTCTTGCTGCATCATTGTATGATTTGAGAAATTCTGAGTATATTTGATGGTTTATCGTGGTTTCATTTTGTCTCCATTTTCTGTCTGCCCCCCTGCAATTTCTCTTTTGTTTTTTGAGGCTTTCATTTCTCCACAGCAATGCAAGTTTAGAGTGTAACTTTTTAACTTTAAGTGGAGCAAGCAGGTCGAAAACAGATTGAAGCCTACTGTTAAAATCATTGACATTAACATCACAGAGGGCAGGTAAAGCAGTGGGAGGTATCTTAGCAAAAACTTCAAGAAAACCTGCTGCCACTTCAAGGGTTAGATGACACTTCCTGAGAGGTTTCACAGAGGTCTCCCGCTGGATAAAACTGGTGATGTTAAAAAACACACAGTAATGGTCAGAGATGGGCAAGTCAACAACAGAGGACACACTGGTGGACAGAACATATATGATGACCAAGTCCAGGGTGTGTCCTCTGTTGTGCGAGTCGACTGTGTGACATGCTGGGTAAAATCCATGAAATCCAGGATATTTAAAAAATCTATTGATAAAGGATCTAAAAGTTTATCCACATGTAGATTAAAATCACCAGCTAAAATTATCCTTTCATAAGAGTTGATAAAAACTGAAAATTCTTGGATAAAAAGTGGGCTCTTTTTGGGAGTCATATAAACGGTGACATTTAAATCTGAGGAGCACTAAAAACAGTTGCAGTATATTCAAACGTGCTAAAATTATCAAATAAAACAGGTTTGGCAGAAAGCGTTGACTAACTTTTAAAAGCAGTACCGCATCCCCTTTTGCTACTCCTCGTGGAATAAGTGTAGTCAAGATTTGGTGGGGAGGCCTCTGTGAGAACAACAGGGGCATCTGTACTCTGCCACGTTTCCGTTAAAAATAAACACTGAAGATTATGGTCTAAAATCAGATCGTTGATGAGAAAAGTTTTGTTCAGCAGAGCGAACATTTAAAGGTGTCATATTAACAGTGATTGGAGATGGAGTGACTATTTGATTTACTGAAAGTGGGACTTTTGGTAACTATTTGAGATTATTGGGATTGCATTTGTTAGGTTTATTATTTTTAGTCTGCTCTCTGCTGATAATAACAGGTATGAAGGAGGTATGGCAAGGTCCAAGTCCAGTATGTAAGTTACTGTTAAAATTTATTACAACAGTGTCTTCACAGGTCTGCTAAAAAAGTCCATCAAACAGTTACAGCTGATCCAGAACACTGCTGCTCACATCCTCACTAGGACTACGAAAGTAAAGCACATTATCCCAGTTCTAAAGTTCTTCCACTGGCTCCTGGTAGTTCATAGAATAGACTTCAATTCAATTCAGCTTATTTATATAGCTCCGATTCACAACAGATGTCATTTCAAGACACTTTACAAGAAAGTAATTTCAATACAAACATTCCAAACAATTTAAAGGTTTAGCTAGTTTTCCATGTAAGGTATTCCAGCAGATTGCATCAAGTCATTGACTGGTAGTTGCAGACTCCAACCACAGCAATCCTTCAGCAATCCCTCATACTGAGCAAGCATGTAGTGACAGTTGAAAGGAAAACCCCCCCTTAAACAGGAAAAAACCTCCAGCAGAACCTGGCTCAGTACAAGCGGCCATCTGCCACGAAAAAACAAAAGAACTCATGTAAAAGTACTTTTTATTTTAAAGTAAGCAAAACGTTAATATGGGGGATTTTCAGTTACTGGGATGCCCCCCGTCCTCCAGGGCATTACAGCTAAGCAGGATACCAGACCAGGTGTAGCTTCTATGGAGAGAAAAACACTGAGAAAAGACAAAGTTAACAGTCAAAATAACAACAAAGAATACAACTGGAGAGTAGTAGAAGAGAAAAATAGCAGAGTAAAGAAAGTTGTCAGTCTGTCCTCCAGGAGTGTAAGCCTATAGCAGCATAACTACAGAGATAGCTCAGGAAGACCTAAGATACTCTAACTATAAGCTTTATCAAAAAGGAAGGTTTTAAGCCTGGCTTTTAAGGTAAACAGAGTGTCTGCCTCATGGACTAAAACTGGGGGCTGGTTCCACAGGAGAGGAGCCTGATAACTGAAAGATCTGCCACCCATTCTAATTTTAGAAATCCTTGGAACTACAAGTAAACCTGCAGTCTGAGCTGAGAGCGAAATGCTCTAACCTATGGAACATTCGGATCTTTGATGATGTATAATGGAGCTTGATAATTAAGGGCTTCATATGGAAAGACTTTAAATACTTTTGTTAGTTTATATATCACTGAATGCATTTATCACCATCACCACGTTTAGCAGATCAGGTCACTGATCTGTTCAGGTCTTCTGGTTCAAGTCTACTCTGCATCCCCAGAATCATAACCAAATACAGAGTAGCAGCATTCAGTTTCTATACCCCTCTAATCTGGAAAAAACTTCCATTAGGGCTGCAAAACTGCTGAAACCCTGAGTTCTTTTAAATCAAGGCTAAAATCGTATCTGTTTAGAGCTGCCTTTGATTAATAACCAAATCATAGATAAATTCTAGTCTTCTTTAAAATATTTTATAATTATTTTTGATTATTTTGAGGATGATATATGACAAAATGTCATGTTAATTCTTGTTCGTTATTTTAGGTTCTCATGTAAAGTACCTTGAATTGCATGTTGCTGAAATGTGCTATAAAAATAAGCTTGCATTGCACCACTCTTTGAATGTAACAGTCCAAGTTTTTTACCTTCTGCTACATTCCTTTACTATGTGTTACAACTGATTAGTTTATCATTTTATCAGAGCACTGGTTCCTGTTTCTCAGAGAGAGGAGAATCTCTGGGCAACAGCCAGATAAAACAGGAGCTTCCGGTCCAACAAACCAAATAAGACACCGTTTCTGCTCACCTCCTAAAGGACATGGCTCTGTTTGTTTCTGCTGTTTTTTAAATAAATGATTAATCCACTCCTTAGGCTTTGCACACTCACATGCACGCACAAACACACTGTAATACTACCGATCACTGTATTAAGTGCAAGGCCTTATCTTTGTCTAAGGCTGGTGGTGTACATAATAACAAAATGTAATGTAAAGTTAAAGTTATGTTTTTTTAAACTGTGACAGAAATAACACGAGATGGACAAATAGCTTTCAGAGGAAATAAAGACACTCAAGAAGACGAATTCAGTGGCTTTAGTGCGGGAAGAGGAAGATGAAGATATCAACAAATGATTTTTCTGGTAGGCTAAAGTATGTTTTATTTTCTAACCAGGCATGTCACTGTCATGTTGGTACAGTCTTTTATTCAGTCTTTTATTTTCTAACCAGACATGTTGCTGTCGTGTTGTGTTGGTGCCGTACTGCCAATTTTCAGAAAGAGTAAAAAAAAAAAGCATGTCTCAAATAAAATAAAAAAATCTGTTTAAATATCTCATTTTACACCATGAAAATGTGCTGCTTATTTTCGGGTGGGGCCTATATATAAACCAAATGAATTTAATTAAACTTTTTTAATTGTCCTGTCTGGCAGATAGGCACTCAGAATTGATGTCCGAATACCAAGTAGAAGCCCAACAGATCTAATTTTACAGGTGTAGCAATCCGGCTCTTGCTATAATACTCTACTTGATATAAATCTTTATTAGAAAGTGCTGTGGGTTTTTCTCTCTCCAGATATTATGGACACAGAGATGGAAAATAAAGGGGCCCCGACCAGCCCAGGGCCCAACCTGACTCCCTGTTCCTCCTCCTGGACCCCAACCCCTGATGGCCAATAGCAAACAGGGGCATGGAAAGACCCTTAGCCTCCCTCCTCACGCTCGAGGATGGTGTAGATGCATGTTGTTATAATGTGCATTTATTGACCTCATGACACGAAGCTGACATTTTTAAACAAAACATATAATAAAGAAATCCGAACCCAATGGACTAGTTATAAAAGTTATAAACACATATTCCATAATCCTACTGAGAGCAAAAAACCGCTGCGGTGACTAGCATTTTACTTGTACTGTATTGCTGCGCACTGAACGAGGATAAAGCCGGAAGTGACGTTATACTAGGTTTGTTGACACATTTGACAGTGGCTTTTTAACTGTGACTGGGACTGCTATTTTCTGTTTTTGACAAAAGCCACAGCCTGTTATGAAAGAAAAATTTGAATTACAATACACATCAGGGTTCTAAATATAATTTACAAGATTTTGGCTTTAAGTTTTTTTTTTTACTTAACCTGTTACTGCCACTCTAACTACCACTTCTTTTTGACTAGTGCACAAAAGTGTAGACCACCCAAATACGTTTGCTCACTAAAATAACATTTTACATCCCACATGCTTGTTAAGCATCTCATTTAATAGCTCTGGACTGCAAGTGCTACACAAAATAGACAATATTGTTTTTGAATATAAAAATAGAAGCTTTTTCATTCTCAGAAATAAACAATGATGGGCAAAGTAATTTATATCTTACCTTTTTTTAGCTATTCACTGAATGAAATTGGACTTTCTTGGACCAATATCCCACACCATATTACTTTATGGAAAATACACTTAGATACAATTATCCAGTTATCATTTTCTGTTGATTATTAATTTGGGACGTTTTCAGAAGTCAGAAACAGACAAAAGGTTAAAAAAATCACTACATGTTAACATTAATATGCTCATTTATACCATTTTGTTAATTATTTGAAAAGAAAAGAAGCCACGATTAAAAGGTATTTCTAATCCTTCCCAATCTGTGTTTCCCTGATGTCTCTCTGCTGTCACTTCTTCCGCTGCTATATTAGCTACATTGTTCTTCTGCCATCTCAGTCGTTTTGTATGGCTCGTACCTGTATGGTTTGATGCCTCCACCACCTCTAGAAGCACCAGAACCGGCTGCCTTTTCCACCTCACAAACCATCTCAAGGCTAGAATTGGAGGAAGAATCTTTCGGCCCTTCAAATATGAGCACCTTCATCATGTCTAAAAGAGGAGTTTTCGTACTGTCCAACCTGAGCGGTTCTGTCGCTGATGTCACATAATAGATACATAGTTTTGAAGCCGCGGTTAAGCTAATATTTTTGAAACTCTAATTATTGCGTAAAATCATATCTGTTCAGCTCATAAATAAAAAAAACCCCACATACTTTGACAAGATGCATTATGTCATAATACATTTACATGAAGTCAGCTTCGTGTCATGAGGTCTTTAAATAAGAGCGGTGGGATGTGGGGAAGGCAGCCAGACCCCCCCATCTCCCACCCAGAGCCCTCATCAGTGTTTCTATGCAGTTTAACAGTGGGCACCAGCACCAGAGGTGAAGCTGATTGAAAAGCTCCCCCTCTGGATGTCGAAAAGTGTACTCACCCCAAAGTTCCTACATGTGTCTCATGAGAATGTTATAAGTGAGAGTGTATAACTTGTACAATAAAATTGGGACCCAGGCTGCCGTGGAATAGCGCAGATGGAAAACCCTCCCCGCATCCCAGTGACATGCCCACACCCCAAGACCCCACATGAGTGGTAAAGTGATGGAGCAGGGGGACAGAGGTGTCTGGGGATGGGGAGGGAAGGACTGGGGAGCCAGCTCCCCCACTGATTCCAATAGGCACCCCCTTTCACCAAGATCCACCAAGGGAGGGAGGCCCTGGCACGTCCAACCCGGGGCCCATGGCTGCAGCACCAACAAGCCCCACAGAGCCCAAGGCAGTCCACTTGGCCCCATCCCAGAAGGAGAGCTATACCCAGCCTGTCATTCGGTCTACTCTCAGAACACAAAAGACATTAGACACCCAGGTTGAGTTCAGCCCCCCTTCCGTCCAAGTGCACCTCCTAGGGGGAGAGCACCTGTAGCTAAATAGTAACAACCTCCCCGCTAGCATAGAAGGCCCCCAGCCCCACCAGTGCATCAAAGGCCCCGGTGCCCAGGCCCAAAACCCTGGCTACATACCCTACCTGTCATAGTTCTCAGTTTTGGTGTTTTAAGTTATTTTCCTTATTCAATTCAATTCAATTCAAAATTACTTTATTAATCCCAAAGGGAAATTAAATGTTTTTGTAACTCATTATGCAAGTTCCTTCAAAGATTTGTTGTAGATGCTGATGGCTGTGGGTAGGGATGATCTCCTGTAGCGCTCTGCAGATCTGAAGAAGCCTCTGACTGAAGACGCTCTGTAGTTGTATGACAGTCTGATGTAGAGGATGCTCTGGATCTATGGCGTCTTCTTTTCAACTCATCAGGGTTTTGTGGCTGTAGTTGAGGTATTATTTGAGCTTTTGTGATGTTAAACAGCTGCTGGCAGTTGTAAACCACCTTGTTGCCATGGTTATGCATCATAACAAATGTCCAAAAATAAAAAGTATCATCAAGTATTATTCGGTTTAATTATGATTTTAATGTATTCTTTGGTATTTAGTTTATGGCACTTCCTTGTTTTCATTTTCCCTTCATGCTCTTAGATGTTTTCACCTTTTGTTTGTGTCCTCCTTCTTTGTTTCCTTAGTTTATTTCTCTCCAGTGTTTCCTTAAGTTCCCCTTAGATTCCTCCCTAGACATATAATCTGTAGTTTCTAGTTTCTTAAGAGTTTTCTGTCTCCCCTGCTATTTCTTCACTTTCTTGTCGTCTCCTTGCCACTCTGCCTACTGTCCGAGCTACTGATTGTTTTCACCTGCTCTCTCCCTCTCACTTGAAACTGCTTCTCCTAATTAGCCTTTAGCCATCTCCCTGCCACTTACACACCTCCTCAGTATATTTAAGCCTTCCTCTGACTATCACTACTCGCATGTTCGTCGTCATTCTACCCTCGTTGATCTTCCCTGTCTGTTTCCTGGTACCCCTTGAGGTTTTTGTAAGTTTGTAGTTTTTTGGGGGATTTTGTTGTTAATTAAATTCTATTTTCTTTATTTTGCTGCTTTTGGGTCCTAACTCCTTAAAAACATGACACTACCAGACCAACATACCAGGCCGACATCCAACACCCCATGCCCCCAGCCAATACCCAGCCCTTGCAGAGCCAGTCCTATGGCAGGCACACAAGCGGAGGACATCGAGCCTAAACCCAAGATCATCCCCCCAGAGCAAGAGGCAAGGCCCCACCCAGGACATCCCAAAACCCCACAACCAGTGCATGCCAAAAGCCTTTTGCCCCCCCACAGGGGAAGAATAAGAGGGGAGAAAAAAAAGGAGCCGCACAGAGCCGCCGGGAACGGGCACACTGCCACAGCCGACCCTGAGGACCGCCCAAAGCAACCGGCAGCCTGCCCACAGCACACCAGCCCCAACACCACAGGCCACACTGGCCACACTGACACCTCACCCCCCCACCCCCCCACTGCGGTACCACCCATCAACCCCTTACAGACACTGTCATGCCTGGAAACCCCGCCTTGCCGTGCACGCAGGCAAAACAGAAGACAATAATAAGTGCAGGCCAATACACTCACACCCCGACCACTGCTCAGTGCGAACAAGAGAAATCTCCCAACCAGATGACACACCCCAACAAAAGACCACTCTCCACACCGCACAGTCAGCCCCTATACCCAATCTGCACCAACAGTTACTTCACCCCCCTGCGATCCGACCACGGCAATCCCATCCACAAACTGTGAGCAAACTGTCAACCAGAAGAAACCCTCCACTGCATGCGGCTGATAGGGCCCGCCACCCAAGGCCACCAAAACCCTACCTAGCGATCTGAGGGAGAAGGTGGAATATTATATTTCAGACACTTTGATAAGTACTCACATATCTGGCACCAAACTCTCTGAACAGGTGGACAGAACCAAAGTGCATGAATATAATTATCTGGTGTGCTGCCTCTGCATTGTGAGCAGGTGTTAGACGATGTAAAACCCATCCTGAAAATCAATTGACCTATATAGTGTGCTCTACAAACGATTTTGGAGTGTATAAATTGTAAATCTAAATCTCTTGATGGTATTTGTAACACAACTTTATTGAGCCTAAATTGAAGTTTTGTAATAGATTTATTTTGTTGATATTCTAGTAATTTATTTTTGTCAATCCCATATTGTGTAATTAATGCATTAAAAGGGATAAAGTCTGTCCTTTCAAATATTTGTATCGGGTATTCCATTACTTTACACCTCCAGTCTTGAAAATGTATCATACATTTTTTTTGCAGGATGTTGGGGTTATTTCAGATGGGTGTACATCTGCATGGGATTAGTGAGGACTGTCATTTTTAGAAACTCCCACCATTGCTGTCAGAGTGGAGCTGATATTTATGCTTTTAAAGAATTCATTTTGTTTTATATTTGAGCTAATAAATGGTAGGTCTGAAATTTGTATCTTATTGCATAATGTCTGTTATACGTCTGTCCAGGACTCATCTAGGTAGCTATGTTTTACCATCTTGAGATGTATTGGAGCCTGTTGGCTAAAAAATAATGATGAAAGTTCGGTTGATCTTACAGAGTCCAGAGATCCAGTCCAGAGATCTAAACCAATCCAGGGATTCAATTCAATTCAATTCAGTTTATTTATATAGCGCCAATTCACAACAGATGTCATCTCAAGGCACTGAACAAGAAGTCATTTCAATACATTTATACAAACATTCCAATCAGTTAAAAAGTTTCCTATTAAAGGAATCCCAGCAGATGGCGTCAGTCATTGGCGTGAGGTTGGCCAGACTTTCCAACCGCTGCAATCCTTCAGCAATCCCTCATACTGAGCAAGCATGTAGCGACGGTGGAGAGGAAAAACTCCCCTTTAACAGGAAGAAACCTCCAACAGAACCAGGCTCAGTAGGAGCGGCCATCTGCCACGACCGTCTGGGGGTTTGAGAAGACAGAGCAGAGACACAGAAGGAACAGAAGATCTGATATAAGAGAACTTTCTATGTTACAGAAAGTAAAAAGTTGATAACATGACACGGTGGATGTTCAGTTACTGGGAGGATCATCCCAGTCGATGCCCCCCATCCAACAGGGCATTGCAGCCAAGCAGGATACCAGACCAGGTATATCTTCTATGGAGAGAAAAACACTGAGAGAAAACAAAGTACTGTAATACAACTGGAGAGTCGTAGGAGAAAAGGAAGTAGCAGAGTGAAGAAAATTGGTAAGTCTGTCCTCCAGCAGTCTAAGCCTATAGCAGCATAACTACAGAGATAGCTCAGGATGACCTAAGCCACTCTAACTATAAGCTTTATCAAAAAGGAAAGTTTTAAGCCTGGCCTTAAAAGTAAAGAGAGTGTCTGCCTCACGGACTAAAGCTGGGAGCTGGTTCCACAGGAGAGGAGCCTGATAACTAAAAGATCTGCCTCTCATTCTACTTTTAGAAATCCTAGGAACTACAAGTAAACCTGCAGTCTGAGAGCGAAGTGCTCTGTTGGGAACATATGAAACAATTAGATATCTGATGTATGATGGAGCTTGATTATTAAGGCCTGTGTGTGTAAGAAGAAGGATCTTAAATTCTATTCTGGATTTAACAGGGAGCCAATGAAGGGAAAGTAATTTCAATACAAACATTCCAAACAGTTTAAAGGTTTAGCTAGTTTTCCATGTAAGGTATTCCAGCAGATTGCATCAAGTCATTGACTGGTAGTTGCACCCCGTTGATGCAGACTCCAACCACAGCAATCCTTCAGCAATCCCTCATACTGAGGAAGCATGTAGTGACAGTTGAGAGGAAAAAAACCCCTTAAACAGGAAAAAACCTCCAGCAGAACCTGGCTCAGTACAAGCGGCCATCTGCCACGACCGTCTGGGGTTCGAGAAGACCGAGCAGAAACACAGAAAAACAAAAGAACTCATGTAAAAGTACTTTTTATTTTAAAGTAAGCAAAACGTTAATATGGGGGATTTTCAGATACTGGGATGCCCCCGTCCTCCAGGGCATTACAGCTAAGCAGGATACCAGACCAGGTGTAGCTTCTATGGAGAGAAAAACACAGAGAAAAGAAAAAGTTAACAGTCAAAATAACAACAAAGAATACAACTGGAGAGTAGTAGAAGAGAAAAATAGCAGAGTAAAGAAAGTTGTCAGTCTGTCCTCCAGGAGTGTAAGCCTATAGCAGCATAACTACAGAGATAGCTCAGGATGACCTAAGCCACTCTAACTATAAACTTTATCAAAAAGGAAAGCTTTAAGCCTGGCCTTAAAAGTAAAGAGAGTGTCTGCCTCACGGACTAAAGCTGGGAGCTGGTTTCACAGGAGAGGAGCCTGATAACTAAAAGATCTGCCTCCCATTCTACTTTTAGAAATCCTAGGAACTACAAGTAAACCTGCAGTCTGAGAGCGAAGTGCTCTGTTGGGAACATATGAAACAATTAGATCTCTGATGTATGATGGAGCTTGATTTTTAAGGCCTGTGTATGTAAGAAGAAGGATCTTAAATTCTATTCTGGATATAACAGGGAGCCAATGAAGGGAAGCTGAAGCAGGAGAAATGTGATCTCTCTTTTTAATATTCATCAGAACTTTTGCTGCTTTTGCTTTTAATGGCATTTTGTGGACTACCTGATATAAAGAATTACAGTAGTCCAGCCTTGAGGTAACAAATGCATGGACTAGTTTCTCAGCATCACTCCTGGACAAGATGTTTCTAATTTTAGCAATATTCCGGAGGTGAAAGAAAGAAATCCTAGAAACCTGTTTAATATGGGATTTAAATGTCAAGTCTCGGTCAAAAATAACGCTGAGGTTCTTTACGTTATTACTGGGGGCCAATTTAATGCCATCCAGATGAATTGATTGACAAATCAGTTTCTGTTTAAGAACTCCTGGTCCAAAGACAGCAACTTCTTCTGCCTAACTGACTGGGTTCATCAGGATTTATGGATAAATATAGTTGTGTATCATCGGCATAGCTGTGGAAATTTATCCCATGGTGTCTAATGATTCTACCAATTGGGAGCATATATATGGTGAAAAGAATTGGTCCAAGCAAAGAAACCTGTGGAACTCCACAAGTAACCCTTGAGAGTGAAGAAGATTGATAATTTAGATGAACAAACTGGAATCTGTCAGACAAATATGATTTAAACCAGCCTAGTGCTGTTCCTTTGATCCCTGCAACATGTTCAAGCCTTTCTAAGAGAATATTATGATCGACTGTGTCAAAAGCAGCACTGAGATCTAAAAAAACCAATACAGACACCAGTCCATTATCTGAGGCCATGAGAATATCATTAGTAACCTTCACCAGTGCTGTTTCAGTGCTATGATGAGCTCTAAAACCTGACTGAAACTCTTCAAACAGCTCGTTACTGTTTAGATGCTCAGGGATGGTTTGCTTGGGATCATTGAGAATAACTAATTGATTTAAACCGTCATTTTTATTGATGCAACGTGATATGGGTAGGGATTTCCATCTAGCAAGATCATCTTCCACGTTTTTTAAAAGTGGGATGTATAAGTAATAATAATAATAAGTAATATTCCCTGACTGCAGTTGTGGAGTAATGGAATTCTGGAGAAAAAAAACAATTTATTGGAAGAACCGTCGATTTTAACCATTTTATAGAATAATCTGAAACTAGATTAAGGGTTTATCAACCCGATTACATGAGAGAGAGAGGTTTGTGAATGCTGGAGAAAAAGTAATACATCATCTGCATAAAGACTGATTTTATGTTTTATGTTAGTGCATTTTATGCCTTATTATAATATTGCCTTATTATAATATTGTTAGTTTGGCTGATTGCTGCTGCTAGTGGTTCAATAAAAACAGCAAACAGGGAGAGAGAGAGTGGACATCCATGCCTGGTACCTCTCTGAAGATAAAACCTAGATGATGTTTGGTTATTACTCCTGATACATGCTGTTGGGGAACTGTATAATGTTTTCAATCAGTTTATAAAAGACCTTCCAAAGTCAAATTTATGTAAGTTTGCAAATAAGAATTTCCAGTTAACTCTATCAAATGCTTTTTCTCCATCTAGAGATAATATATTAGTTTCAATGTTTTTACAGTAAGAAAAATATATTAAATCTATTAATCTACGTGAATTAGTGGAGGAATGCCTCCCTTTTATAAAACCACTTTGGTAAGGATGTTATAATAGGATTTACGTTCATTCTTCATATGTAGTTCTCTGTTCAGCTAAAATGAATAGACAAATAAAAAAAAAACTAATTTATATTTGTTTTTATTTAAAACATTGACAGGTAAGAATAGATTATGATTGGATTTTTTGACCCTGTCCATCAAAATGACAACAAAAAATGTGTGACCTCTGGTATCACCCAACCCTGTATTCTGGTGGTACGGTTGTTACTTTTGCATTCTGTTCTCTCTCTCTCCCGTTCTCTCTCTATCTCTCGTTCTCTCTCTCTCTCTCTCTCTCTCTCGTTCTCTCTCTCTCTCTCTCTTTCTCTCTAGTGATGTGTGCTGCCTGGGGTTTTATAAATGCTCCTCTCTCTTTTGTTTGAGCAGTCTTGTTTGCATTTACATTCTCCAGTAACCTGGAGACACCTGCTTCTCTTCCTTCTGACTTACAACTTCAACATGCTCCTGGACTTACATACAGTCCACAAGAGAGCTTAGTGTTATCTCCCATGTTATGGTTTACAGCACAATTACGCTGTGTTACC
Organism: Valencia hispanica; assembly: GCA_963556495.2. Classification (NCBI taxonomy): domain Eukaryota; kingdom Metazoa; phylum Chordata; class Actinopteri; order Cyprinodontiformes; family Valenciidae; genus Valencia; species Valencia hispanica. The sequence goes on along the minus strand of OY747709.1, from coordinate 5,133,432 downwards.
TTGTATTGTTTGTCTAGTGTTCAATGAGCATAAAACAATGACATTTACTTCCCATTTCCCTGTTTTAGTTCAGCAACAAACCTCTATGAATGCACCACCATCATGACATGGTGTTTTACAGTGTTTGAAGAGTAACCTGTGACCTCTCCATATGTGTTTCCATGCATCATCATCCTCATCGTCTCACACACCACACACATACTAACACAGCACCTCCATCCTCTCCCACCAACTAACTTCTCAGTGACGCCTCACACCTCCACCAATGAAAAAGATCTGTTATGAGACAAAAGTGAGGTGAACGCACAAGCAACAATAACACCGCCAACCTGAGCTCTGCACCGAATCTGGTGTGAAGGTTACCATAGCAGCCATAAAGAGAAGCTGCCATTATGACCAGAAATAAACCTTCTTGATGGGCGGAGGATCACTTTATACATTTTCACCTCAATGAATAGAGACACAAAGTGAAGGCAGTGACGACAAGGATGGAATTCACAAAAACAAATAACTGTGTAACTTTCATTTACGTCACTCTATTTGCACACATCTCATGACATTATAAAGGCATATTTGTTTTTTGAGTTGATAGATTTTGAGGGCAGAATGAGCTTTTCATGCTGATATAATTCAAATGCAGAGGTGTAGTGAAAGAGCTTTTGAATAAAAGATAACTTGTAGAAGAGCATAACCAAATAAATATGCAACAAAAGATAAAAAACTAAATAATATTTGAAAAGGTAACCTTCTAGCTGAAAAATCATGGTGGTCTGATAGGATCCTGTTGGAAAATTACAGACATTGCACACAATTTCTGGAGCTCAGATGCATTTTATCCCATAACCTGGAAACAATAATTGTGTAAGAGGATAAAGAAATACAGAAATTCTGTATAGAGTTACTGCCTAATCTAGGAGGAGATAGGGAGAGAACTAAACAAAACCCTCAGAAATGAAAAGGAAAGGAGCCTTGCTGGCCACAACGCTATACCACAGGCAAAGGTTTTGCATGTGACTCAAACCTGTTTTATAAATGTTGGCTGTTTTCAAATATATTGCAGAGTGATCTAACACATAGTAAATTATTGCAAATGATTGTATTGGGTAAAAAATCTTACTTTAAAACTAAAACAATTTTTTAGTTCTCTCCAAAAAAAACATTCAGGAAGTCCAAGTATGGACAGTAGAATACTGCAACAATATTTTCTTTGATGAATCCTCCTGATTGACCAGTGACGACATGTTTAGCCGCATGCTGTCATTCCATCAATGGTTGTCTAGGTGGTGTCCTGCAAACGATGTGGGCTACATTGATAACTGGCGAACATTTTGGGGAAAACCTGGTCTGATCCGGAATGATGGCATCCATCCCACTTTGGATGGAGCAGCTCTTTTTTCTAGGAAAATGGCTGAATTTATTAGTCCTCCAAAACACTGACAACCCAGGGTCCAGACCAGGAAGCAGAGTCGTAGTTTAACCCACCTCTCTGCTGCTTCTGTACTGTTACCCACCCATTACCCTATAGAAACAGTGTCTTGCCCACGGCCAAAATTAAATATATTAAAAGTTAAGCCAACAAAAGCAAATTATGGAAATCTCATGAAGATAAATACAACTTTGACTGAACAGAAAAATAAATCTATTAAATGTGGTTTATTAAACATAAGATCTTTCTCCTCAAATACTTTGTTAGTAAATGACTTGATTTGTGATAATCACATTGATTTTCTTTGTCTCACAGAAATCTGATTGCAGCAGGAGGATTATGTCAGGATAAATGCGTCAACTCCTTCCAGTCATTTGAATTTTCACATTCCTAGAAATACTGGGCGAGGAGGAGGAGTTGCAACCATTTTTCGTTCTGATTTACTAATTAGTCCCAGACCAATTGATAGCTACAGTTCTTTTGAACATCTAACCCTTAATTTTCCTCATCCAAGTTGCAAAACATTAAGACCATTTTTGTTTGTGGTTTTGTATCGTCCACCAGGCCCTTACTCTCAATTCTTGGATCAGATCTCACATTTTTTATCTGATTTAGTATTAAATACTGATAGGGTCATTATAGTGGGGGACTTCAATAATCGGGTAAACACATTTTGGACCTTGTACTGACATACGGTATTGAGTGTGAGGAAATAACAGTCCACCCACATAACCCGGTCCTTTCTGACCACGTCTTGATAACTTTTGAATTTACTTTAACTGACTATCTTAAATCTGAAAGAAAATGTCATTATAGTAGAGCTTTATCAGACAATGCTGTAACAATTTTTAAAGAATCTGTTCCATTCTTACTTTCCTCAGTGTCTCAGAGTAACACAGTGGATGGCAGCAATTCTATCTCTAACCCTTCAGAAATTGATGGTCTGGTTCACAGCGTTACGTCCTCATTGCGTTTGGCATTAGATAGTGTAGCCCCCTTAAAAAAGAAAGTGGCTAACCATAGAAGGCTGACTCCTTGGTTCAACGCAGAGTTGCGTACTTTAAAGCAGAATACTAGGAAGTTGGAGAGAAAATGGCGCTCTAGACATCTAGAGGATTCCCATTTAACCTGGAATAACAGTCTACTGCTGTATAAAAAGACCCTTCGACAAGCTAGAACAGCATATTTTTCATCATTAATAGAGGCGAATAAAAACAATCCTAGGTTTCTTTTTAGTACAGTTGCCAAACTTACACAGAGTCATAGCTCTGTTGAGCCAACTATTCCCCCAGCTCTTAGCAGTGATGAGTTAATGGGATTCTTCATAAATAAAATTAATTATATTAAAAATAAAATCATTGGCATCCTCCCAAACATGATTACTTCTTCCTTAGTAAATGAGGCAGCACTGGAAAGAACTGTAGAACCTCATTTGTGCTTAGGCTGTTTTGATTCAGTCGAGCCTTCGGAATTATCAAAAATATTAGCCTCATCTAAACCTTCAACTTGCATGTTGGACCCAATCACAACCAAATTATTTAAGGAAGTGTTCCATTTGGTTCCTGGCCCCATTTTGGATATGATGAATCTATCCTTAGTAAACGGATACATACTACAAGAATTTAAAATAGCTGTAATCTAACCTTTACTCAAGAAACCTTCTCTTGATCAAGATGACTTAGTGAATTACAGACCTATATCTAACCTTCCTTTCTTATCCAAAGTCCTTGAGAAAATTGTTGCTAATCAAGTCTGTGAGCATCTAAACAGTAACAAGCTGTTTGAAGAGTTTCATTCAGGTTTTAGAGCTCATCATAGCACCGAAACAGCACTGGTGAAGGTTACTAATGATATTCTTATGGTCTCAGATAATGGACTGGTGTCTGTTCTGGTCTTGTTTGATCTCAGTGCTGCTTTTGACACAGTCGATCAGAATATTCTCTTAGAAAGGCTTGAACATGTTGAAGGGATCAAAGGAACAGCAGTAGGCTGGTTTAAATCATATTTGTCTGACAGATTCCAGTTTGTTCATCTAAATTATCAATCTTCTTCACTCTCAAGGGTTACTTGTGGAGTTCCACAGGGTTCTGTGCTTGGACCAATTCTTTTCACCATATATATACTCCCAATTGGTAGAATCATTAGACACCATGGGATAAATTTCCACAGCTATGCCGATGATACACAACTATATTTATCCACAAATCCTGATGAACTCAGTCAGTTAAGAAAATTACAGGCATGTCTGGAAGACATAAAAACATGGATGAATTTAAACTTTTTGCTTTTAAATTCTGACAAAACAGAAGTTGCTGTCTTTGGACCAGAAGTTCTAAAAAAGAAACTGATTAGTCAATCACTTCATCTGGATGGCATTAAATTGGCCCCCAGTAATAATGTAAAGAACCTTGGCGTTATGTTTGACCAAGACTTGACATTTAAATCCCATACTAAACAGGTTTCTAGGATTTCCTTCTTTCACCTCCGGAATATTGCTAAAATTAGAAACATCCTGTCCAGGAGTGATGCTGAGGAACTAGTCCATGCATTTGTTACCTCAAGGCTGGACTACTGTAATTCTTTACTATCAGGTAGTCAACAAAATGCCATTAAAAGCAAAAGCAGCAAAAGTTCTGATGAATATTAAAAAGAGAGATCACATTTCTCCTGCTTCAGCTTCCCTTCATTGGCTCCCTGTTATATCCAGAATAGAATTTAAGATCCTTCTTCTTACCTACACAGGCCTTAATAATCAAGCTCCATCATACATCAGATATCTAATTGTTTCATATGTTCCCAACAGAGCACTTCGCTCCCAGACTGCAGGTTTACTTGTAGTTCCTAGGATTTCTAAAAGTAGAATATGTTTTGATTCATCATAAGATGAACTGAACAGACTGTTGGAAGACCACATTTCCCAGCAATCCTAGCAGTGACCCCCAGCATAGTCCTATTGGTCCGTGACCACCCATGGTGACATCGGTGATGACATCACAGCCAAAGGGGCTACAAAGAGTAGTCGCTCCCATTTTCAAAGTGTTCTCACTCAGAAGTTCTTGGATAAACTACTGCTGAACAGAAGACACCTCACTGGTGAAGATTCTCTTTTGTTCTGACCCGCTGGACCGGGGAAGAACTCATTTCAAAGCTTCAAAGTGCGTATCCCGTCTGCATAACCAGGGTGTGCGATATAAGAACTGTTCCAAGACAGTTCATTAGACGTCGATCCTGCAGGCGATACAGCCTGCATTCAGGCCACACGGTCCTTACAGGTTTTTTTTATAACTCTTCCTTTTCTTGCTCAACTACAGACACAATTTGCTCTCCTCCTAGTGGACTGGACCTCCTTCAAAGCAAAGTAGGACTGAACCGGTTCATTTATACTAATATTGTGTCTGGGCGGAGATAAACAGAGAAAATAGAGTTTAACGAGTTAGATCTCCTTCATTATTGGGTTAAAGTGTTTTTAAGCGCTGTACCTGTTTGCTCATTTTTGCGTTGCCGCACGCATAAATTTGAGCTGAAATTGCTGTTTGAAACTGTTTGTTATATCCTGAGCAGATCACGCGTTTCTTTCTTTTTCCTTCCTCTCCTTTAATCTCTCTCTCTCTCTCTCTCTCTCTCTCACTCCCTGATCACTCCGTCGGCAGAGTCGGGCTCGGTCCGGCCTGCTTTGGCTGGTCTTAGTTGAAAAGTTTAACTCCATTGTTTTAGTCTGTCGCTAAAGCAGAGGCCTACCACTTGGATGCTTCTCCCATGTGCTCCTTTAGCCAAAGCTAGTTTTATGACTCTTTCTTAGACTCCGTGTGCTATTCTCCATCTAGGCACAGAGCTGAGATTTATGACTTTTGTCCCACAGGCTATCTGGGACTTGGGCTCACTGGAGTGAGGCCCACCCCCTCCTTTTCTGACCCCCCTCATCTCTCTCACTGATTTCATTTCATGTTAATTGTGTTAAATGTTCACCTATTATTGTTGTCTAAGATCTGTAGTAGTTCGCATTCTTTAGAAAAGATGGGATTTTCTATTTTCTAAATAAAGTCTCCTTATCTTAAAGAGAAGTTGTCTGGGATTACTTGGAGTGATGCGTACAATTAATGTCCACAGCGTAAGAACTTTCCTTCATCTATTGTTTAATTATCTCTATTGTTTAATTATCTCAGCCTTATCAGGCTGGTAATCATAAACATAAACTGAGACTGAACAATTTGGCTAAATGTTCCTGGAATCCACCAGGATGGTACCCCTAAACTTGGTAATTTTTAGATAAAAAAACACAGCAATCCTTCCGCAATCCCTCATACTGAGCAAGCATGTAGCGACGGTGGAGAGGAAAAACTCCCCTTTAACAGGAAGAAACCTCCAACAGAACCAGGGTCAGTAGGAGCGGCCATCTGCCACGACCGTCTGGGGGTTTGAGAAGACAGAGCAGAGACACAGAAGGAACAGAAGATCCGATATAAGAGTACTCTCTATACTACAGAAAGTAAAAAGTTGTCAACATAAAAGTGAAGCTTAGCACCATCTATGATCAAAGAATGTCCAATAGATAAAAACAGAGTCACACAACTGTCATGGAATGATAAAATAATCTGTAAAACATAAAATATATAATATTTTGTTTTTTATTATTCATACTAATAATTATATATTATCTATAAGTACATTAAAGAACATTATGAAAAGTTAAAAATAAGACACAAATAAATACAAAATTAAACTAATTTGCTAACCAAAGTTCAGTGTCTCTAAGTGAGACAGGACATAGTAGTGATGAAACATTTGCATGTTATGTTGGTGGGTCACACAGGTCAGGCTGTGGAGACAAAATGGAACATTAAATACAGTAAGAACAATTACATTTTGCTGTGCATTTGGATTCATACTTACATTCTTTCCCATCTTCCTGATCTCAAGTTTGATCTTCTTAATCTGTAGCCTCTTATACTCTGTTGCATGGAGGAGATACCGCTTATAAATTGCATAGATGTTCTATGATGACTTAATGTGTCAGTGCAACTATCTGTGCAGTTAATGGTGGGTAGAAGGGAATGGCTACTCACTTCACCTCTTCCAGCAGATGTAGTCCTCTTGCCAGCTGGGGAAGGCCTAGGTTCCTGCAGGAGGGTGTGTGGTACATTATTAAGGTGTGATTTTAACATTTCAAATACAACCAGTACATTAATGATTACGCTTACATCTTGGAGCTCACCGTCTCTACCGGTGAGTGTTTCATCATCGTCATAGTCATCATCATCATCATCATCATCATCATCATCATCATCATCATCATCATCATCATGTGGCTGTTGGCTTGGGCCTTCTCCCTGCAAATAGAGAAACAATAGTTAATGGGGGAGAGGAAGGGAGCTGACTGCATGTAGTGCAATGTTTCAACAGGTTAGGACCTACTGGGTCGACTTGGGTCCCGGCTGCATCCTCAATGTGCACTTGTGGTGGGCCAGAGAGAATAATTTGATCCCCTGTCACTATCAGACACACAGGTGCATAGTTAGTTTTCCCCAATGAGGGTCTGTCACCAGAATAGGGGCAGTGATTGACAATACCTTCAACATATGGGGCCCGGATCTCTGGGGTCACAGGGTTGGAGGAGCTCCCCCCTTTGATCCCAACTGTCTTGGGCCCCTTATTTATCTCAGGATCTCAGCTGGTGTGAGCTCCTCCGGAGGTGGTCCCCCAGCAGTACCCATGGATGCAGTCTATTTTCTGGTGGCTGCAAGACATGTATTTATTCATAGCTGCATATCTATTTTGACTGATACATTTCACATTACATTATGGAACACTTACCATTGCTAAAAATGTTCTTATATTTGATTTTGACCTACTGAGATTGCTTCTGTTGAGACATGACCGTGAGGGACACACACCATGTCCGCCCTATAGCACATTTCATACATAGAGGCAATTTAAGGAGATCATCATTCTATTGATGTAACAAGGGTTAGGGCCTCCGATTGATGGGAGATAGATGATTGTTTTGCTGTCACCTGCATTCACTTAGTTACTTTAACAGGGGTCCTCATCTCCATTGAATTGCTTGATTTGCTAAATCATTTTAGATAAATAATGCAGGAAATAAATTACAGCTATCCCATCGATTTGTATAACAATCATTTGATATCACTTTCTAACATTACTACTAGGGCTGCCAAATGATAAAATATGGAGAATTTCACATAAATTGCAGTGAAACAATAATGCTATTTTAATTATGTTCATATGAATGTTACTTACTAGGGCAGTCTTTTGTTATTTGGGGATTTTCCTTTTAATTTTAGGGATTTGGTTGCGTTAATAGGTCCACATAAATGATTAGTTTAAAACAAAAACCATCAAGAAATCAATTGGTAGATTATTGTCTACAAATAGTTTGTCCCTTTGATGGGGGATTTATATAACATGATGATGCTGAAATACTTAATTTTCTTTATCACTTACACATACACTTGTCGGCAATATTCTGCCACGCCACATCCCTTGCTTTATTGATTGCCGCGCTATTGCCCTTATTTCAGATTATGTGGCTGTAATCCTCATCTCCATGAGGAGGGTTTGTTCCGCTGCGGAGAACATTTCTGCACGCTCTTTCCCTCTTTTTGTTCTCGACTAGAATGGGCTTTTAATTTTCCCTGTGGGCGTGCACAAGTTGAGGCTTAACAGGTGAGGCTTGACTAAGTGTCAAGTGGAGCCAGGGGGGACTGGCACAATTTGGCATATTTTGTTAAATATGCCAAATTGTGACAGCTACTAACGGCAGCGGTCTCTGGTGGCATAGAAACAGTAAACATAAAGGGGAGACGCTACAGGTGAATAGAGAAAAAAGTTAGCTTCAAGATACCTTGATGAAACTTGACAAACTTCAAACATCTTTTGTAGTAGAAGTTTTGATATAAATTTTGTTTAGATATGCAAATAAGGTGTAATCTGGTTAAAAATGTGCTAATTTGCATATATTTTTAAACGTATCTCAAAATTGGTGAGAGACAGATTGAATTTTTCTTTAATTTTCTAATCATATATGTTATATGATTAGAAAAAAACTTCAAAAACTTTTTACAGAGGGAAATAGGTTTATTTCATTTCATTACTTCATAAATCCAAAAAACTAATTTTCGGCCTGTTTTTTATAAACACAAAATAGCACATATATATTTTTTAGAACGATGTATTGACAAATCACTCTGTAATTTTTTTTCAGCTCATAGCATAGAACAATGGTGGAAAGTTTGCTGAATATAGGTATAACTGATTTCAAGATTATTCGTTTTGAATGTTGGAAAAAACTAATTTTGAGAAAAACACAATTAAAGATTTGCATTAGATAATTCAATGCCATGTGAAGTACAAATGACCCTCGCACCCCTCGTTTCGTGTTTGTGATTGGTCATTAATTTAAACAGACACACATTTTTGGACATTTTTCTTTTTACTTTTTTCTTTTTTGGGGGCTTGTTCTCTCACTGCCTCCACTTCACTTTTTGGCTACTACTGAGACGTCTCTGATTTGAGTATATCATGTGTCTTATAATGTTTTATGAATTCATACTTGATTTGTTCTGTTGAGACTATAATGAATAAATACTAAGTGATTGATTGCCACAGCTGTCAGTTTTAGTCCTTGAGTTCACAGTTTTGTGCTTTATTTGTTAACTGCTATCAAGGAATATGACTCTCATTTGTACTGTAGTATGCATGAGAGGAGATGCTGCGAGATTTGTGGACTTTTATGTAGTGTCGACTGATAATGTAGTGGGCTGGTCTGGACAGAAAATGCCAGGGCTGAATTTTTGTCCCAGTCCACCCCTGAGTGGAGCCAGCTGATTTCACTTGATTGAACGACTTGGAGCTAGATTGGGAAGTGGAGCTTAGTCAAGCTTCAAGCTTACACCTAAGTCTGGCAATTCTTAGCTACGTTGATGGAATACCCCCCAGGTTATTTAGCCTTTTTAAATCCCTGGCTCTGATGCTGCTACCCCAATAGATGATGGCTGAAGAGATTACACTCTCCCCAACTGACTTGTAGAAGATTTGCAGCATCTTGCTGCAAACCTTGAAGGACCTAAGCTTCCTCAAGAAGTACAATCTGCTCTGTCCCTTCTTGTAGACGGTTTCATTGTTGCGCCTCCAGTCCATTCTGTTATCCTGGTGAACTCCGAGGTATTTATACTCTTCAACCACCTCCACTTCTTCACCCATGATGGAAACAGTGTTTGACTTATTCCTGTTTCTTCTGAAATCTACAATCATCTCCTTTGATTTGTTCACATTCAAGGTAAGATGATTGTTTCCACACCATGTCACAAAGCAGCCCACCAGCTCTCTGTATTCAAATTCTTGTCCATCTCTGATACACCCGACAATTGCAGAGTCATCTGAGTATTTCTGTAGATGCACAGATCTCTGGTTTGTACTGGAAGTCTGAGGTGTACAGAGTGAAAAGGAATGGTGAGAGTACAGTTTCCTGTGGTGCTCCTGTGCTTACTCATGAGGGACCCCATATGATGCATCACACTACTATCTCTGAGGTTTTTTTAACCTCACCTCATCAAAATAAGTCCCAACGGAGAGTGGAACAGATTCCTTTTACACTTCTTCACAGTTGTTTTACTATTTGTGTTTCATACTTGATGTATGAATTAATTTTACATAATGTCCTTTGAGATTACTTTTGTTGTGAATTGGGAAAATATAAATAAACAGAACTGAATGAAATTGAAATATGCAAGAGACATTCAAGCCAGATAAAACCTGAATACATTTGACATAGATCTCTTTTAAAAGATGAATATGGTGATCACGTAAGACTGTTGAGCTTAAAATCCATATCCCACAATTGTCTTTGTGCCAGAAACCTTATATCTCTTGGTAGTACTAAAAAAATTATGTTGATCACTTTAATAAACATAGATAACATGTTTGGAACACATCTCAGATGCACAGAGAGTCTGTTGCACACAAAGTACTGGGGAGATCAGCATATTCAGGGTGAATGTGTGGTTTGTACCGGTAGTAGAGATAAAAAAAAAGCTAAATGGTGGGCAGATGCTTATTGGTAGCAGAGTAAAGCAATTCTGGTCCTTGAGGGACTGTGTCCTCTGTATTCTGCATGTTTCTTATGTATCCCTGTTATAACACATCTAATTTAGATAGTTAAATTATCTCTCCAAATTATAGAGGAGCCTGTTAAGTACCTGCTCATTAAAATTAGTTCAAGCATGGAATAATAAAAAACATGCCAGAAACTGGCCTTTGAGTGGAGATGGAGTGAGAACTTTCACTTTCCTCAAAGAGATAACTTCAGCAAAAAAGTAGCTGGGTTTGATAAAAGTAAAGCAAAATTCTCTTGACTAACAACACACTTCACATTAAAGTATTATAACACAAGTCTTACGCAGAATCTTATTTTCAAGGGAAGGTACCACTCAAAGCAGAAGGATGGAGCGTGCCCCACATATGCCCCCCAATACTTCAGAAAGCCCAAACACTGAACTGCAGAGTTACCAGTACAAAAACACATTCTGTTCTGAAGAACTAATGCAATATAATACTGCTCAACACTAAAAATCCTTTCTGAGAAATCCTCCTAACTAAAGCCTAGTTTATACTTCACCGTCAACAAGTTTGCACTCACACACACGTATTGACGGAAACATTTTCCTTTTTTATGTCTCCATTGTTGTATAGCACTTCCCTACCAGGACAGCAGGGGATGTAGACGTTTCTGGGGGGTCTGCCTACCATTGCAGTGACGTGTCTGGTCGATGACAGCTTGTAAATGCACGTCCACTCAAGGAGCAATGGCTGACATAGAGTGAGTTTTGATTGAGCTGGAAAGCTGTTTACTAGAGGTGCAGCTCATGGAATACTCAAAAAACGCATGTAAACAAAGAAACACAGCACTCTGTTTTGTAGTTCTTTACACCTCCTTTTGTTCAAAATCACCAAAGGACCATATTAGATAAACTGGCCTTGCAATCTAAAGCAGGGAAGTATGCAGACATGGTGATATAATTAATATAAGAATGAAATGAGAGTGTACTATCAAGTATGACAAGCAGACTCTTTACCTGAGGGGAAAGATGAACGGGGGAGTTATCAGTGTTAATGGAGAAAATGTGGAGTTTGGTTAAAGTGGATGCTGTGCCAATGAGTAACACTTCAGTTTTTATTATTGTTGAAAAGGAGGTAGATGAAAGGGAGGAATTGGGTTTGGAAGAAATGTAGAGCTGGGTGTCATCTGCATAACAATGGAAATTGATTTTAAATTTACGGAAAATTTGGCCAAGAAGGAGCATGTAAATAATGAATAGAAGGGGCCCTAATACTGAACCCTGGGGCACACCGGCACAAATGGGAAACAAAGTTGAGGAGTTGAATTTAAACTGGATAAACTGGGTGTGGTCGGAAAGGTAAACCATGCAAGGGGAGTGTGACTAATGCCAACGGATACTAATCTGTTCAGAAAAATATGAGAAATGGTTTCAAATGCTGCACTGAGATCGAGAAAATGGTGAGGAGATTAGAATCAGCTGCTTTAGAAGGTCATTGGTGATCTTTACCAGTGTGCTTTTGTACTATCGTGGGGGCGGAAACCAGACTGAAATATGAGTGGAATTGGGAGGCAACAACTTTCTCAAGGATGTTTGAAATAAAGGAAAGGTTTGAATGCTTTGTAATGCTAAACAGAGAAAAGATATACTTTGAGTTACCTTCACTTGACCTAAATAAACCAGAGTAGGATGCAGATTTAGCTGAGGCAGTGCAGTCCTTATAAAACAAAATATGATTATGTACAGTTCTTTGTGTACGGTAAGTCCAGTTCTTCTAAACAGAAATTCCAAATGGTGTCCTTTGGCTTTTAGATGATGTTGCCAAATAGCTCTTTTTGAGTTATTTTGCTAACAGAAAAACTAACAAACAAACCCTGGAAAAAACATAACCTTCTTGGCAGAGGTAATGAAAATAAATACAAAATCTTACAGCTGGCAAGGAAGCAATGACAAGACTGGGAACAGGCAGGGTGGCATAAACATGGAACTGAGAGACATGGAGAAAGAACCAACCAAATGGAAGAATCCAGCAAGGTGTGAAGGAGAGAGAGGAGCTAAAGTACTGAGGGACAGGTGGAAATGACAAAGCACCCCAAAGGGCTAATCAGAGGTTAGTGTTTGCAGCTGGGAAAGGGAGCAGGCAGAGGGAAATTAGAAGATAAGGAACAGCTGTAAAGGGAAGCATACTGGCAGGCTGAGGGAGAGAGAGAATAATGAAATAATGAAATGAGCAGGGGAGGAGGAACCACTAACAGGCAAAAAACACTTACAATAAACGGTGGGAAGGAATAAACTACAACTGAAGAATGCAATCAGAAGTAAATGCATAATAGTTAAAGGGAAAACTGAAGGTAGGAAACAAAGAAAAACTAAAGCCTAGCACCATGAAACACAAATGATCAAAAATGGCAACATTGAGAAGAACCCAAAAACTCAAACAACCTGACAACAAAGGAATTAAAATTTAAAGATCTTTAAAGTAATGCTAATTGACTAAATATGGCAAGACCTATAGAGCAATTAAATGACCACAAACACCAAAGAATCATAATAGCAGGGTGTTTGTGGATGTTTTAAAATTGTTTTCAAGTCCTCTGCAACAAAACTGACGTTCAAATTAAAGGTTTTCTTCTGTCCCTAAGATTGGAAACTTTGGATAAATGTGGCTAGTTTCGGTCTGTTATTTAATGGTTTTCTTTTTAAACTGTCACGTAACTCTAGGTTCTGACAGTGGGTGGAGGCTTTGCATTGGGAGCTGGCTTACACCTCATTTTCACAACATTTCCAACTTCACCACAGGCAGAGTGTTGAAGCTAGATCACAGAGGGATTTGTGTTCTCCAAAAACACCTGTTATCTCACTCATTGTTAATCCTGTATTCATATTTCAGAGTTTTGTATATGTGGCTTCATCACAGAAGAAAGAGGGGATAGAAATAAATGTGGAAGAAACCACTGAAGGAAAAAAAATCTAAACTTGAAAGTGTGGCAATATAGAAGAAAGTTGAGTTAAGGTATCTAACATGGTGAAACGGAGACATGCTGCTTAACTGTAGAACATGTGCAAAGTTGGACTTCATCATTGTTCCAGCTGTGTTTTTTTTTTCTTTCCTTACTTCAATTCTAAATGTACAATCTGGTATTGTGTTAAATTTGATTTATTAGGGCCGAGCAGCAAAAGTGCTATTGTATTTGCAATGTTTATTATTCTCTTCTGCAACCAACTGGCTCATTGGAGGCCTGATAAAATTTCAGTTTTTTGCAGACACGTCAGGTGTGCATGAAAATGTGATATTTTAGGGGTATTGCTAAAGTCGCAAAAGAAATGGCTTACCGGGGCCCACCCGGCAACTTTCAAAACACACTCTATTGGCTTACTTAGTAGCAGAGGCATGACATTTGGCACACTTCTAGAGCTTTGCAAAGCCTACCTAAAAGCCTTCAAATGTCATTGTCCGAAACGCACAGGAACTCGGCCATGTTGGATTGAACATGTGATTTTGACCCTGTTTTTGCCATTTACAGCCTCCACATTTGAACGAACTCCTTCTAGAGATTTTGACCAATCAGCTTGTAAATTGGTTATGATGGCATTCAGACATAGGGGATCTAAAGTTATCAAAAAAATGTACCTTTTGTATATGATGAAGCGGCGGGGCCAGACATCAAAGTTTGACTTAATGCCAAAAATATAAAAGCTGTTACATCTCCTATTCAGAAATTCACAAAGGGATGAAACCTGCTGTGGTGGATGGACATCCAATCCCTGACAAATACCAATGGTCAAATGTTGACATCATTTAAGCACCGCCCCCTCGGAATAGGAAGTGTAATGTTTTGCTGTGAAAGGTCCATATTTTTCATGTTGACCTAATCAATGTGAAACTGCACAGTAACTGTAAATAAACTTGGGCAGTGGCGTCGTCAGCCAATGTTGCTGGGGTTTCAGCCCCGAATGTTTTCAGTCTAGCGCTGGATGTTTTAAATCTGTTATTTCACTCACCAGCCACAGGATTACCGCTCCATCAATCACTCACAACGGGGCAGGTGTGCTCTACTCTGATAAGTGCTGCTGCTGACTTGACTCAGTGTCAGGTATGGGCCATCAATATAAAACACAAGCTGTCTATTAATGCCTTATTAAGGTATTAACGTCCAAGGCATATGTTAATGCTTTGCCCTTCAATGGCTTGCCATAGTCTGCATGTCGCTAACATGGGCACACGGCCCCTCCCCTCTCCTAACAAGGCAGCTCTGTACAAATGCATGCGCAGAAGACTGCATAGCCCCAAACCAGAAGATATATTATGATCAGCTGCATTTCTACGACTAACAGAAATCCATGGATCATAGAAAAATTACGAAAATAAACTGTTGCAACTCCTTACCTTTTTCTAGAGTGAGGCCAAGGGTAAGAATTTATCATTGTAAAATGAAGTGTTTCAGAAAGACAAACACTGGCTTATGCATCATTTTCTTTAGCTCTTCTGTTGGTAACAAACTAGTTATCCTAAGTTAGCACATTGACTTAGGACATTCATGAAAAATTACTAATACAAAAGCAACAAAATAACTTTTTAATTACAGAACACAGTACAAAAAAGAAAAAAATATTGCAAACTTTATGTGCGAAACACTCATGTTGCAATGTTGACTGTAAAATTTTATTTATTTTGTTATTTTCTGATAAAAATTATATTAATTATATTAAATTATATAATTCAGATCATTTTTTAAACTCTCGTTCCTATTGCAGACAGTCTTCCCCATTTAAGAAGTGCTGCTTTAGACAGGAAGTCTAAAGGCTTCCATTGCTGTTGAACTTGTTGATTTGGTTTTATTGTCTGCTTGTTTGTATTTCTATTATGTTATTGCATTACTATACTTGTTTTCTGTTGGTTTGTTGCACACTTTGATTTGATTTAATCATTTTGTAGAAGGAAGCAAAGATGAGCTACAGACAGAGAAGGATTCAGCAGCAGCAGAGCTGTTCCAATCAAACATAGAAATTGGTCACATTTATTTAAGTACAATGTTTTTGTGCCAGAGATTCCTAATCAAGAAAACAGTTTTATTGATGCATCATGACTTGATGTAGCCCAGTTGTTTGCATTAAGATATTTAGTTTGTATTTTGTATTATTAATTTACATTAATAATAATAATGCATACTTAATTCTGATGTCATAATTTTGGGGAAGGTAGGGGAGATGACCTAAAGAGAGGAGCTGTAGCTGCAGCTCCAGCAGAAGCACCAGCATCATCATTAGACAGGTTAACTGGTAACAATTAAATATTATAACATTGTGTTATAGATCATTAATAAGATAAGGTAATTTAATTCCACCTATCATAATAGCTATTAAATATAGATAAAAGCAAATTCAAAATGGTTCAATAACAGCGCATCATTGAAGACATAATAAATGAAATAAGTAAAGCTTTGTTTTACCTTATTTGCTCATTTACCATTTTGGCTTTATTGACAGAGCAAAACAGACTATCTTCTTTTTTTTTTACGTGTCCTGTTTGGCAGTGTGGCGCTCAGAATCGGTGTTTGAGTACCAAGTAGAAGCCCAATAGATTTACTTTAACAAGCGGAGCACTACAGCTTTTGCTATAGTAATCCACTTGCTATATATGAGTAAAAAATCTTTATTATGAATTGCTATGGGTTTTATTTCCTGATTTTATGGACATGGAGATGGAAAATAAAGGGGAAGAAAGAAAGAGGATGAAGAGAGGTAGGAAACAAAAAGTCAAGAGAGAGGCTGAGTCGAAAATACAAGAGAGGAAGGGGAACAAAGAAAACACAGGATAACTTTGAAGTCTGCATCCATACCCACCTGATGGCAGAGAGGGGGGGAAAAATGAAAAAAAACGAAAAAGGAACATCGACAAAACAAAACAAACATTGTGAACTAAGAACTACACAACCACATCACACAAAAATGGATATAAAAATACAACAACAATGTCAAAGAAAAACTCAAACTCAATCAAGATCTAGGAATGATAACCTCAGCCCAAGAATATATCTGTAAACACCGGAGACCCCACACCTATGTCTGTGTGTGAGCATGCTGGTGCATATAAGGTTTCTCCAAAAGAGTGTTCGATAGCTAGTGTAAGCAGGCATCAATCCGTCTCCCAGGAATCGATGCAGACATGAATGAGATCGGAGCCAAGACGTCCAAAGTACCCCCAGAGGCCTAGCGCGGTGCCGACCGCATCCCCCAAGTGAGGAGCAGAGGAGAACCCCAGGTGAACATCCAGCGGCTACAATGCAGGAGGCCGGGGGGCAGCAGTGACGAGCTCACGGGCCGCGCCAGGGCGGGCCCGTCCATGGACTGGGAGAGCCGGGGCCCATGGGCGCCCCACCCCCCAACAGGGACCCGACCATGGACCGGCTGACGAGGGGCCATGTGCCACCCCCACTCCAGGCCAATTCTCACCGCTAACATCCTGGCGCCACATCGATAGCCGCAGCAGACGGACGGCATCCCCAGGCCAAGCCCAGCCAGCACCTGGACACCAAGTTGTACCAACTCCTGAGTCTTGATCCTGCGCAACGCAGAGCATTGAGACCAGGCATCCAACAAAGGCCAGGGCCAAAAACCAAAAATGAAGGCCAGGGCCAGTCCACCCCGCCAATAAACCGACCACGCACAACGCACACAGAACAGGTGATTGAACGAGCAGAGACGCTGGATTCGTATCCCGCCTAGCCACCGCACAGGCACCACCCAACAATCCCAAACCTGGCACCCCTGAAAGAGGTGCCCCAACCAACAAAAGGAAGACATCAGCCCAGTGCATCGGCTGACCGACACAGCGGTCCACCCAGACATGCACCAGGTCCGAACCGGATTTACCAACAACGTACCAGTGGGCAGGGGCATGAGTCACTGACAGGGAGTGACGGAGGGGAAATAGGCCCCCAGTTAGATCTAAGGCCTGAGGTGCGCCAGGCGAGAGGGCACCCCAAGACCTAACCTGACAGGTAGACAAAGACATACAGACACAGTCATACGTTCCCTTCCTCTTAAACACATACACTCTCACCAACAGACCAAGAAAAGATGCTGTACCCTCACTCACACACCCCATACAAACTCTATGCTCCTAGGTCCAGGTACCGATGCCCCAGTAGAGCAACCAGCCCCTGGACCCAGGAGATGGACCCCCTACCTTCTAGGACCAACCCCCACCCCAAGCCCTCTGTGTCTATATGAGGTTTAACAGTGGGCACCAGCACCAGAGGTGAAGCTGATTGAACAGCTCACCCTCTGGATGCCGAAAAGTGTGCCCACCCCAAAGTCCCTACGTGTGTCCCATGAAAATGCTATAAGTGGGAGTGTCTAAGTTCTATAGTAAAATTGGGACCCTGGCTGCCACGGGATAGCGAAGATGGAAACCTCTCCTCACACCCCACTGATGTCCCCATGCCCCAAGACCCTATATGAGTGGTAAAGACACTAATAGCTGCTCTCTGTCTCTCTCCAGATCCGTTCACTTTATTTTATTTTCTGTTTGCTTTTCTTGTTTTCTTTCTTAACCTTTTTTTAGGTACTTTATTTTCCCAGCCCCTGGAGTTACTGTATTGGACCAGATCTCTTCTTGGATTACTTTTCTATGGACTTATCAACATGGCTTTTTGCTCAGCTGAGGATTTTGAAAAACTGCTCCACAGAATTGAGGGCATTGAAACGAAGCTACGTCGTCTGGAAATTAATTTTGATCTCCACGCTGATTATGGACAAAATGACACAACTTTACCTTTACCTTTGAATACAAACAGCCCTGTGTTACATCGGTCTAACCGTGCCACAGAGACTCCCTACAGGGGCGTCTGAGCGGCAGAACTCCGCACTATAATGAAAACTGGCCAGCTTTAAAACGCATGAAATCAACCCCAGCCTGTTCTCCGAGGAAGAAAAAACAAAAGAAACTCCGACACAGAGAAACCTCTGAACCCAGAACTGCCGCTTCTGCTAAAAGTAAACGAAAGAGGTTTCAGCCAAAAACAAGAGATATTTCTCCACATGGAATCCCGCTGAAAAACACATTCGCAGCCTTGAGTTCCCCGAAAGATGACGCAGCCCCCAGAACCAGTCAAAGCCACCAGGAGAAACCCAGCCGCATCAAACGGACACATAACAAAGTAAGAGCCCCTCCAGCAAAGACTGTTATCGTACAAGACGGATCAATTAATGGAATTGAGGCTTTTTGTTGCAAGAATACCAAAGTTTATAGCTGCTACAAAAATACAGTGAGAGAAATATCAGAAAAAATCCCTAAAATCTTGGACCAACATCCTGCTTTGGAAAAGCTTGTCATTCACGCTGGATCAGCAGATATCGCGATGAGACAATCAGAGATTCTGAAGAGAGACTTTTCTGATCTCCTACAGAGACTTGATGGACTTAACGTAAACATCCTCATCAGCGGGATCCTCATCATTCCCTGAAGGGAATGATGAAAGATTTAGCAGACTCCGCATGCTCCATAAATGGTTGAAGAAACAATCAGCTGAGAAGTCATTCACATTTATTAATAATTTCAAAGTATTTGGAAGTGCGAATCATCTGTTCAAAGCAGGAATGCGCTATTTGAACAGGTCCGGAGTAAGGCTCTTAGCAGCAAACATTTTTTCTTATCAAAATCAGAAAGCAAAACACTTGCTCCCAAAAGCTGACCTTGAGGCGCCCATGGATATCAGAGAACAAAAACAGCAAGTCATGATGACACCACAGGACCGAACAGATAAACAACCATCAGAGATTAAGTCTTCATCTTCCTGTGACTCAGCCACATCAAATGAGTCTCCATTTAGAAACTTTACAGACAGACTGAACGAGCAAATCAAATTTGGGACACAATTAACACCTAAACTTAGACTACACCAAACGCCTGGGACTAGTGTCAATAAGCCTGGGAGCTTCCCCCCACTGATTATTACAGATATTTGATATTTGAGGGAACCGGGCAATAAATCCACCCCTACCGTCTCCCAGAATTCACCCGGCACCCCTGAGGCTATATCAGTGATTATCAGCAGCAGGAAACATAAACCGTTAACCACACGCTCTCATATTAAACAAAATCTCAAATTGATAACCTGTCAGAAGGTTCAGCTGCCCATCATCACAATACTTAAGTTAGCTTTATTAAACATTAGATCTCTATCCGGGAAGTCTTTTCTTATCAATGACCTCATCACTGAGCATAATTTACACGCCCTTTTTTTATCAGAAACTTGGCTAGATGAAAATAACGAAACAACTTCATTAATAGAATCCAGTCCTCCAAATTATAATTTCTTAAGCGAGAACAGAAACACAAACGAGGCAGAGGTGTAGCCACCATCTTTCACAACTCAATGAACTTTAAAAAAGTAACTCTGGGCACGTTTGATTCTTTTGAATACCTAGCCACCCAGATAAATAAGCCTAACAAAGCGTTATTTCTAAGTTTATATAAACCACCAAAACTTAACTCTAACTTCTTTAATGATTTCAATTACCTTCTTTCTGTAATATGTATCGACTTTGACCAACTAATCATCGTGGGGGACTTTAACATCCATACCGACAACCCCCAAGATAGACAAGCAAAAACGTTAGATGATACTCTCCACAACTTCGGACTGATCCAGCATGTCAAACAACCAACACACAATAAAGGACACACTCTGGACTTAATTATCAGCAAAGGTTTAAATATTTCTGACATCTCTGTAGCTAATATTGCATTATCTGACCATTTCTGTATTTTCTTTGAAAGTACCATCTCTGCTAAATTATCCAGCCACAGTAAGACCACTATAAAAAAGCGGACAGTTCAGTAGAAACCTTTAAACGTATTTATCCTTCCACCACATCCCCCTCATCTCCCAACTCAAACTCAATAAATAAGTTGGTAGATAATTTCCTTGCGAAAATCTCAGACATCATGGATTCCATTGCTCCAACTAAAGTGAAAGTAGTCTCAGGTAGAAAAAAGTCTCAGTGGACAAGTAATCCACTGGTACGTAGTGAAAAAAGAGAGTGTCGACGAGCCGAGAGAAAATGGCGGAAAACTCGACTCCAGGTTCACTGTGAAATCTACAAAGAGAGACTGAATAGATATCAGCTAACTATAAAAGATGCTAGGGAATCGTTCTTTTCTGAAATCATCAACAGAAACATTAATAAGGCACGGACTCTATTTGCAACAGTGGAAAGACTAACTAATCCTTTAGTGACAGTAGCCCCTGAACTAAACTCTACCAGGGCCTGCAATGAATTTGCCAGCTTTTTCACTGAAAAGATTCTAACAATTAGACGGTCAATCTGTACCTCAATATCGAACCCACAACCAGTGCCATCCCCAATCAACAACAATGTAGAGAAAATGTCTGAATTCCACGAATTAAACCAGAACAGCCTTGAAAAAATCATTATCCAATTAAGCTCCTCCTCCTGCTGTCTTGATATCCTACCCACAGCTTTTCTAAAGAAGGTTCTTCCTGTTATTGGTTCTGATCTTGTTCAAATAGTGAACTCATCACTGCTATCAGGTGTCTTCCCTCAGGCTTCAAAAACAGCAGTTATTAAACCACTGCTAAAGAAGAAAAATCTGGACAACACGTTAATGCAGAACTACAGGCCAATCTCTAATCTCCCATTCATCAGTAAGATTATTGAAAAAGCTGTGTTTCAGCAGTTAAATGGCTTCATGACAATGACAAACCGTTTTGATGCTTTTCAGGCTGGTTTCCCTGCTCACCACAGCACCGAGACTGTCCTTGTCAAAGTATTTAATGACATCCGCATAAATACAGACTGTGGAAGAACCACAGTGCTGGTTCTGTTGGAACTCAGTGCAGCATTTGACACTGTTGATCATGATATTTTATTGGAACGACTGGAGAGCTGGGTCAGACTCTCTGGTACAGTACTTGGCTGGTTCGAGTCTTACCTAAAGAACAGGGACTTCTATGTTTCAATAGGAAACTTTTCATCAGAACGAACAGAAATCACATGTGGGGTGCCCCAGGGCTCCATCCTGGGGCCCCTCTTATTTAATATCTACATGCTCCCACTAGGCAAGATTATAGCAACCAATAACATTAGCTACCATAACTACGCAGATGACACTCAGCTCTACATTACAATGTCCCATTCAACCCATTCAAACCCTAAATCAATGCATTGACCAAATAAATGGATGGATGTGCCATAACTTTCTCCAGCTGAATAGAAACAAAACTGAAGTGATTATTTTTGGACCCAAGGAGGAACGATCAAGAGTCAGCACACAGCTTCAATTAATACAGCTAGAAACTACTCATCAGGTTCGTAACCTAGGTGTAGTAATGGACTCAGACCTGAACCTCCAGGGTCACATAAAGGCAAAAACAAGGTCAGCGTTCTATCACCTGAAGAACATCTCTAGGATTAAAGGACTGATTTTGCAACACGACCTAGAAAAACTCATCCATGCGTTTATCTTTAGTCGGATTGATTACTGCAACAGCATCTTCACAGGTCTGCCTAAAAAGTCAATCAGACAGCTGCAGCTGATCCAGAACGCTGCCGCTCGCATCCTCACTAGAACCAGGAAAGTAGAGCACATCAATCCAGTTCTAAAGTCCTTTCACTGGCTCCCTGTAGCTCAGAAAATAGACTTCAAAATACATTTACCAGTTTATAAATCATTACATGGCTTAGCACCAAAATATGTTGAAGACCTGTTGTCATGGTACCAACCACCAAGACCACTCAGGTCCTCCAACTCTAGCCTACTAAACATCCCTAGACTCAGAACTAAACATGGAGAAGCAGCTTTCACTTTTTATGCTCCCCTTATCTGTAACAGACTTCCTGACGAGTGTAGAGCTGCTGAAACTCTGAACTGCTTTAAATCGAGACTAAAAACCCATCTGTTTAGAATTGCCTTTGAGTAAATGCTTGATGTCATATGTATGAAATGTGTTCATGCTCTCTTGCTTTTTTTTTCTTTTTCTTTTTCTCTTGCTTTATTGTGTATCATGTGTAATGTGTGTTTCTTTTATGTGTTTCTTTTAAATCACCAAATCATGTAAAGCACCTTGAATTACCCTGCTGTTGAAAGTGTGCTATACAAATAAAATTGCCTTGCCTTGCCTTGCCTAAAGTGATGGAGCGGGTGGACAGGGGTGTTCGGGGATGGGGAGGGAAGGACTGGGAGACAAAATGCCTTCCCAGGGAGCCAGCTCCCCCACTGGCCCCAATAGGCACCGCTGTTCACCAGGATCCACCAGAGGAAGGAGGCCATGGCACATTCAACCCGGGGCCCATGGCCACAGCACCACCAAGCCCCACAGACCCCAAGGCAGTCCCCCCAGGCCCATCCCAGAAGGAGAGCTATACCCACCCTGACATTCGCTCTACTATCAGAACACAAAAGACACTAGACACCCAGGTTGAGTTCAGCCTCCCTCCTCCCGGACCCCCCCGTCCAAGTGCCCTCATAGGGGGAGAGCACCTGTCGCTAGATAGAAAGACTGATCAGGCCCAGAAATGCCGCCCAGCCGCAGCAACCAGCAGCCAGACACCCCAAGAAGCAAACAAGCCGAGATGCCTTACAGAAACCTGAGATGACACCGGCCCAGAGAAAAAGAGAGAAGCAGCAGCACATGCCAGCCACCAGCCGGCACCGACCCCCACAGGCCGGCACCAGCAACAGAGACACCACACCAGCCGACCCCCAGCCAAGAGCCCTAAACACCCAGACCCTACCCAGGCGCAGCACGGCCACCAGGCCAGTAACCCGTGTCCGCCAGTGCAACCCCCCCTAAACCACGGCATGCAGCCGTCAGGAGTTGCCACTAAAAGCCACCAAAGAGATCTCGATACTAATTCATGTTAAGAGCCTTTTTATTTTTCCAGTTCAGGAAGATAGTTTTCTTAGCGATGCATAAGGCAATGTGAACCATTAGAACTGACTTTGTGTCCATGGTGACATCATTGAAATTTCCTAGCAAGCAAACTGAGGGAGAAGGTGGAATGTTACATTTCAGACACTTTGATAAGTCCTCACATATCTGTCACCAAAATTTCTTAACAGGTGGACAGAACTAAAGCGAATGAATATAAGTATCTGGTATATTGCTTGTGCATTGCAAGCAGGTATTAGATGATGTAAAACCCATCCTGAATATCCGTTGACCTGTATAGTGTACTCTATGAAGGATTTTGTATTGTATTAATTGCAAATTAGGATTTTTTGTTATTTTAAAGGTTCTTAAACATATCTGAGACCAGAAGGTTAGGTCAAAGCTGACTGATAAATCCACTTCCCATTTTGAAATAGGGATGGCTATTGATTCATCTAATGTAGATAGGGTTTTGTATATTTTAGACAGCAATTGGGGGGGGGGGGGTTGAGATTAAGAAAATCTAAAACTCTTGCTGGGATTTGTATTCAACTGTATTGAGCCTACTTTTAGCTTTAATAATATATTTAATTTGTTGATGTTCTAAGAATTTGTTTTTATTAATTCCATATTGTGTAATTACTTTATTAAATGGGATAAAATCTGTTCCTTCAAATATATGTTCCAGGTATTCAATTCCATTACAGCTCCAGTCTGAAAAACGTATACAGTTTTTTTGCAAGATGTCGGGGTTATTCCAGATGGGTGTTCGTCTGCATAGGATTATTGTGGATTCAGTCATTTTTATAAGCTCCAACCATGCTGTCAGAGAGGAGCTGATATTTATGCTTTTAAAGCATTCATTTTGTTTTATATTTGAGCTAATAAATGGTAGGTCTGAAATTTTTATCTCATTGCATAGTGTCTGTTCTACGTCTATCCAGGACTCATCTAGGTAGCTATGTTTTAAACACGTTTAAATTCCGAGGGCCCGCGGGCGGGACCAGCCCATTTCCTAGTTTAAATCCACCAATTTTCTGACTTCTAACTTTTATGAACCCATACATGTTTTATATCATTGGAAAGCTAAGAGTCTTGTGATTCCAATTATGCCTGGCGTTTAAGGATACAATTATAACTGAAGACACAGTGAGCGCTTTTGCCAACACAAACGTTCTCCTGATGGAGGTATAAAAATATGGAACTCACCACTTTGTAGTCCAATAAACGTGACAAAACCGATCCATTTCGAACAAGAATGGTCTTTTTACATCAATAAGGGTCCGATTAAAGTCCTCCGATAAAGTTATTAGACCAGGACAACAGCAAAACCAATAAAAAATGTAAAACAAACAATGAAAATGCGCTCCCGAAATGTCTGGCCGTTTTTGTAGTCTTTACGGCTTTGTTTCCGATTCATTCGCTTCCACTTCCGCCTACAAAGGTCACTGAGCATGCCCAGAAGGAAAAAAGAAAAAAGAAAAAAAAAAAAAATTTAATCCGGTGTTTTCCTTACGTAGGGTACATCTCCAACCAATGGCGCATGGATGGAAAGTCACGTTATGGTAAGTAACTCGAACCAATTGCGGTCCAGAACTCTGATTATTGACGCATCGAATAGCCAATGTAATGCTGTAAATGCAGATATATAACATGACCGGGCGGACTTGTTCTCAGCCATTGTATATGACGTGCGTAAAATGTCTTATTCATGAAGAGATTACGCACAGTGCGTACCAGTAACATATTGTTTCAGCACCGTGTCCATACACCCTTTATGATCAAAATACAACATTGAAGGAAGCCGTGGAGCTTTATATGGTAAGATGAAGTTATGATTCTGATGATATTTTTAATTCAGTGAGGACTACGGCATTTACCCAGGAGTTATGGCACACTTTTGGTGTGGATGAAGGTAATACTTCAGACTTTAGACCCACAGTGTGTTTTAGGTCACCACCTCTTTTTAATGCAATTTTTACAGCATGTATTTATATAAAATAAATATTCGGACACAAATAAAATAATTTTTTGGGGTATTAAAATTAATATTGCTTGGTAACAATAGCACTCAGATATATTAACACAGTTCTGGGATAAATTTTAGAGTGTTTGCTTTCCAAAGAGACCCCAGCCATGTCTCTACTCAAAATGGTTCAAGAACAGCTTTAAGTTAATTTTGTGTATGCGTTTTTAAAAAATGTAGGTCGGAAATTGCAGGAATTTAAAGGGGTTAAACCATCTTGAGATGTATTGAAGCTTGTTGGCTAAGAAATAATGATGGAAGTTTGGTAGATTTAGACCTCCTTTTTCTTTGGTCTTCTACAGTGTTTTTAAGCTGATACGTGGGGGTTTATCTTTCCAAAGAATTTTAGAGATAGAGGAGTCCAGAGATCTAAACCAGTCTAGTGATGGTTTGCTTGGGATCATTGAGAATAAGTTGTTGATTCTGGGCAAAACCATCATTTTTATTGAAGCAACCCTTCCCATAAGTGATATGGGTAGGGATTTCCATCTAGCAAGATCATCTTCCACTTTTTTTAAAAGTGGGATGTAGTTTAGCTTTATTAAATCTGCCCCTCTTGGTGAGAAATTGATACTTAAATAAGTAATAATCCCTAATTGCAGTCGGTATTATTTGGACTCTGGAAAGAACAATTGATTGGAAGAACTGTAGATTTTAACCAATTTATAGAATAATCTGAAACTTTTGAGTAAGAGTTTATCAACCCGATTACCTGAGAGAAGGAGGTTTGTGAATGCTGGAGAAAAAGTAATACACAATCTGCATAAAGACTGATTTTATGTTTTATGTTATTGCATTTTATGCCTTTAATATTGTGAATTTGCCTGATTGCTGCAGCTAGTGGTTCAATAAAAATAGCAAACAGGGAGGGAGAAGGAGAGGACATCCCTGCCTGGTACCTCTCTGAAGATAAAACCTAGATGATGTTTGGTTAGTCCTAATACATGCTGTTGGTGAACTGTATAACTGTATAATATTTTCAACCAGTTTATAAAAGAACTTCCAAAGTCAAATTTATCTAAGGTTGCAAATAAGAATTTCCTGTTAACTGTATCAAATGCTTTTTCTGCATCGAGAGATAATATTAGTTTCAATGTTTTTACAGTAAGAAAAATCGATTAAATGTATTAATCTACATGAATTTGTGGATGAATGTCTCCCTTTACGGAGCCCTAGAGGTGTCATAGCAAAAATATTTTGCATGTTGAGAGAATGTGGGTTCGTTTTACAACATTGTGCACTCTTTTTACAACATTGTGCGCTCGTTTTACAACATTGTGCGCTCGTTTTACTAAATTGTGCACTTGTTTTACTAAATCGTGTGCATAATTTACTATATTGTAATTTCATTTTACTATAGTGTGCACTCTTTTTTACTAAATTGAGCTCTCATTTTAAGCATAATAAAACGAGGGCACGATTTATTAAAAAAGAGAGCACAATTTAGTGAATATGGTAATAGAAAATTTTGTGCACGATCTACTTAAACGTGGCCACAATTTGTAAAACGTGCACTCAATATTGTCTTGACACAGGTAAACATGACCACGTTATAGTAATATTCAAGATCTCAATCTACTAAAACGCACCCACGAATGATTAAAACGTGTGCTCGAAGAAATTAAATTGTGTGCACAAAATGTAGGCTATAGTCAGCAATCCAGAAGTGGAAACAGGTCATTACGTACAACAGAGCCCGAGTAGCTTACATTTCTCAGTAGCCTAAATTTGAGATGGATCTGGTAAGGGTATACCATGGTTGGGGCCTGGCGTACAAGGAAATATTGAGAACTCTAGCCACCCAGCATGGCATCGTTATGAGTTTAAGTACATTAAATAAGCTGAGGGCGAACCGTCTCCGCAGTCGTGAGTATGGCGATTTAGGTCTTAGTATAGAGTTCATTATGAACGAAATTCAAGGCTCTGGGAGGGTACATGGGTACCGCTGAATGTACTCTAAATGTATAGAACATGGTTTGCGCATGAGAAAAGAAGATGTGCGCATCATTCTTTGTGCAGTAGACCCTGACCCAGTGCTGCTGCAGACAACGACAGAGACGCAGGCAATACTTTTCTCGTGGGCCTAATTTCATATGGCATATCGATTCTTACGACAAGCTCAAGCCTTATGGCATATGCATAAATGGTTGCATTGATGGATATAGCAGAAAGATTATTTGGCTCAGGGCCGCCTTCACAAATAGTGATCCACGTGTGGTTGGGGGCTACCATACAGAGGTTATAGAAAGGGTGGGTGGCTATCCAAGACTATTGCGCACTGACATGGGAACCGAGAATGTGGTCTTGAGAGACATGCAGTTGTACTTGAGACGAAATGATGAAGACAATAGAGCAGGACAATCAAGCTTTTTAACAGGAGTAAGCAGTGCCAACCAAAGAATAGAAAGTTGGTGGGGAGTGATGAGAAGACAAGGAATTGAACACTGGATCCAGATGTTTGGCGAGCTGAAGGATGAAGGTCTTTTCACAGGGGACAATCTGGACAAGGCAATAATTCAGCTGTTTCATGGGACTCGTTCAGGTAAGTAGGCTAATGCATGCACACTAATATATTAGGTAACCCAAAGAGAGGGACGGGGTAGCCTAAAGATAGAGAGCGCCTTCAGTTTGTAAAGGAAAGTTTTCGCCGTCAAAGTGCTTTTGTTTTACTGCGCATCTTAATTACAATACACATTTCTTAAATCCAAACATTCTGGGTTTTCTTGGGATTCTAAATATCACTGACCTACATGTGTATTTCCTTTTTTCAGGACGAGTTAAACAGCATCATGAACATCTGGAACGCAAAACGCATCCGCCCCTCTTCAGACGCGAGTGTGCCGTCTGGCATACCTTATCTGATGTATGTGGCATCACATTTGTGGGGAGCTGCTGATCTTCTCATGCCTGTTAATGCGGACGATTTAGCTGTGTATAAAGAAAACTGCACATTCTTAAGTTCTGTTCCATGCGATCCTGAAATATTAGATTTTTGCGCGAATGGGATGTTGGATAGGGATTGGAGTTTTCTTCAAACTGTCTACAGGCACATGAATTGTACATTACTTTGAGGGAGTTCGTCCACTACTAATAGAGTAGGGGTCTGTAGAGAAAGACTAACAAGCAGACATCCCTTTCACCTGTACAGTAGTCTAAATCTGAAGAAAATTAGCCTAGGATCTGGATCTATTTATTTTGAACACATGATGTAAGCCCCAGCTTAAATACAGTAATAAAAAGTACAGTACACATAAGATGCAAAAATACTACATTTATTGTTTAAATGGCACTGCTTTTCAGTTGAACTAGTGACAGTTCCTCAGCATAAGAAGGAATACAGGGCATACTATATATAAAATCCTGTTAATGCTTGCTCTTAAACTAAAAAATATCTGACCATATGTAAAACAGTGCACATGGTTCAGAAAAACAAAATTTTAGCCATAATAAAACAAAATAAAATGTGTTGTGTATTTGCTACATTAAAACCTGTAAAATGTGTTATTCACAACTGCTTGTTTGTTTTTCATAAAACAGTTGAGCAAGAATTTAAAAAGGAAAGTTGACACCTGTTTAATCCATGAATGTTAACAAAATGTGTCATTCAAAATTAAATGTTTGCATACATTCACAGTTTACTTAACATTATTATTTAACAATTAAACAACCTGAGTTGTTTAGTATCAGAATAGCTTACCAACTTCTAACCTTTTTTGAGGCATTGCAGAGTTTTTTTTCCATAAAGCTAACCAAACTATTGAGAACTGCAAACTGACCCTATGTAGCTGATGAGACAATTTACACTATATCCCTTACCCAGACAGAATGAGTCAGCACACTATTAAAATCATTTATGAGCTCTGGGTAATTGTAGTAACCAACAGACAATTTAAGAATGCACCCACATGTGTGAGCCTGAGGCCTGCGCTGAAAATCAGATGTTTCAGTGAACTCAACCTTAATGGAATGCCCAACCAAAGTTTGAGCCAGTGCAAAACCTCAGGAAGTTTTGTAAAGTTTGATGGTCAGCTTCCACAATGTAACTCTTCAGATGGCGAGCAACTGCATGCTGTATTGCAGTCATCTCATCTGGAAACTGGAGAAGCTCCTTCATGGTCTTCGAAGTTGCTTTTTTTTGCTTTAACAGTTGATGCAGCTCTTCGATCGGGAGAGTGTGGTCTAAGGTATCAACTACGGGGTGCCAGGATTCAGTGATGCACATTGGTGCTTGGATTATAGACTTATGACCCATTTGTGAGAGTAATGGGACTCAATTATCTTTATTTGGCACCTGGTGACACTCATGGACATCAAGGAGGTCAAGCAGAGTCTCCATTTCGACTGAATCAATGTCATCCAAGGCCCTGAAAAGAATCTGTCTCTCCTGCTCTGACACATACTGTAGAAATCCATCCTTGCAGCTGCTAACTGCTGATCCATATAGCACCTCCTCCAAGAATAGGGCTGCTAGCTGCACTGGGAAGTATCCAGCACGTTTCCATCCCAAAACAAGCACTCTAGCAACAGCCTTCCATTCTTCAATTTGAAAATCGTGCCTGATAAAAGGCACTTTGCCATCACAGCCCATTGTGTATCTCTCATAGAACTCTGTCCAGAATTCTGTGATGCAATCATGGAACAATCCTATTCCTTCTCCTCTTCAAGCTGACCATTAGGCAATCACATCTTAATGTAGATCTCTGACTCTAAAACATGAGGATCTTTAAATGCCTTGATAAGATCAGCGAGACAGTGTCCTCTCCATATGATTAACGTGACACTAGGCACCTGGTCACTGTCTGACTCAGGGAAAGACTCTGCAACAGAAGGCTGCAACATCCAAGAGTCTTGGGGAGGAGATTCAGTAGTGGTCAGGTCAACAAGTGAGGAATGCACAGTATTATATGCCAAGGATTCAGTGGCTGTCGAAGAGATAGTGTATTGTAGGCCTATTCCTGCAACTGTGGGTTCCACCCATGTAACTAATGGTTGGCTTAGAGGTGGTTCAGGATCACTGACGGGTTGTGCAAATGGAGATGAATCAGCAGGGGTCATATTATCTAGAACAAGAGACACTGTAACAGGGGAAGCTTCATTTCCTTCCAATGTGTACTGCCCAGTCAAAACCTCTGTGTCGTCCATGTTATTGTCTGCGGGAATCTCGATGTTGACAACATAGTCATAGTCATTATCTGCGTGATCTCAAAATAACTTTTATGCAACATCTGCAAGTGAAGTTGAGGTAAGGGTTTTTTTGGGATGGATGTCTTCCTCTATCTCTACATCCCTTAACTTGGTGCAGAGATACAGTCATAGTATTCGACACGACTGAGGCTGTACAGTTGCTCAACAGTGCTTGAACTCTCCACTTCAATCTGTGAGGACTGAATTTCAAAATGGTAACATGAGAGTGTTTTGTTCTTTGATGCCCCGTCTGGAAAAAAATATTTTCTGCCATGACCCTTACTTCCTCCACTTTTAGGTTTTTATCAATGGTCAAATGTCTGGTTCCTCCACCTTTAATCGCCTTCACCTGCTTGTACTGCTGTTGTTTAGAATCAAAATCCATCCATCCTCATTCAATCCGCCTCTCTGTTTTTTCTATACTCTTATTCCCAATCCAAGATGGGTTTTTTGAGGGCTTCGCACCTGGTGTAGCTAATAGTCTTCAGCGCAGTCGAGTCAGTATATGGTCTCTTCTTGAATTACTGGCTGTGATGGATCGCCTACAAAAGGCCACCACAGCTATTCGGTCCCCTGATTTAGGAATGTACTCTGCCAAGTCAACATCACTAATTAGCGGTATCACAGATGGATCAATCTGTGAGAAAGAAGAGAACATGGAAGAAGAAAGTTAGCATTGAATATTAACTAATAAATCACAGCTTCAGATGCTAGTTCAACATTTTCGTTATTAGCACAGCTGACTGGAAAAAACAACCAGTCCTGTTTTCAGGCTATAGCCTAAAACTCCAAATCAGAAAAATTTGGGACATTGTGTAAAATGAGAATAAAAGCAAAATGTTATAATGTGCAAATCTCATAAGGTCATATTTTGCTGTAAAAAGGACACAGACAACATATCCGATGTTGAAAATGACAAATTTGACTATTTCATTGAAAATATATGTTCATTCTGAATTTGATACCAGCAACATGTTTCCAAAAAAGTTGTGATGGGGGCAATAAAATGCTCGAAAAGTTGTGTAATAATAAAGAAAACAAAAGGAGGAATATTTCACAACTAATTAGAGCAACTGGCAACATGATTGGGTATGAAAAAGAGCATCCAAGAGAGGCAGAGTCTCTTAGAAGTAAAGATATAGGGGTATTATCACTCTGTGTAAACCTGTGTGGACAAATAATGAAACTGTAATTTTAATGATTCTTAACATGAAATTATGAAGTATGTGGGGAGTTCATCATCTACAGTACATAATGCCATTAAAATATCTATGCAAACAAGGAATGAAGCTGAAAACCAATATTTGATGGCTGTGGTGTCTTGGACCTCAGATGGCACTGCATTAAAACCAAACATGTTTCTGTAAAGAAAATCATTGTATGGGCTCAGGAAAACGTCTGATGACCATTGTCTATGAGCACAGTTTGATACAGTATTTCTTCATAGAGTCCAGGTGCTAAAGGGGCATGTCTGCAGTCCAGACCTGTCAAATTAGGTGCATCATGGAATGAGAATACCCCATACTGTTGAGCAACTGAAATTCTATATCGGGCACGAATTAGACATTTTAATTAAACATTAAACATTTCATTCTTATAACTATAGCAACTGGTCTCCTCAGTTCCTACATTTAAAGAACTTTCTAAAATGTATATACCCCTGTCCCAACTTATTTTTTAACGTGTTGCTGGCATCAAATTCAAAATAACAATTCATTTTCCATTAAATAGTAAAATTTGTAACTTTCAACATTTTATAGGCTATATTGTCTGCCTCCTTTTTGCAGCTAAATAGGCCTATGGGTTTTTGAGATTTGTAGATTTTTTTCACATTCTGTTTTTATTTGCATTTTACAAACATCCTAACTTATTCTGTTTTGGGGTTGTAGTTAACAATATAAGACCACTTAGGCTTATTGTTTAAAAAAAGTAATCAAGTATAGTTTAGACACAATATATAGGCCAACATAGCCTTGGCTTATTCATTAGTTTTAGCATGGTGAAAGAAAGTTGCTTTATTGGACCATCTTTGACCTTGATTCAGCTAACTGCTCCCATTTGCAATTACATTTTTTTTTTGAAATTGTGCGTTTGTTCAAATGATTTTTGTTCCCATGTATGTTTTATTCTGACAAGCTAAGAATAGGCTAGGCTAGGCCAAGACCTAAAGGTCCAGCACAACAGACCTAGGTTACTCGACAGTTACCCAAACCCTCTCTGCTAATATGGCTTTGGAACAGGTTCATGCACTAAAATAGGCTATCAAAGGCCACTATAGATCCATATTGTGGGGAAACTCAGTCTGATGCTCAGCAACCCCTTCACCTCTTCCAAAAAACAGGGAAAAAACTATCTTAGAGCCAGCTTGCGCTTTTACCGTTTACTGAAAGATGAAGATGTACAATAACAAACAAAAACATCCATGAGCTTTATCCTTTAGTCGTTGATCAAACAAAATAGCAGGTGGCATGGGAGGAGGTCAAAAAACTGTGCTGCTTCACCCCGCATCCTATCCGTCTGGAATATATCTTTGCTGTCCATCGGCCCACCCACTTCCTCTTCCTCTATAACTAAACATAATATAAATTAACTAATTATCCTTTCAAAAAGTTCATACATAAAATTAAATTAACATTACTTCTATAAATTTTGTATGTTTTCAAACATATATTCTAATAATTTCAAAACAATAAAGATTAAAAAGTTCGAGTTATTTATGCAGTCCTTAAAATCAGTTTAGGCTCCTACAGCTACTGTAATGGCATAAACATGTTGCATTGTTCTACGTTAATAGGCTGCTGCAAACGACATGACATCAACAAAACACATTAGCAGGGTTAACCTATTTCTAAGCACATTGAATTACCCTGCTGTTGAAAGTGTGCTATACAAATAAAATTGCCTTGCCTTGCCTTGCCTAACCCTGTCAGGCCACCTGTTACTCGAATACAAATAACGTTAATGAGGTTAAACATGTTCTTGCACCCCACATCACATACGTTTTCGTTTTCGCGTTTCTGAATAAACCCTTCGCTGACACCTCTATCCTTCAAGAAGTCCCTCAGGGTATCGGCTGTCGGCTCCATAGCTGGCGGTTGACACCGCAGGTGACCCTGCTAGAAAGAGTAGAAGTCCGGTATAAACCCTCCTCACCACCTAATGGTGAAAACTAAAAAGGCTTTAATTAACTGTCTACAGTTATCGTCACTTACCAACATGAACTGTAATGTTACAGACAGCCTGATATTAGCCCAATGTCAATAGCAGATAACACGAGTTGCAACTGTGAGCGCTGAGAAAATGTCAGAAATGATTAATGTGAGCACGAAAAACATATTTCGAGAGCTCAATTTAGGCCTACAACGGGTCACCTTGTATTAATTCGAGGGCACAATTAAAGGAAAACATGCTCACAAATTTAAGATCAACATTAAAGGATCAGGGGGCTGGATTTCTAAACTAAATTATATTTATGTTCAGTTTTGTAATTGTATTGGGTAATGAAGCGTTTTAAACCAAGAAAAATGAGGCCACCCATGTGTAATCCCATTATCTTGAACAGTCTGTGTGCTGCAAAATAGGCTGCGATTCGGTGGCCGAATTTCCCGCACTTACACGTGGATGTGGCGTCACTCTACAATTCTTGCACATTCTCGATTTAACAGGAACAAGGAAGAGAAAGAACCCGGACTTCAGACGCGGCTCATTGTTGTCAAAGATATTTACTAACGTTACACCAAAGTAAACACTATTACTTACTTCGTCGCTAGACATGTTGCTTGTTGTCGTGCAGCTGGCGATGTGCGCTACGTCACTGAATTATTTACTTTTTGTACACGCTCCCGCGGTAGCTGCAGTTACTCGCAGCGCCGACCGCAGCAGTCGCGAGTTTAATTTCTTCAAACCGGCCCCCTGATCCTTTAAAGCTGCAGTAGGTAACTTGAATAAAAGTAACTTTTTGTGATATTCCTAAAATTGTCCATATGTCCTGAAAGTAGGAAATGAGATTTGTAATCTGACAAAAAAGCAGCTCAATTTGTCACGCATACCAATCTGTGATTTGCAAGAATTCACCGCGCCCGGTAGAAAACACCCAATCAGAGCCAGAGCAGCGTCTGATGGAGTGTCTGACATCTGTCTATCACTCCTGACACACACACCGCGACCCGCCCATCGCTCCGCTACGCAACTGTCTGCCCGTACCGCCGCTGCCAACAACAGCATATACGGTTAAGATAACAAAAAAGAAGATGGCCGAGGAAGACAAAAAAGCTAAGAAAAAAGAAGTTGACCGAGCCCGAGATAAAACGAGGGTAAATATTGGCGTAGCGTTTGTGAGGTGGAGGGAGCTACGGGACCTGAAAGCGTTTAAAGCCGATTCCGAGTTGGCAGTGTTTCTGCTTGACAGCTAATTATCCTTGCTTGATTAATATTTGATTTGTTTTTGTTTGCTTTTGGTGGTGGTATTACAGTAAACCTCCGCAGCGCGTGCGATCATCCGTGCACTCACTGCTAATGTGGTCATATGTGGTTTACTGTTAGGAAATATTCACGAAAGTTTGTTTTCTAAGTCCTGTCAGCTGATTATCTTTGGCAGTTGTTACGCCAGTAGCGCAGCCGAAGGAGGGAGGAGGGCATTGGAGGCGGAGGGGGAGTGATGTGAAGCTTTAAATTTTCAAGCAAAATCTGCTCTCCTCTCTGAGTTACCTACTGCAGCTTTAATGAGGGATATGGGACGATAGCTGGTAGGAAACACAGGGTCTTTACCTGATTTTAGTAGAAGACTAATGTAGGCAGAATTCACATTTGGTGGAAAGAGCAGTAGCCACAGTGACTATATATATATATATATATATATATATATATATATATATATATATATATATATATATATATATATATAATTATTTAATTTTATCAAATGTTCTGTATAGGTTTATTTATTTATCTTACTCCACCCTTTCTTTTGTTTGCTGCTGGAAATGTTAATTTCCCTGAGGGAGTCATCCCAAACGGATGAATAAAGTTAAGTCTAAAGCCGCGTTCACACCGGTCAGCGCGTCCAGGCAGCAGGGCAGCTAGATTACATGCAAGTCTATGGTATCTACGCATCTAGTGGGCGGCAAACTGCCAAGCAGCAAGTCGCGCGCGTCGGGGCGTCTGCTGCTCAAGTTGGGAAAATTGAACTTTCGGGGAGCAGACGCGCGGCGTCAACCAATCAGAGCGACTCGTTGTACTGACGTAGTAACTCCTTCCATGGGGGAATCGGCAAATTTTTTATTCAAGATGGAGGACAAACTGATCGTCGCTGTATGTAATGTCCGTGAACTGTATGACCCGTCTTCGTCTTTTTACAAAGACAGGAAGAGATCGGATCTGATTTGGAGGAAGATATCGGAGGATATTGGAGTGCCAGGTAAGCAGTTAAATATATTTCTTTTAACTTTCAACGTTGTGTGGCTTCATTAATTAAAGCCCAAGCCACTCTCTCGACAAGATCCGCCATGTTGTAAACAACTAGCAACAGACAAATCCACGCCCGCACGCTGACGTAATGACGTGACGTGCTGATGCCCCAACGCGCCGACGCAGACCACAAGTGTGCAAGCAGCTGGGTTTTAATTTTAAAGCGTCGACTTTCGTCCGTTTGAGCGATTTGACGCCTGGACGCGCTGACCGGTGTGAACGCGGCTTAAGTCTGCCATTTTCCTTGGTTTCCTGCAGCATTCTGTGGAATGTTGGTGCTAGAATATTCCAGAATTCTTTATAGAACTCTGCTGGAAATCCATCTGGGCCTGGAGCCTTGTTATTGGGCATGCTTGGGAGGGCCTCCTGGAGTTCAGTCGCTGTTAGTGGTGAATCCAGGGCCATCGCTTGACTTTCCGATAATTTAGGTAGTGTTATTTTATCCAAAAATTGTTCAATTTCAGTCTCTCCTCATCTAGGGAAGCTTCTAATGAATTTATAGTTTCTTCAAATTCCTAAATACGTTTTTTTTCTATTTTCTTTTTATTTGATGAGAATGAGATTATTTTACCGCTAATCACAGCCTTCCCTGCCTCCTAAAGAATGGATGGCGACGTACCAGGGAGGTCATTATATTCCAAATATGAAGCACACTCTTTTTCTAAATATTTAATAAATTCTTTATCCTTAAGTAATGATATATTAAATCTCCAATTTTTGCTTTGAGGCTATCTAAGACAGAACCAATGATGAGAAAAGAAGACCAAGTGATGAGAGGGAGAAGAGCAGAGACAACAGCTAGAGATAAAGACAGAGAGACAGCAATAGGTGAATAGTGTATAAATGATAGTATGTGCACGGTGTTTGTGAGCAATCTAATTCTGAATAAAAAAAAATTGGAGGAGTTCACTGGTGGAAGGAGAGAGATGGAAAAAGCAAAACGAAATGGGAAAAAGACAGGAACATTCAAATAAAGAAGAGGAACAAGGGAGACCAACAGAAGCAAGAGAAGAAAGATTGATCGAACTAAATTATTGTTTGGTTTTCCTGTTTTCAGATGTAATTTTCCGAAACACAAAGGGTTGAACATTAAACATTTGCTCTGCACCATATTACATAGGATGGTTGTTAGTACAACCTCTAATACAAGGGTGCCCAACCTCCGTCCTCAAGACTACCATCCAGCAACTTTTAGGTGTATCCCTTCTCATCACAGGTAAATCAAATGAAGGCCTCGTTACCAGCCCTCTGCAGAGCTGACAGACCGCTGTTGAGGAAATTGAACAATTTGTTTCAGATGTGTTGGACCTGGGATACATCTAAAATTTGTAAGATGGTAGATCTGGATGATCAGGGTTGGGCACGTCTGCTCTAAAAGATATTTATGCAAATTTCTGGTGGGAGTGTGGTCCAATTTTTCCACAGCCATACGTTATCCAACGATTATGAAACTCTGTATACCTACGTAGTGTCTCAGGACCTACAAAAACGCCTCTTGGAGCCAAGGTTCAAAGCCTACAGGAAATTGGATCAAACTCCGCCTAGAGCCTTTCACTTACAGACTTCAAAATTAGTGAGGATAGTAGGCATTGGGGATCAAAAGTTATCAAAAGGTTTTTACTACGTCAAAGCATGTGGGCTTGGCCAAGCCTCAAAGTATGGCTTCTCGCGATAAAAGTTGATGGAGTACTAGCGTCGACAAAAAAGAACAGAGCTGTACCAAACTTTCTGTGTGTCATCACATACCAGCACTCAACACTCAACACATTCATATGGTCATATCACCTAAGCCCCACCCTCTGAGAACTGGAAGTGTTATATTTTACTTAGAAAAGCCCATGTTT
This sequence comes from Valencia hispanica, assembly GCA_963556495.2. NCBI lineage: Eukaryota > Metazoa > Chordata > Actinopteri > Cyprinodontiformes > Valenciidae > Valencia > Valencia hispanica. The sequence goes on along the minus strand of OY747709.1, from coordinate 5,095,513 downwards.
GGCTCCTTTGACCTAATCAACATCTAGCTGTGGTCAGTGACTTAAAAGAAGTTGGGGTAACTTGTTGTCCAGCACTGAGAGTTTTTGAAAGATGGTGTGGCTGTGGCGGCATGGCGAAGCATAGTGTCACGTCATGGAAATACGTGTGGCTTTAATTTCCACATACATCATCTGATCTGCACCAAATTCAACAACATGGATATTAGTCCAACCCCCACAGATATGTATGCAAATATTTGGTGGCCGTGGCCTAATTCCTGCACAGGGTCCCCTAGAAGCATTAAAAATAATCAGCCATAAACAATGCTTTCAACTAGGACAGTTAAATTCAGAACATATATGTAGTTTCTCTGAAATAAAAAATAAACTCTGAAATAAAAGGTACGATGATAGAAGTTGTGCTATTACTTTAGCTCGTGCTTTCCTCTTTAGACTCTATGCACATAAGGATTTTGTAAGTTTAAAAGAAAAAAAAAAGATAATGCGAATTACCAATCCTATTAGCCGTAAGTATCAGTGTAAACATGATGGAATTATCACTACTGCTATATTACATTCATATAAGTTACAATTATACAGGACACGCTATCATGAAAGACTTCACAGGACATAATATATGGAAAAGGTGATGCATGCATCAGTTAATGCTTCTTCTGCCTTAAAGCACCTCAGACAAATATCATTCTAGGAAAAAGAATACAAATTACCCTGACACTTCATTCAGAAAATGGAGGTGATGCTTTCTTGGAGAGGACGAGGATGTGTGTGTGGATAAGAAATGTAATTTCTACAATCTGGACAAAGGAGAAAAACTGTAAGTTGTGCAAATAAGCTCTGTGTCTGCTGTTTGGGTACTGTTACATATTTTTTTTCCCTTCATGTTTACACAATGTAACTATGTACACTATCTAACTCTATCTGAACCTGCCTATATGAGGGTATTGGATTGGTATGAACTGGTATGGCTTGATTATGAATAAAAACTATATATATATATATATATATATATATATATATATATATATATATATATATATATATATATATATATATATATATATATATATATATATATATATATTTAGGAGTTAGGAGTTCGCCTTTGTTGTATCCTTGGGCAAGATACTTCACCCTTCTGCCTACTGATGGTGGTCAGAGGGCCCGGAGCCTCGCTTCTGTCAGTGTGCCCCAGGGCAGCTGTGGCTACAATGTAGCTTGCCATCACCAGTGTGTGAATGGGTGAATGACTGACTGTAGTCTGAAGCAGTCTGGGGTCCTCAAGGACTAAATAAAGTGCTGAACAAGTACAGGCCATTTACCAAATATATATATATATATATATATATATATATATATATATATATATATATATATATATATATATATATATATATATATATATATATTGTCAGTAAGTCATTCCAACTTCATCCTTCAAACAGGTATGAAAACACAACGTCACTTAAAGGAGTCATAACCTAGTATTACCTTGGATACCATCACTCTATTATAGTCTTTCAGGCCCTTCTAAAATAAAAAGTGGAAAAAAGTGGAAAAAAAAATAAACACAGAGCTCCTCTGACCCGCATTTCTGAAGGCATTATTGTCTCGCCAGATATGATGCGATATTGGGATAATGGGAGAGGGGCAGGGCGGGGTTCCTGCAGCATAGGTCTGCGATGTCCATATATGGGATGTCCTGCGCCGACTTGACGTCAAGTCGGCCATAAATTAACATCACGTATTTGAGTGCGTGTGCTCGTGGGCTGGTTGACGAACCCGAGGGTAAACAAATGCTTCACTTTGAAATATCGGCTTCCCGGTGTTGGAAGGGATTTTATCACTCTAATTTAAAGCCTCCCAGACACCCATTTAATTTTCTGACTCCTAGGCTCTCTCGGGCTCTTGTTTCACCTTCCAGTGTGCTCGTTCATTTCTGTAAAAAGGAGCAATAAGAAACAATAGAGAACAGTTACAGATTTTAACAGCGAGACGTCTGCAGCTGGGCTCAGTTCTCCTTAACTGAGCACTGATCTGCATCAGCACACAGTTTTTATTGAACCACGGCATGAAACCCCTCCCCTCCTACATCTTTGTTCACAGAATAATGGTCAAAGCTTCTTCACATAAGGCAACGCGTGATGTACTACACTCTTCTTGATTGTTCACTGTTGCTAAGTGTTCCCACATGCACATGATTTTTTCCGTTACCCCTGTTTGGCAAGAAACGTAGTTTTACACCCAAAATAAGTGTACACCCTCATACAACATTTACAGAATTTTTATCTCTTCACCGGCCAGTGTATAATCGTTAGGCAATCATAACATACATTTTTTCTCGTGGAAAAGTGAAAACTACAGGTCATGACTCCTTTAACGGACGAGAAGCGCCACCTGGCCATAGCGTGCCTTTGGGTTGGTGGCAGGCAGTCAGATGTTGCACGTGAACTTGGTGTGTCTCAAAGTGTCATCAGCAGACTTGCATCAAGACACAGAACTCCTGGCAGAGTTCGTGACAGACCCAGGATTGGAGCCCCATGAGTGACAGACCGCAACGATGACCAGTACCTTAGGACCTATGCAGTCAGACATCATCATGGAACTGCCACACAGCTGCAGGCCTGTTTACGAGATGTGAGGGGTACTAGGGTTTCCAGACAAACCATTCGCAACTGACTTCACTGCTTTGATTGCTAATCTTGTGCCCTAAAAAGGTGAGTCCTTCCTTCTGAGTTGGGTCCATTTTGGTTGGCTCGTTCTGTCATGATTTACGGATGGTTGAACGACCAAGGCGCAGAGACGAATTGAGTAGAATAAGACTCTTTTAATAATGGGATTCAGACCACAAGTAATCAGAATACCATGAAGTCAGGACCACAAAGGAAAAGACGTCAAATGATGAATACGTGACAACATGCATGACGATGAACTGACCAAGGATAGGAGAAAACAAAAAGGTATCAATACACAGGGCAGACATTCAGGGAAACAACAGAACCATTAGGGACACAGAGACTGATAGACACACGGAAAAACACTACATCACAACATTAGTGTTCACACCTCTGAAAACTTAGTGCAGATGCACAGACATTTTTTACTTTACACATAGAGTACAGGTAATTAAATAAAAAACATTCCCATGAGAGCATTTGAGCATCATCTCAGACCTGGACATTATACTCAAGACAGCATCTCGTTAACCAGGAGCTGACAGTCTTAGACTTTGGGGCGCATTGCTACCAAAAGTCCCAAGAGCAAATGAAAATAGTTTCTTCAGAAACAGAATGAACAGTTGGAAATTTGACAGTAAAAACAGTTGAGGTTCATGGAAGAAATAACTTGAATTGTCCCACAGTGGGGAAATTCAGGCATAACAGCAGCAAAATCACAGATTCACACAAAATAAAAATATAAAGAACAGAATCCGAAAAACTTTACCATACAGTAAGGGCAAAATTACGGCATTAAAATACTATGCCGTTATAAAAAACAGCAAATGATTCAAGAAATGTGGAACTAAACAGGATAGTTTGCAGTGGTTAGTGCAGTGCCCCATGTACGGAGGCCTTAGTCCTCGACGTAGTCGTCCCAGGTTGGGGTCTTGTCCTGGTGGACCTTTGACGCATGTCTTCCCCCACTTCTCTCCCACTTCTATGTACGATCCACTGTCAAATAAAAGCCACTGTAGCGACAAAACACGTGAATTTTTTTTTTACGTAATGTGCATGTGAGGACTTCTACTATTAAGCACTCAATAAGCCGCTCCCCTTATGACTACGACTGTTTATACTCCTTTGATCGATTCCAAGAAGAAACATCAAAAAGTTTTTCCGTTTGGCGGCTGCTAAATGTGTTTTGGATGAACTTGCTGCAGATAATGCCACTCCACATCATGCAGGTGGAGATGAGGTGTTGGAATCCTGTTGCACCTAACATAGGACTTCACATGTTTCACAGGCAGCCCAGCCAAAAGCTACAGGTGAGAAACGAACACATATTCACCCAGGCAGGGAGCTGCATGGCAGTTTGGCTTGGATAACAGGTTTACAATGATGAAAAAAAACAAAAAACAATTAACACTGGATCACCTGTAAAGTCCAGACACATCAGAATCTCTCTGAACAAACAGCTTACAAGGTAACAGGTTGACTGTGCTGTTTGCGAGAAACAACTAATAAAACAGCTATAGCTGATTTGAATATAAATATTTAGAGAAAGATTTATTTTCCCATTTTGCCCACACAGGGGAGAAGATAAGTTTTTCATCCTAAAAGGATACTTGAGTCTGAATCAGTCTCACACTGTGCTAATAATCAGCCTGTCAAATATGAACAGGAGAGAGGAGTGAAAAGAAAAGGAAAGATAAAAGTGTAAAGTATTAAACATTAGTGCCCAAAGCCAGAAACAACCCAAGTTTTAGCCTTTCTTAGTAGAATGAAATCAGTCAATCCAAACACCATGTAAATTAACTAAATACTGTTTTTGTTCTTAAAATGTCAGAGTAGGGTCAAAGAAATCTTTCCGACCCTGGATCAGCTGCTTATCAGGTCTGAAATACATGACCTTTTAATTTTATGGATTTTTCTTTTTGCTACTTTTCTTTAATTTTTAATTTTTTTGATTACACTCTGCAAACTCTTTGGAAATCACCTTGTTGGTCCTCAAATACTAACTCAAACAGTAAAAAAGAAGATTGAGCACCCAGACGGAATGGTCAGGATTTGGTACAAAGACAAACAGACCAGAGAATGGTTTAATTTGCAAATGACAGGTACGGTACCTTCAGGTTTTAGTATTGACATTGTGAATGTAATGATCTATTACAGGCAGGGGAAGACAAAAAGAAAAGGTCACATGACACTGTCTCGTGACCTGTATTAAAATAAATTAAAAAGCAGCAAAAGTCCACATAAAAACTTTTAAAGGCCTTCAGTCCGCCGATGGAACTACTGAAAAATACTTTAAAAGATTACAACTGTGTCTGCCTGCTGCTTTTTCCCTCTATAGCAATGTGGACGTGACCTAGACAATTCAAACTGAAGCATCCGTCAGAACTTTAGCTCTAGATGAAAGCCCCCTGCCAGACCATCCCCCTTATACTGACTTCCGTGTGGTGCGTTCAGGAACCTTTGTTGCCTCAGATCAATAAAGTAACCTCTCAGGAAACTAGACAAAAGACATCAACTAACAAGCATCACAGTATCTGTATCCACGTCGTTTTACCTCAGCGGCACTGGCCTTCAAGTTGCCGTGGTAACACCGTTTTTTTGTTCTGACTCACAAGCTGAAGTGAGAGTCCCTGAAAGTCGTGAAAGATATTCATCCTGGAGCAGAGCAGAGGAAAATAATACAGCCAGATCTCAATTCTCACACAAAAACTCTGCAGGCAAGGTCAGAGCCACCACACACACATAAAACATACATTCACACACACACACACACACACACACACACACACACACACACACACACAACACACTGCACCATGATTGGTGTGTGAATATCCACCTCCACTCAACACACATGCACTAACTGATTTTTCCTCTTTTTCTAATCATATTTAGGAGATGAAACAGGTTTTAGATACAGAAGAGTGTGCGCTGAAACGTCAGCTACGTTGGAATAATCACCATCAGCTGAACCCACTTTCAGTTGTTGACGATGTCTTTATGGCTGCACATTATCTGAGTGCACTCCAGGCTTTGATGTCCGTTTACTTTATTAGGAGGTGGAACACAAATATGGCAAGTACATAAAAGTGTAATTTATAGTGTTATTCCAACTCCACCACAAGAGGTCAGGAGAGCATGCTTTTGAAGTTTTCATGTTCCTTGTTTTTGCCATTATACCTCCTCAAGTCATATATAATGGCCAAAAAGTGGCATCCAGCATCAAAAAACCTTATAGGTGGAATCTGACTATCTGTTTGGTAATGTTTGGGTATCATATTTATCAAGGAAGGAAAGCATGAAATATTCGGCTGTCTTATTCTCTATTTTTGCAACAATTTCCTACTTGCCTGTGAGTCTTATCCATTTCCAGCATCTTCAGAATAGAAACCAGTGGAAATTAAGTTAACTATAACATATAATAAAACAGCCAAAAATCAATTCCAAGAGCTAAAATGCTAATGTGTTGACAGGCATTAAAGACTAATTGACAGGATTATTTATAGAGAACTGAAATTAATTACATTGACAAAAAAAGAGTATTTTATAAAATTAATGCCATTCTATTTAATTAGATTAGAATAGTTTGATAAAAGAAACCGGAATCACTTCTGGCTTAAATAAGGAATAGGAAACAGACAACAGTTATGAAGTTGGACTAGAAATTATGTTTGCTCATTTCTTGTGACGTCTGCCTGGGGTTAGTGTAGGGACCAGAATGATTCAGAGATGTAAAAGAAGGTATAACTATAGCAAATATATTACATTTACTTTTATTTATGGATGATGTACATATTTGCCGTTCCAAACTGCTAACACTGCTGGTTTCCTTTTTGTGCCGGTACTGAATGTGGAGGCTTGTATAAGCTCAGAACAGTAAGGGGTTATCATGGGAGAATGACTTCTGGTATTCATTGTTTGATCCCACAGTGTTTACAGAGGCTTTATACGTTGACAAAGCATGATAAAGCATTTAAATTCTAGCAACTGCATGATTCATTCTAAATTGTCTTTAAAAGATTAATATTTGAAGGTGTCAAGAAATTTCATTGAAGTCTTGTTCATCACATCCTAAATAATGAAATAATTAAAAGAGATCAAACTTCACTGTGGTCTCTTTAAGATTAATACCAACAGAAAGCTGAAGCAGAATTTTTACAGCTGCAGTTTTGGTTCATCTGGAGATTTTGCAGTGAACAACTTTGGGTGGTCTAGCCAAATAAAGAAACATCTATCCATCCCTACATCAGCTATATCTACGTTCCCATCATCTACAACATAGCATCTGTCTGACCGTATGCATCTTATAAACATGTGTTAGTTTTGAGATTACTGAAAGAAGTCTGCAAGAAATCATCCAAGAAAGAATTAAGGTGTCGATGAAAAATCTAGAACATATTTAATATTTGGTTGATTGATTACTCAAATGTGCTAAATAACGGTTTCAAGTAACGAAGTACAAATACTTGGTTACCTTACTTAGGTAGAAATTTTGGGTATTTATACTTTACTGAAGTAATTATCTATGGGCGTACTTTTACTTCTTCTCCTTACATTTTCACGAAATTATCTGTACTTTCTACTCCTTACATTTTAAAAATAGCCTCGTTACTCCTGCTTCATTTAGTCTTTTATTAAGAAGACACACAAAAAACGATCTAAAAATGCGCCAACTGGATAGAATCTGACAGTGGTTTGATCATAATTTTAAACATCTACCATTCGGACACCCCGCTTGTATGCGATCCATTGCGTACTGTGCACACAGTTAACCAAATTGTTAACCAAATTGTTAACCTGTTAACCAAATATTTTAGTCCATTAGTCCATTTAGTCAATTTTGTTGTTGTTTTTTGTTGTTTTTGCAACGGTGACGGAAAATCCAAAGGCTATTGTCATTTTGACAGATTATAATTCACACCCCTGACCATTTGGTGCAGACGCGCAGACATTTTTAGGCTGGAGTTGAAGTGCGGAGTACAAGTAACTGAATCAATAAATTAATAATAAGATTCCCATGAAGCCCTCTGAGCATCATGTCAGACCGAGAGGCTTTGGAACGTGACTGTTACCGGTGCGGCTGGTTAAAGACGCGCTTCAAAGAGCCAGGTGTTGTGCCAAACACCCGAGCGAAAGAGCGCATGCTCCGACATTTTCTGCTGCTGAAGCGATATGAAGCTGGGTTCAGAAAGTCTTTCCGACTTTTGATCACTTGAATCAGAGAAATATTCCCTGATTTCAAAACTTTGGCTGAAGTGGAGCTTTTAGTTCCAGTCTTCAGTGCGTCAGCGAGGATTCAGCCTCTAGAACAGTGGTTCTCAACCTGAGGTTCATGTGCTCCAAGGGGGTCATCAGCGATTGCAGGGGTCTGCACAATCTTGTCTGTGCTGAGGTTGTAAGACTTTTGGTTATAGTATTCTTAATTTATATATATATATATATATATATATATATATATATATATATATATATATATATATATATATATATATATATATATATATATATATATATATATATATATATATATTCAGTTAGTACAAAGCTTAAAATTAACATTAGGGAACTAATGGATAATTATCCCTTTTGAACTTATTATATATATATATATATACATACATACACACACACACACACACACACACACATATATATATACTTATTAATGGTCAGTAGTCCACATATGGTTCTGTAATGTAATTGCATTGCAATAAAATTAATACATTGTAATGGGCATATATGCAGCTGAAACAGGTAGCCTAGTGTGTCCCAAATGTTTCAAAATTAAAATTTTTACCTAACATTATGATAATTATGGTCTTTCTTTTGGCTTAAGCTTTATTTAATGTCATTTTTAAAAACACATTACTTTTACTTTTATACTTTAAGTAGTTTTGATTTAAGTACTTTTTTACGTTTACTTGAGTAAAAAACTTGACTTGATACTTAAACTTCTACAGAAGTCTTTTTAAACCCTAGTATCTATACTTCTACTTGAGTATTGAATGTGAATACTTTTGACACCTCTGGTGCTAAAACATTACATTAATAGGACAGCGTTAGAAAGCAAATAGGAGAAGTAATCAAGTTCGAATTAAATTCAGATTAATTTTACATCATTATATAATCAGATATTCCAGTTCAATTGTTTCCTATTCAAGTATTAACCTGAACTTTGTGGATGTTGCTCTCTCTGATGCAGCTTATATTCATTTATAACACATGTTTTCCTGTCTGCCTCTTGGATTTTCTCTTCAGCTTGCATGACATGTTGGGGATGCTGAACAATATTTCATTTCTATTTAGTTTATTTATATAGTGGTAATTCACAACACATGTTCAATTCAATTGTACTTACATTCCAATTCATTATTACGGTCATTATTCCAATCACATTAAAAGTTTTCTACTTAGGGAATCCCAGCATATTACATCAAGTCGTTGACTTCACAGCAATCCCTCATACTGAGTAAGCATGTAACAAAAGCGGAGAGAAAAAAAATCCCCTTTAACAGAAGGAAACCTCCAGCAGAACCAGAACAAGAACCAGGCTCAGTACGAGCGGCCATCTTCCACGACTGACTGGGGGTTTGAGAAGACAGAGCAGAGAGACAAATACAACAAAAGAACTGATGTAAGAGTACTTTCTATGTTAAAAAAGTCGATGCCCCTCCGTTAACAAGGCATCACAGCTGAGCAGAACACCAGACCAGGTGTAGCTTCCATGGAGAGAAAAGAACTGAGAAAAAAAAATTACAGTCGAAAAAACAGCAAATAATGCAATAGGCCCTTTCACTGTGATGCCAGTTAACTTCCGCTTCGCCCCGATGCAGTTAAACTTAACTTCCGCTTTGTGTCGGCTGCTGAGATTTCGTATGGAAATGCTGCAACCATCCGCAACTATTTCAATTCAATTCAATTCAATTCAGTTTATTTATATAGCGCCAATTCACAACAGATGTCATCTCAAGGCACTTAACAAGAAGTTATTTCAATACATTTATACAAACATTCGAAAGGTAAATCCAGAATCTGAAGTCTGCCGAACAGAAAGTGAACCTATTGCTAATTTCAGCTAACATGGTTAAAGCATCTAAGAGCTAGAGAAGACAGAAACACTTACCTTCATAATTAAACAGGTACCTCTCAAAGAACTATTTATTTCCTTTGTCTAGTTTAGAGCGTGTAGTAAGCAAGGGCGTCAGTAGGTTTTTAAAGTTGTTGGAGACAATAATGTTGTGACACAGATTGGTAGGTTTTTGCTATAAATAATTATGAATAATTGCTTAGGGCAATTATTAATAAAATTAATAATTTTATGTCAAAATTACCATGTTTGTGGCACCACCTGGGATTCAAGAAATATAATAATAGTCAAATAATTCAGTCTCCGTTAATTTTATGATTACCTGCCTGATAAGGGTGAGATAATTAAACAATAAATGAAGGACTAAGTTCTTGGCATTCTTTGAACAGCAAGTTAGTACACATGTATCTGGAAAAAAAACGACGTTCCAAAATACAAGACTTTATTGCAAAAAGAATTCAACCTTCACTTAAAATGCTTTAATCAACCAACTCACTAAGCTAACAAGACCCAACTAAACTACTTAGAAAAAGGAATAATGAATAATAAAACAAAAATGAATCAAAAGTAAAATTGTAAAATGGACAAACATGCAAAGTAGAAACAATAACCAATAAAGTGATTGTGAGGTCACAGTTCAGTATGAATATTTATGTTTAAAGAACAAGCCTTGTGTTGAAGAGTTTTAGGATTGAAGCTAAATTAGTGTAAACTAATTTTAATTAGTTCAAGACTAATTAGTACCTTATGGTTTGTGTTGAAACCACCAATTCACAATGCAAAGCAGAAATTGAGAAAAAAAAAAACATTATTTGGACGAAGTAATGTTTAATTAAACCATTCGCTGAAACTGAAATCAATAACCTTTTGGAGAATTGATTCTATTTTGTGGATCAGTCACCGCAGTAATTGATCTAATTTGGTATTTTGACATACTAAGAAGGTGGTTTCAAAAATGACTTATACGATTAGTTTTCAGTGTTTAAACTATCTGACTATTAGAAGCCGATCTGTATTTTGAATACTGTAGGTAGCCATCTTTATTGTTTATGAAGCGCTGGCGTTCTGGAAAAGAATGCCACACTAATTAGATAAAACTTTGCATAGCTAATGTAGCTCATAGCCACTAGTGTTTTAGCTTAGCACCAAAGAATAAGGAAAACTCCGGTTGGACAGAGTAACTCATGTTGCATGATTTAAGAAACGTCAGTCGGTCATAGATCTTTAAAACACCATTCATACCACAGGCCGACCGGCCTGTTATATCCAAGCGATCTGAAGAATTAAATCTTACAAATGCAGCAAAAACCCAAATAGACAAAAACAAACCTTAACATTGTGTTCCTAAGCTAATTAACCTCTGCCCAGACACAACCTTATGTCAAACAAGTCTTAGATCTACGTTGAAGATTGATGTTGATAAAGCAGAGAAACAAGCTGTTCTAGCCGGTCAGTTAGCAGTAGCTGCGTGGTGTGCTAACAGAGAGGCTTCGGATGCGGCTGCTAGCCACGGTTAGCTCGGAACGTAATTCCCTCACAGACCACTCACATTTCGCGGGTGGGAGTCCTCAGCAGCTCTCAGCTCGTTCAGCTCCCTTATCAGGCGATTCAGCGGTACGGCAGCAGGCCAGCGGAGCATCAGCAAAGAGGGTCTCTCTCTCTCTGTGGAATCTGTAATTCAAAAGATTTTTTCTACAGTTTGCAAAACATCATTCAAGACTTACATCATCAGCCCAATACATTTCACCTGATCAATTGGCAGGCTGTAGAAGTCTTTCGGATCCAATGAACTTCTTCCAGAAACTCGAGTCCTCACTCGCCAGCGAAGGAGAGAGTTAGCACGCTGTTCCCTCCCAATGTGAGCCAGCTGGGCTCACAGGTAAAAAAGGAAGAAGTTCAGAGTGGCAGCTGGTTTGGTTCGACTTTGGCCGATCACCACTCCCCATCTTTCTGTTGAAGCTAAGTGTTGTGTGATCAGCACTCTTACTGGCGGGAGGTCTGTGTTTTGGTCCGGTAACCATGGCTGTGGTACCATCATCCAGTCTCTGCTTCAGCTGATGTGGTGGAGCATTATCATCCATGAACAGAAAGTTGGGGGTGTGCTTGGGGAAGTTGGGGGATGATGATGGATTTTATGTTGTCTCTGAGGTAAGAACGTGCAGCGACTGATCCATCTCCAACAACCAAATCAGTTTTTCTCCGAATGGTGATCCCTGCCCAGACTGTTACACCTCCTCCACCAAAGCTAACTCTGGTGACCATGTTGACCTCGGCATATCGCTCACTTCGCCTTCTCCAGCAACGTTGACGACGATAATTTCTGTGCAAGGTGACCAGACACTTGTCAGTGAACAGGACGATAGACCACTGCTGCATTGTCCAGGTCACATGGTCTTGTGCCCACTGCAAACGTTCATGGTGGTATCTTGGTGTCAGTGGAGTCACCTGCTATGGTCGTCTGGCATTCAAGGCAAAGCAGTGGAGTCGGTTGCAAATGGTTTGTCTGGAAACCCTAGTACCCCTCACATCTCGTAAAAGGGCCTGCAGCTGTGTGGCAGTTGCATGACGATGTCTGAGTGCATAGGTCCTTTGGTACTGGTCATCGTTGCGTAAAGTGTTTGCATAATAAAGTTGGGAAATTAAATTTCACTGGTCCGGGAGGAAGTTTCTTTAACGTGGGTGGGTTGCGAGTAAGAAAATATAATTGTTTTTAATGTTTTGTTTCAGACTCGCAAAGAGGATTGTGTTAAAATATTGTGATGTGTGGAACAGCTCCTTAAATAATTAATTATATGAGCTATACCAACACTTAATTTCCCTCTGGGATCAATAAAGTATTTTTGAATTGAATTTGAATTGAATTGAATTGAAAAGCATGCCAGAATATTTCCGCTATCCAGGCATCCAGCACTGCCAGAGAGAGACTTTACTGCAGCAGGATTTGCAATTCAGGAACAGAGAAAACAGTTAAAGCCAGGGACTGTGGACAATTTTTCATTTCTGCACAGCAATCTCTGCTTCAAATAAATTTCAGAAAAATCCCTCTCTGGCAGCACAGGATGCCTAGATAGCTAGAACATGCCGCTGTCAGCATGTCAGTTGGGGGAATACTCTGGCATGCTCTCTCTACAAACACATTATATCAACACGATTCTCTTTGGGAGTCTTAAACAAAAATATTACATAAATATTTTTTCACCCACAGTAAAGAAATATCCACCAGACCCTTGGAATTTAACTTATGTATTTTTCCCATCTTTAAATGAATGTGCCCTGAACATGTTTGCAGCGGACTACGAGTCTTTTAAAACCTCGACATATCCACAGCTAAGAATGCTGCAGCATCTGCACAGAAAGAAAACATGACTGTATAAGAAAGTGGAATTGAGTGATTCAAAGAATAGTCCGTTCTAACACTGTGTGGAAATTGTGGATGTTAAAGCTGGTAAGGAATTCCGCATTAAGTTTTTAAAAGTGGTGGAGACAAAACCATCAATCCTATATATTGTTGGGGACATGTCCCCAGCGTTCCTGGCTAAAATGACTTCTTTGGTATTAAGCGAGAATTTGTCTGCAAGTCGATGTACATCATCTAATCTTATATGTGGAAGGTTTTTTTTTAGAGAATGGGGGTTAGGGTTAGGGTTAACCCTAACCCTCCATGATTGCACTGTCTCATTCTGCTAGCGGAAACCAGGTATGGCTGATTTGACGCAGAACAGAAGTTGTTTGACTTCAGGTGAAAAGGGCCCATTGGAGAGTGGTAGAAAAGAAAAGTAGCAGAGTGAAGAAAAGTGGGCAGTCTGGCTAACCAGGTAGCAACTCCTGTCTGTTGCTACCGGGCTAGTCGGGGGTTGGGTCGTCTCTTCTCTCCACACAAACAGAATAAACGGGCCAGTCATGGCGAAGAACGCACTGAAACACTGACGTCTGCCAAATAATAATAAAAAAAGTCCTCTAAGCGTAGCGCAAGTGTCAGGGCTAGCGACGTTTGTGAATCGGGAGAACAACCCTTCTATAAATCAGCTTACAGGCTGCATGGTTTGCAGCAACATGAGAGCTAAACACAAAAATACTGACATGTCATGCATTTCAGTGTAGTCTGGGAGCAGGGGTGGAAATCCCCTTTTATTTTTCGGGGGAACAATAAACACTAAAATATCAGAGTACATTTTTGGGGGAACATATAAAAAATAGCTCTCTCCTGCTCCTTTGCAACTTGTCTTGCAGGTTGGATATTCAGGATGTTAAATAATGTTATGGAATGTTACATAGTTACAATAGTAGCAATAGCATTAATCCATATTCTAGCTGTATACAGGGTTTTCTACATAAAAACCAGCTGTATCAACAATGATACTAGGTGGAAGCTGGCATTGATATGATTTTGTGACCTCATCTAACAACATTTCTTAATTTCCACTAACTGCACTATGTAGACCAACAGCTGCATAGTGGAGGTGTGGATAGATGTGAAGCCTAAATGTAAAGTACTACAACCTTTTCAAAATAAAGAGAGAGAACACCATCTAAAAGTAAAATGTCAAATTAAAATGTGACATTTTCCTTCGACATAATATATGAAAATTATAAGTAGAGTAGGGTGACCATGTTATGATTTCCAAAAAGAGTAAGGTTAGCCCAGTCCTGAAACACTTCAAATATAATATGTCTGCTAACTTAAAGACTTTTGATTTAAACATATCTAATGTTCCTTCTCTATGTGTTAGAAGGAATATGTCACGAGGTGTGTGGAGAATGGACCCAAACGCACTCGCTGAAGGAAGGTGCAGGATGTTTATGACAGTGAGGAGGTGGTGATGATGGTGGTGAAGATGGTAGGAACGGAGACACTGGACATCGGGCAGGGAAGGAAGACAGCAAGAAGAACACACCATGGAGATAGATGGTTACCAACTACTGACTATCGAGTAACTAATGATCCGGCCCGGAGTGAAAGGAAGTGAGGGGTCTTAAAGGCAGGAGCTGAGTGGGATCAGGTGTGGTTGATGAGACAGACAGGTGAAGACAATGAGGCGGGAATAGCGCAGCGTGACAGAATAATTAAATAACAAACTTCAGATCAGCTTTCACAAGTCAACAAGTACCAAAATGACATTGAAATCTCTGGAAATAAATCATAGAACTAATACTGTAATTGGGGCCTGCCCTTGCAATGCAATAGAAGATCATCGCACTGCCTTCCATGCAATTGCATGGCAGCCACCTATTATTCTTCACCTCGTGACACTCAAACTTTCACCGTTAATCCGGGTCATACCGTAGCATGCACCCCCACAATATGTATATCAAAACGTGCGGCTCGATCCCAGGAGTTGTGCTATTACTTTCATTGGCGATTTATTGGCGATTACCATGGCGACGTAATTAGCCAAAAACCACGCCCAGAAATCTCATAGAAATAAATGGAATCAGGTCTCGGAGCGATCATAAAAATCCACTTTTTTGAGGATTTATTGTGTCATCACACGTTCACCCAGAAACCCCATTAAAACTTCAGTTTGTAGGAAAATCCGAGCTCTGTTTAGAAGTGAAGACGGGATGTTGATATCTGTTATGGTTTTTTCACAATTTGCCTCTTAAGCGACCCAAAGTTTGCCCTAAATTTCAATTTTTAGAGTGTTAACTGTTGTTAAGTCAGATTGCGAGATTTTCTCAGAGCTGGATCCGAAATGATTCTTTAACTCGCCGTCACGGTCACTTATTTCATTCTACTGAAATGATTTTCGGACACGTGACAGACACGGATTTTGACATTCACACGATCTTTTCAGAATTTCTCTATGTCTCACCGTTTTCTTTCTACAAACTCCAGAGCGCTCAGACGGTGAAGAATTCCGAGCAGATTTTGGAAGATTCTCCTATACTTTAACATGGAGGATTCTGTGATTTTCTGAAGCTGAGCCTTGCTGAAAGTCATTTCTTTCTCATTCGTTCTTGGACTGTGAACAAGGTAGAGAGTTGTTGTTTTCCATGATTGCAGACGAAACATAACTCTCACTGATGCTTTGAGAATTTTTCCGATACCATTTACAGTTTTCGAACAGCAGCAATTTGTTCGGACCCCTTTTTTGAGTCAGAATTTGACTTCACCAAAGGGGTCTCCCTTTGATGAAGCATGATTGTGTCACACACACGCACCTGGTAGCCTTGCTGTTACCTAGAAACAGCACAGATGGGTTCTGATGAGAACAAAAGCTCACTTAAAGTCATTGTAACTCTATTTGGCCATGGAGTTAAGGCCTGATAGATTATTGGATTAACATTCTGAGAATTTTCTTATACATATGATACTCAATCAGCCTTAACTGACATCCATGATGGACTTTCAAAATAAGACTCAAGCAAGCTTTTCAAAATAAAAGCCCTCAGATTTTCAATAGAAGATCAAAGTGGCTTTGTATGTTACACTACTATTGCAGTGAATGTTAAAAAGAAGTTCTGTCTGTCTTTCAGTCAGCGTCTTTTGCGCTACGAAAGCAGCGCTCCTAAAGGATTCTGTCTTCATGTCTCTCTCACCAGCAGCTCCACCTGACGTGTCTTTGGAGAAGAGCCCATTAAAGGTCACGAAAGGTCAACTTAACACAAATAGAGATAAATTTAAGGCCTCCAACAACTGGATTACTAATGGGAGAATCACTATATACAACTATCGATACTCAGCCAGCCTTAACTGACATCTGTGCTGGACTTTCAAAAGAAGACTCAAACAATCTCTTCAAAATAAAAGCCCTCAGATTTTCAATAGAATATCACAGTACCCTATTGTTTTACACTACTATTACAGAACCTCTTATATAGAGGTTCGGTCTGTCTGTCCGTCAGCGACTGTTGCGCTGCGGGAGCAGTGCCCCTAAAGGAATCTGTCTCCATGTCTGTCTCTCAGTAGAAGGTCTGAAAGAACTTCTATAAATGCAGAGATCTTACATATGTACGGTTTTCAAAAAGCGGGTGAATTTGCCTAGTCAGAGTGAGACATCAGCTGTCTGTGTAACGTTCTGTAAGTGGCAGGTGTGCTGCGTAAACAACGCTCTCCAAGAACTTTTCTGCCTGTCTCTATCTGTCTGTCAGCGACGGTCGAGCTGCAAATTGAGAGCTCATGAAGGACTTTGTCTCCCTTTCTCTGTTTTCCTGTCTCTCTCCGTCTGTCTGTCTATAAATTAGTTTGCTTAAGTGACACATTCTTTATTCTGGGCACAACTCAATTTCCCATAATGCTTCAGCAATTACATTGTCTATTCATTTCTTAGCACATTGCTGCCTGTGCTTTTAAAACAGACCTTTTCTATCTTAGTTAGGAGAGTGTTCTACCACATAGAAAAGTATTCACACCCCTTACCTAATATGCTACTTAGCATTATTAAGCTATTCAGCATTAGCATGCTAGCTCCTAGCATTTTAGCTAAATTTTGGTTTTTGACTAACTTTTAGTACTGATTCCTCAAATGCTAATGATAACATTTTAGCTAGCATTAGCATCCTCTGACAGTCACTACTCGCTGGTTCATCATCATTCTTCCCTGTTTGGTTTCTGCCTTCCCTGTTGCCCGTCTATCCTAACTTCTTGGTCCTGTTTTCCCCGTTACTGTCTTTTTTGATCCTCTTGAGTTTTTAAGTCCATGCTCCTTGTTTTGTTGTCATTAAATCATTTTTATTTTGTACTTTGCTGCATGTGGGTTCTTTAAAGCAACACTATGTAAGTTTTGCTCTCAGGGTCCCCCTACAGTTGGGAAAAAGGTATTGTTTTCTACTACTGTAGTAAAATCTGTTATGGTTACACCAGGGGATTCACATGCATTGACAAGTGATACCCTCTAACATTACAGATTTTCACGTCTTGGGCAGCCTTCATTGCGTATCAAATGTCTTCATCCCAGGTCAATTTTCTATATTTCAGCATGTCATATGTACGGCGTAGAGCTGTCAGTCATATAATAAAGAAATTAGACCGTATCACGTTATAACGTGATAGTTTATTGTATAACTATCACGGTAACTGGTTTGTCTGTAAAGCTACACCTGCGCTTTGACATCTTGTAAACAACAGTTGACGGAAAACGATCCGCTGTTTCTATTTATATTTTTGAGTTATATGGATATTTTTCAAAATCTCAAGATATCGCACCTTAATCTTTCAACAATTAAAATCACATTGTTTTGTGTTTGTAATTTGTATTATTTGCATTGTGCTTTTACTGGACAATACTACAGTCGTGGCCAAATGTTTTGAGAATAACATAAATATTGGAAATTGGAAAAGTTGCTGCTTAAGTTTTTATAATAGCAATTTGCATATACTCCAGAATGTTATGAACAGTGATCAGATGAATTGCATAGTCCTTAGAATGGCAGACTTGACATGTTAAAAGGAGGGTGATGCTTGAAATCATTGTTCTTCCATTGTGAACCATGGTGACCTGCAAAGAATCGAGTGCAGCTATCATAGCGTTGCACAAAAATGGCTTCACAGGCAAGGATATTGTGGCTACTAAAATTGCACCTAAATCAACAATTTATAGGATTTTCAAGAATTTCAAGGAAGAGGTTAAATTCTTCTTAAGAAGGCTTCAGGGCGTCCAAGAAAGTCCAGCAAGCGCCAGGATCGTCTCCTAAAGAGGATTCAGCTGCGGGATCGGAGTGCCACCAGTGCAGAGCTTGCTCAGGAATGGCAGCAGGCAGGTGTGAGCGCATCTGCACACACAGTGAGGCGAAGACTTTTGGAAGATGGCCTGGTGTCAAGAAGGGCAGCAAAGAAGCCACTTATCTCCAAAAGAAACATCTTGGACAGATTGATCTTCTGCAGAAAGTATGGTGAATGGACTGCTGAGGACCAAAAAGGTGAAAAAAAGAAAGAAAGAAAAAAAGGTGAGCGCTACCATCAGTCCTGTGTCATGCCAACAGTAAAGCATCCTGAGACCATTCCTGTGTGGGGTTGCTTCTCATCCAAGGGAGTGGGCTCACTTACAATTTTGCCCAAAAACACAGCCATGAATAAAGAATGGTACCAAAACACCCTCCAACAGCAACTTCTTCCAACAATCCAACAACAGTTTGGTGAAGAGCAATGCATTTTCCAGCATGATGGAGCACCGTGCCATAAGGCAAAGGTGATAACTAAGTGGCTCGGGGACAAAAACGTTGAAATTTTGGGTCCATGGTCTGGAAACTCCCCAGATCTTAATCCCATTGAGAACTTGTGGTCAGTCCTCAAGAGGCGGGTGGACAAACAAAAACACACTAATTCTGACAAACTCCAAGAAGTGATAATGAAAGAATGGGTTGCTATCAGTCAGGATTTGGCCTAGAAGTTGATTGAGAGCATGCCCAGTCGAACTGCAGAGGTCCTGAAATAGAAGGGCCAACACTGCAAATACTGACTCTTTGCATAAATGTCAGGTAATTGTCAATAAAAGCCTTTGAAATGTATAAAGTGCTTGTAATTATATTTCAGTACATCACAGGAACAACTGAAACAAAGATCTTAAAGTAGTTTTGCAGTAAACTTTGTGAAAACTCATATCTGTGTCATTCTCAAAACTTTTGGCCACGACTTTATGTTATTATTAAAAACATGTATATGTTCACAATAATTTTTGGGGGGGACAACTTTATGGAAGGGGGTTACATGTCCCACATGCCCCCATAATGTTTTAGTTCTTTTAAAATTATAGAGAAATGCTTAATGTTATTTGTGAAAATATTTGTGAGTAACAGGCTCTCTGGCTATAAATTTCTTAAATTATTTTCATTCACTAGATAAATATACACTTTTTGGTTAGTAAATATGGTCAGAATGGAAAAAGTTGGTATTCAGGAAAAATAAAATTTGAAAAAGTGGAATTTTGGAAAAAAATTAAACAGAATTGGGAAAATAATGAAAGGGATTTAATACTAATGATAAGTAATATATATTTTTGAAAAGGAATAAGCTGATGAAGCTGACAAGTTACCAATGTTTACAGTTTAAAACGTTTTAAACGTTACTGTTTAGTTTAGTTTTTTTTTTTTAAAGCACATCCCAGTGAATCATTTGTCCCTTTTCTCTTCTGATAATCACAGACTGTCTTGATTAAATGTTAACATTTGAGTTAATAAACTGAACTCAAAATTAGTGTTAAGACTTAAAACAATAAAATGAGCTGCAACAACTTAAAATTGAAGTTGTTGCAGCTCATTTTATTAATCTATTTCGATAATCAGGAGATTGTATCCAGAATGGTTGGGGCAGTGGTTTGTACAGATAATTAAATTTGATCAGGTTCTGAATAATATTTCAATTTGAGGGGGGGGGTGACAGAAGATGATTGACAACCACTGATCTAAGCCTATAGCAGCATAACTACAGAGATAGCTCGGGATTACCCAGCCTGTTAAAATGAAACATGGCAGAGGCAGACCCAGGGAGAGCAGTCTGTCTGGACTGTGTTCCCCCCAACCGGCTTAGGCTGTCTCCACCACTCAGGTAACGACTGGCTAACATCAATCTGTTTTTAACGAAAAGCTTTATAAAAAAATTTTTTAAGCCTGGTCTTAAAAGTAGAGAGGGTGTCTGCCTCACAGACTAAAACTGGGAGCTGGTTCCACTGGAGAGGAGCCTGATAACTAAAAGATCTGCCTCCCATTCTACTTTTAGAAATCCTAGGAACTACAAGTAAACCTGCAATCTGAGAGCGTAGTGCTCTGTAAGGAACTATTGGTGACACATAGTGAGTGATTTCTGTCTGGTTCACATAACCATCAATAATTATGATCAATAATTTCATATTAATATAATTATTGATTAGGTTAAAGTTTTAATCTATTAATAAAAGTTCTTGGAACCAGCTCTTTTCTTTAGGAGCAAATTATTCTACCAGATACCCAGTCTCTTCTGAAAATAATAAGTTCAAAACACCATGGACAATAATTGTACTCATACAGAACACGAAGTAATCACAGAAAACTTCTTTTTAAGCAAAGGGGGATTTATTAAGAAAACAGATCAACCTTACAGCTAAAGCATTTCATCAATAATTCCCATCTATTCTAAAGCATGCAAACTGACTACTACCAATCTTAGAAATTGAATAATATGTGGATGGAACAAACAATAAGTATCAGAGAACAGCTTCAAAACATTGTTAATTATAAAAGGGAGGGGGGGGAAGAACACAGCACACACAGATAAACCTCTTTAAACCCAGTCTAAACCAGTTATTCCATACTAAGCATGCATTGTTATTTTACCCTTTGATCTAGAGTTGAGGTCACACCTCTTGCCTTATTCTTAACATTCTTGTGATGACAGAAGAAACAACCTTATGCTTGTAATTAAAATATTCTCAACAGTCAGTAACGTGAAAACTTTCAAAAGTGAAATGAACTTACCAGGTTGCCCTATCTCCTCACTTATATTCCTCCAAGCAAGGTCCTTTTTATTCCTGTCTCTGTTGAGAAAGCAACTGGTGTCGTATAGCTCAGGGTGATTAGCCACAGCAGTTATCAGTATTTCCTCCATGTTGAATGAATGAATTTTCCTGTACCTGAACCCCGTGTACTGGGTCACAGCATCACGTGACACGACGTCTACAGGCTCCTTATTGGTTGACGCGGCGCGAATTGACGCCAAAGTCACTTCAGCGGCACACGCAAAAAAGCTTGTTACGCGCAGACGCACAAAATGCACCATATAAAATGACGCGATTCTAACACGTGATTAAGGCAGAAATGCATTTTCACGAGGCAAATTTGCTTCTGACACGACGCAGAAACCCTGACGCGCATCAGCACGCTTCTGCATTGACTTTACATGTAAACCTGACGCCCATCACGCTTTAAACGCATTTGGTGTGAACGCACCCTAAGGCAATATGTTGGTTTTCTCTTACTAGCACACTGACTCTCTATCAGTGATGTTATTTTGGGCAGAGTCCTTCTGTCTCCCACTACCTGCACTGGATCGATAGGGCATCGTAGGACACAGCTGGCCTTCTTGCTGAACTTATCCATGTTTATGTTTATGTTTTCCTTCTGTTCTGTTTTCCTCCTCTCCCTCCTGTTATATCCATTAGCACTTTTACAGTTCTTAGCTGAAAAACAGGACACAAGTAAATGGACAGAGAAGGGGGAAAAAGAATGGCACTTGATGGACTTGCTCAGATGATCACAGTACTGGTATCTTTATTCCACAAAAATAGCGGAATCATATACAGTAGTACTTACATAGAGGAACTTAAAAAGTGGCATGGTCTAGAGCAGGGGTTCTCAACCTTTTGCAAGTTGGGCCCCCCCAAAGCTGGTTCATTGCAGTTGGGGCCCCAGTGCCCCTCCAATCCCGCCCCCTGCATAATGCCCCCCCCACACACACAATCCACATCACCTTGATAGATAGATAGATAGATAGATAGATAGATAGATAGATAGATAGATAGATAGATAGATAGATAGATAGATAGATAGATAGATAGATAGATAGATAGATAGATAGATAGATAGATAGATAGATAGATCATTACTAGGCTACTGCTATATGATTATATGAGGTTTCATGCTTTATTGTTGTTTTTATTATTATTATTATTATTATTATTATTATTATTATTATTATTATTATTATTATTATTATTATTATTATTATTATTATTATTATTATTATTATTATTATCATCATCATCATCAGTAGGCCTATAATCATTATTAGGCTATTGCTACAATTAGAAATTGGCACCAGACCTCTGATATTAATTTATGGTTTATTATTGTTATTATCACTAGGCCTAATAGTAGGCATTATCTGCATTTTTTACAGAAGCTTGCAGGTAGGTGATGTTAATGTGAGACCTGAGCCTACTTTGCCTTGCAAAGATCCTCAATTCTTGGCTCAATAAACATAGCCTCAAATCATCCTCTGATTTGTGCACGATTGCGGAATTTTGTTTTGAGTGGAGCTAAAGAGTTCCTTCAGTCTACTGTCACTCTTCAGCTCAATAAGCTGTTCTGCATATTAATTGACATAGGGTGACCATATTTTGATTTCCAAAAAAGAGGACATCTGGCACAGTACTGAAACACTTTAAGGACTTGGTCAAGACTTTTGATTTCAACATATTTAAAGTGTGCATTCTCAATGTTGTTGTAAAAGTTTAGTTAAATAACAAACTTCAAAAAGGCTTTTATAAGTAGAAAATGATATTATAATCTCTGGAAATAAATTATAATAGAAAAAATTACTCTTCAGAATTAAAAAAGTTACCAGCAACAATATTAGTTTACTTTTTAAATTGCACTGGACCAAAACAAAAGTAATATCTGAAATAATCTTCTGAAAAACAAGTATTATTTTCTTTTCACTGTAATAAAAGTTGCAGACAGCTGCAGACTCAAAAACACAATAAAAAAGTGCTTACTTTGTATAGTTTGCATCTTCATCCTCCACAGTCAATTTAGATTAACTCTCACTTTGCTCAATCTTTTTATAGTTTTTGTGTCCATAGGATCTATGGGATATTTGCTACTGTTGTCGCACAGAGAAACATACATGCCAGCAATGTGAATGGTAAACTATGCCACCCATTGGTTGCGACTTGACGGTATATCTCTTGTGGTTCGTGCATGAAGCTTGTGCTTTGACTTCTTGTAAACAGCAGTGACTCGGCGCTGCGCAATGCGGTGCGGTGGGCTGTGGCGCAACTCGGCGCAGAGCCTGCTGTCTGTGCCGTCAATACACGGATCAGAACAAGGCACTTATTTTTTTTTTTTTTTTTTTTTTACGTGTCCTGTTTGGCAGTGTGGAGCTCAGAATTGGTGTCTGAGTACCAAGTAGAAGCCCAAAAGATTTACTTTCACAAGCGGAGCAGTACAGCTTTTGCTATAGTACTCCACTTGATATATGTGTGAAAAATCTTTATTATGAATTGCTGGGGTTTTTATTTCCTGATGTTATGGACACGGAGACAGAAAATTAAGGGAAAGAAAGAAAGAAGATGAAGAAGAGAGGTAAGAAACAAAAAGTAATGAGAGAGGGTGAGTTATACAAGAGAATACAAGAGAGGAAGGGGAACAAAGAAAACACAGGAAAACATTGAAGTCTGCCTCCATACCCCAAGGATGGCAGAGAGAGGGGAAAAAACAAAACAAAACAAAAAACGAAAAAGGAACATTGACAAAACAAACTAAACATCGTGAACTAAGAACTAATCAACCACATCACACAAAAATGGATATAAAAATACAACAACAATGTCACAGAAAAGCTCATGGTACTGATTAATCAAGCTCTAGTAATGATAACCTCAGCCCAAGAATGTATATGTAAACACCAGAGACCCCCCATCTATGTGTGTGTGTTAGCATGCTGGTGCATATAAGGTTTCTCCATAAGAGTCATCGATAGCTGGTGTGAGCAGGCATCAATCCGTCTCCCAGGAATTGATGCAGACATGAAGGAGATCGGAGCCAAGATGTCCAAAGGACCCCCAGAGCCCCAGGCGGACCGGGGGGGGGGGGGCAACCGCATCCCCCAAGAGAGGAGCAAAGGAGAACCCCAGGGGAACGTCCAGCGGCTACTATGCAGGGGCCCAAGGGCGCCCCACCCCCCAGCAGGGACCCGACAAGGGACCGGCCGACGAGGGACCCCCGCCACGCGCCACCACTGCCCTGGGCCAATCCCCACTGCCAACATCCCAGCGCCCCATACACACTTCATGCTCCCAGGTCCAGGTGCCGAGGCCCCAGTACAGCCACTAGCCCCCGAACCTGGGAGATGGACCCCCTACCTTCTAGGACGGAGACAAGCAGACCGCAAAGGGCCCTACAGTGGCGAAGCAGCCCAACAGCCTAGGACCCCGACCAGACCACGTGTTCCTCCTCCGGACCCCAACCCCTGATGGCCCGTAGCGAACAGGGGTGTGAGAAGACCCCTAGCCTCTATCCTCCCGCTCGAGTATGGTGTTGATGCGTGTTGTTATAATGTGCATTTAAAACAGAGGGGTGGGATGTGGGGAAGGCAGCCACACATCCCCCAACCCCCACCACGAGCCCTTAGTGTCTATATGTGGTTTAACAGTGGGCACCGGCTCCAGAGGTGAAGCTGATTGAACCCCTCCCCCTCTGGATGCCGAAAAGTGTGCCCACTCCAAAGTCCCTACATGTGTGCTGCATGAAAATGTTATAAGTGGGAGTGTCTAAGTTGTATATTAAAATTGGGACCCAGGACGCCACGGGATAGTGAGGAGGGAGACCCCTCCTCGCACCCCAGTGATGTGCCCATTCCCCAAGACCCTATATGAGTGGTAAAGTGATGGAGCGGGTGGACAGAGGTGTTGGGTGATGGGGAGGGAAGGACTGGGAGACAAAATGTCTTCCCAGGGAGCCAGCTCCTCCACTGACCCCAATAGGCACAGCTGTTCACCGGGATCCACCAGGGGAGGGAGGCCATGGCACATTCAACCCGGGGCCCACGGCCACAGCACCACCAAGCCCCATGGACCCCAAGGCAGTCCCCCCATCCCCATCCCAGAAGGAGAACTAAACCCACCCTGACATTCGCTCTACTATCAGAACACAAAAGACACTAGACACCCAGGTTGAGTTCGCCCCCCCTCCCTCCAGCACACCCCTCCCGCCGTCCAAGTGCCCTCGTAGGGGGAGAGCACCTGTCACTAGTTAGCAATAGCCTCCCCGCCAGCAAAGGAGGCCCCCAGCGCCACCTGCGCATCGGAGGCCCCCGCAACCC
Source organism: Valencia hispanica (assembly GCA_963556495.2). NCBI lineage: Eukaryota > Metazoa > Chordata > Actinopteri > Cyprinodontiformes > Valenciidae > Valencia > Valencia hispanica. The sequence continues at coordinate 5,070,021 of OY747709.1, read as the reverse complement.
AAACCCCAGCAACGTACCTGCCCAGACCAGGAGCAAACCGATGAACAGGGCGGCCGACCGACATCCACCAGCCCCATTCCCTTGTGGAGTGACCACTGCTGCTCAATGGCCCGGCAGGCAACCAAACCCAGCACCCCACCCACTTGCCCTGCACGCCCACTACCTGGCCAGTCCACCCGCAGGTCTGACCGAACCCGGGCAAACGCCCGACCCCAGCGCCCCACTGCGCACAAAGACCAAGACCCAGGAGCTAAGTCCAGTGCGAAAAAGGACTGATCAGGCCCAGAAATGCCACCCAGCCGCCGCAACCACCAGCCAGGTACCCCAACCAGCAAACAAGGCGGGACGCCATACAGGGACCGGCGATGACAATCGGCCTAGAGAAAAAGAGATAGGCGGCCGCACATGCCGGCCGCTGGCCGGCCCCGACCACACAGGCAACAGAGACCCCACGCCGGCCGACCCCCGGCCAGGGCCACAGCTAGGGGGTGCAGCGCCCACCCAGGCGCAGCACGGCCACTAGGCCAGTAACCCATGGCTGTCAGTGAAACCCCTCTAAGGTACCGCATGCAGCCATCAGGAGTTACCACCCAAAGCCACCAAAGCCCAACCCCAGGTTGGGGCCACGACGTCCAGCGCCCCGTCCGCCCAGTAATCCCACCCCCAGGGATCCCCTCCAGACGCCTCCAACCCCAAAAACCCCCACATCACCAACAGTATCCCAAGCGACAAAACCAAGTGCCCCCCACCCCTACTAGGTGATGGAGCCGATCAAAGGAGCCCAGAGAGATTGATCAGATATGGAGCCAGAGGCCGTCTCAAGACCAATATGGTCCAACAAGAGATTTCGATACTGATTAATATTAAGAGCCTTTTTATTTTTCCAGTTCAGGAGGATAGTTTTCTTAGCGATGCATAAGGCAATGTGAACCATTAGAACTGACTTTGTGTCCATGGTGACATCATTTTAATCTCCTAACAGGCAAACTGAGGGAGATTGTGGAATGTTACATTTCAGACACTTTGATAAGTCCTCACATATCTGGCACCAAAATTTCTTAACAGGTGGACAGAACCAAAGCGCATAAAAATAAGTATCTGGTATATTGCTTTTGCATTGTAAGCAGGTATTAGACGACGTTAACCCCATCCTAAACATCCGTTGACCTGTATAGTGTACTCTATGAAGGATTTTGTATTGTATTAATTGCAAATTAGGATTTTTTGTTATTTTAAAGGTTCTTAAACATATCTGAGACCAAACATAAATCCACCTCCCATTTTGAAATAGGGATGGCTATTGATTCATCTAATGTAGATAAAGTTTTGTATATTTTAGACGGCAATTTGGGGGGGTTGAGATTAATCTAAATCTAAAACTCTTGCTGGAATTTGTAATTCAACTGTATTGAGCCTAAATTTACCTTTAATCATAGATTTAATCTGTTGATATTCTAAGAATTTGTTTTTATTAATTTTATATTGTGTAATTAAAGTATTAAATGGGATAAAGTCTGTTCCTTCAAATATATGTTCCAGGTATTCAATTCAGAACCAGGCACTTAGACAGCAGCTCGGGAGGACGTCACATGAGAGAAAGGCTGTCATACTGCATGCATCACACCAGTCAGTTTAAGCAGTTTTATGAAAAAAAATACAAACCCGGACATTTTCATCAGTCTATAAATCCGCCCGGACAGCACATTAGAAGTGGACATGTCCGGGGAAAAGAGGATGGTTGGTCACCCTAAATTGACAGCGCATTTGCACACAAACGGATCTCGAACCCAGGCAAAAGAGCAAAAATCCTCTTTACACTATGTTGCAAATTTCTTTCTCTTTGCTGATAGGCGCTCATTGAAATAGGGAGGAGAAATCGTGGGACGTGCCTGCCTCAGTGATAAAGTCTACAAGGCTGGGGTTCCCTCGACTGATGCGGCCATGCCAGAGGTCTGGTTTTATGTGAACGCGTGCACTTTTTCTGCAAAGAGCAATATGAGTTTCGCGGCCTTACAAAGACAGGTTAAGGCCATTCAAGCTGTCAAATATAATGACCAAATAAGACAGAGACCCTCGCCACATAGTGTCATCCAGATGCTTTGCCAGATCTGATTTGATTTCTGTCAAAAACCACTTCACCTCCTCTCGCAGCTCATACAACCGCTGTAACACCCCCTGGAGAGCCAGAGAACTTCAGTGTGACTCGGTTAATAAAACCGCTTATCACCTGCATTTACGCTCACAATCGACAAACGAATCCAATTTGTTCTAAACTTTTTTTTTAAATCAGTCCAAACACATTTTAAATTTTATTGAGGAGTGATGTATATACAAAACTATAACAGTAGTTTAATAAAAAAAAATATATATATACAATTTTTTTCTTTTTCATTTTTTTCCTCCCATCCTGTAGCCCAGTGGTCCCCAATCCCCGGGCCGCGGACCGGTACTGGGCCGTGAGCCACACAGATAGAATAAATAACTTCCAGTATTTCCGTTTTATTTATTACTACATGCGACCGCTGTTTTATTTTGAAAAATGACCGGATATCCCCGTTACATAGCTCAGTCAAGAGGCTTGTTTTGGTCACGAGATAGTTACCGCTAATGTTAATCCCACAAGCTAGCAAGATGGATAGAAAACAAATGTCTTTTCCCCTTTCCCCTTTGGAAAGGGGAAAAAGCCCAAGGCACTCACTGATTCAGCGTTGTGGTGAGTTAGATTTTTCATGCACTTTGTATTTGTTTTTGTGGTAAATCTTGAATTATTAAAGGTACATTTAAATGTTACCATGGCGACCAGAGAGCGTTAGGGGGCTGAGTGTTACTCGTGTCATGGTGTCTGCTTGATGTTAGGAGGACGCTGTTAATAAAGCTGGGAATACAATTATTGTTATAATTTTAAAAATACCCCTTTTAATACCGTCCATTATCATTTATCCGCCACTCCTTAAAGGCCGGTCCGTGAAAAAATTGTCTGATATTAAACCGGTGCGTGGCGAAAAAAAGGTTGGGGACCACTGCTGTAGCCTACTCGCGCCCCCCCCCGGCAGCGTGTCTGCGACCCCTCGGGGGGGGGCGCGCCCCACTGGTTGAGAACCACCAGTCTAGAGAACCTCTTAAACAAAGTATGATTAGACCCCCTAAAAACAGGACAGAAAGGAACAAAGCTTAGATGAATATTAAAATCTATTAAGGACAGATTGTGATTGTGATTGTGAGATGAGCAGCTGCTGAGATCTCGTGATTGTGAGATGAGCTGTTGCTGTGATCTTGTGAGAGCTGTGCGTAAGTAATATGGCGGTAAACTGGTAAAAAAAAAAAACTTGGGTAAAAACAAACCAATACATTCGAGCCAAATATAGCAGACATTTAATAATAATAACCGTTATTTTGTATTTCTCCATAAAACAAACTGGACGAGGAAACCTTAGACAGCCTGGAAAGCTACTTGGACGAGTGCTTTGACAACATTGCCATGGGCAAGCCACAAAAATCCACCTCTGCTATGCCGACAAGCACACCATCACAAAAACGCACCCGTTCTGAGGCCAGCACCTCCACCATCTCTCCAGGGAAAAGCTACAGCGATGTCCTGGACTCAAAAGCTAAGAAGCTAACCAGCCTCGACGCCCGTCTGGTCCTGGTTGAGGTTCTACACAAAGAATTTCAAGCTCTAAGGGAATCCCTGGAGTTCAGCCAACAACAGGTAGCATCGCTCGCTGCAGAAAACCAAACACTGAGAGACAGTCTAAAGAAACTCTCCGAGGGGATGACGCAGCTGTCCGGAGAAAGTAAGAGGATGAAGGAAACTATCTTGGATATACAGGCCAGGGGAATGTGGGACAATCTTGTTTTTTCTGGGATCCCAGAACAGGCTGAGGACAACGCTGAATCCACCGTCCGAGATTTTCTCCAACATCAGTTAAAGCTCCCAAGCGACACAGTAAAAAACATCACTTTTCACTGCGTCCACCGGCTCGAAGGTAAGAAGCCCAACAACAGCTGGCCGCGACCAATTGTTGCTAAATTCGAGCATTACAAGCAAAAAGAGCAGGTGAGAGGCCGGGGCAGAGAGCTGCGGGGAACAAATTGCAGCGTTGACTATCAATTTTCGAAAGAGATCCTGGATAGAAGGCACGTTTTGTTCCTGATCAGGAAGAAATATATCAGTGAAGGCACCAGAGCTACAGTATCGGTAGATAAACTCTATGTTAATGGGCAGCTGTTCAGGGACCCCCAGCTTACTCCTTGGCTTTATTAGTCATGTAACACTGGTCAGATAAGAATTGTTTTATCAGTCAACTATAATCTAATGTAAGCACAGCTCTGTAAAGTTGTTTACCTTACTCGATGTGGGCGGGGCCAGGGCTAAGCACTGGGATACTGGCTCTTTTTTCTTTTCTCATCTTCACATGTCTATCACCAAATGTCTTTGTCACTCCTTTTTTCTTCTTTTATCACTCACACACACATACAGACATTTTTCATAACATAACTATTTATTTTTCCCTCACCCTTAACACCTTCGCAACTTTCTTCTATTTTTCTCTTTCATATATATCTCAGCTTTTGGATTTTCAATCAGGCAACCCCAAGCACAAACTAATAATTCACTTGTGTTTATCTGTTTCTATGGTGACATACACTTTCCAACTTTAGTCTCAAAACTATGGCTACTCTAAGGTTTGTCACATGGAATTTTCATGGAGCTGGCACCAGAGAGAAAAGAGTTAAGATTTTTAACCAGCTTAAAAGATTGAGGGCAGATGTCGTCTTATTACAAGAAACCCATAAATCTACCTCAGCTGCAGTTGATCTTAAATCCCCTGAGTTTCCTAATGTGTTTTCTTCATGCTATAACTCTAGACAAAGGGGAGTAGCAATATTAATAAATAAAAATGTTGATTTTACAGTAATAGATACAGTTACAGATCCAGAGGGTAGATTTATTATAGTAAAACTACCTATACATAACCGAAAGTAATGAATTGTCAGTATATATGGTCCAAATGTTGATGACCCCTCATTCTTTTATTCCTTCTTCTCTGTGCTCCTTGAACACATGGATTGCTCACATCTTCTTGGGGGCGACCTCAACTTTGGTTTAAATGAAGAAATAGACAGGCTCAGCACAGCAGGGACTCAGCGCAGCTGGAAATCTATGGATATACTCAAACAGTACATGAGCGATTATGGACTTTGTGATGCATGGCGATCTCTTCACCCCATGACAAAAAATATACTTTCTTCTCAAATGTCCACCATCCGTATTCTCTACTGGATTATTTGTTAGTCAGCAGCTCACTGTTGACTGACATTTCAGACACTGAGATACACCCTATAGCTGTTAGCGATCATGCTCCTGTTTCTCTAACTCTATTAAATATAAAAGAAACACCTCAAAGCAAAAATTGGAGATTTAATACATCATTACTTAGGGATAAATAATTTATTAAATATTTTGAAAAAGAGTGGGCTTCTTATTTGGAATTTAATGACCTCCCTGGTACGTCCCCATCAATTCTTTGGGAGGCAGGGAAAGCTGTGATTAGAGGTAAAATAATCTGATTCTCATCAAATAAAAAGAAAATAGAAAAAACGTATTCAGGAATTAGAAGAAACTATTAATTCATTAGAAGCTTCCCTAGATGAGGAGAGATTAGGCAAAATCCGTAAAGCAAAGCTAGAATTAAATTAAATTATTAATAAACAGACCCAGTTCTTAATTCCAAGACTTAGGATAAAAAACTTTGAACAAGGTAATAAATCAGGTAGATTTATTATCTTCCCATATCCCTCTTTAATGTTGATCTTAAAATAATCTGCAAAGCCCTCGCATAAAGGATAGAGAAAATAACCCCTCTTGTAATACATCCTGATCAAACGGGTTTTAAAAAAGGGAGACATTCATTCACAAAGTCACATAGATTAATAGATTTAATAGATTTTTCTTACTGTAAAAACATTGAAACTAATATATTATCTCTAGATGCAGAAAAAGCATTTGATAGAGTTAACTGGAAATTCTTATTTGCAACCTTACATAAATTTGGCTTTGGAAATTCTTTTATGAACTGGTTGAAAATGTTATACAGTTCACCGACAGCATGTATCAGGACTAATAACCAAACATCATCTAGGTTTTATCTTCAGAGAGGTACCAGGCAGGGATGTCCTCTTTCTCCCTCCCTGTTTGCTATTTTTATTGAACCACTAGCTGCAGCAATCAGGCAAACTCACAATATTAAAAGGCATAAAATGCAATTACATAGAACATAAAATCCCTCTTTATGCAGATGATGTATTACTTTTTCTCCATCATTCACAAACTTCTTTATCTCAGGTAATCGGGTTGATAAACTGTTACTCAAAAGTTTCAAATTATTCTATAAATTGGTTAAAATCCACAGTTCTTCCAATCAATTTTTCTGTCCAGAATCCAATTAATACACAACTGCAGTCAGGGAATATTACTTATTTAGGTATCAATGTCTCACCAAGACTGGCAGATTTATAAAGCTAAACTAAATCCCACTTTTTTTAAAAAGTGGAAGATGATCTTGCTAGATGGAAATCCCTACCCATATCACTTATGGGCAGGGTTGCTTCAGAATCAACTACTTATTCTCAATGATACCAAGTAAACCATCACTGGACTGGTTTAGATCTCTGGACTCCTCTGTCTCTAAATTTCTTTGGAAAGATAAACCCCCAGGTATCAGCTTAAAAACACTGCAGAAGACCAAAGAAAAAGGAGGTCTAAATCTACCAAACTTCCATCATTATTTCTTAGCCTAAAGGGTCCAATACAACTCAAGATAGTTAAAACATAGCTACCTAGATGAGTCCTGGATAGACGTAGAACAGACAGTATGCAATAAGATGAAACTTTCAGACCTTAGATCAAATATAAAACGACATGAATGCTTTAAAAGCATAATTATCAGCTCCTCTCTGACAGCATGGTGGGAGTTTCTAAAAATGACAGAGTCCACATTAATCCCATGCAGACGTACACCGATCTTGAATAACCCCAACATCTTGCTAAATAAATGTATGATAAGTTTTCCAGACTGGAGGTGTAATGGAATTGAATACTTGGAACATATATTTGAAGGACCAGACTTTGTGAGTACCAGAGTGGACACCCTGCAGTCTGTCCTGCGAAAAGCGATGTTTGGGTTTATTTGTCAGCTGAATGATTCTGTAAATCAAGTTGTTCTGGTGCTGGTGAAAATTAGGTACAGTGCCACACGCTGCATGTCTCAGTTTTGGGAACACAGGTATAAGTGTCTTTTAAAAATAAGTAATTAGACTTAATTTTATATATGTGTATGTCTGTGTTTCGAGTTGTTTTTTTGTATTTATATTGTTGTTGTTGTTCTCTGTTGTTTCACTTTTTTGGATGGACCATGAGTCTGGAATAAAGATATACAATACAATACAATACAATACAATACAATACTTGATCCCATTTTATACATTAATTACACAATGTGGAATTGATAAAAACAAATTATTTCGATATTAACAAATTAAATCTATCATTAAAGGTAAATTAAGGCTCAATACAATTGAACTACAAATTCCAGCAAGAGTTTTAGATTTTCTTAATCTCACCCCCCCAAATTGCTGTCTAAAATATACAAAACCTTATCTACATTAGATGAATCAATAGCCATCCATATTTCAAAATGGGAGGTGGATTTATCAGCCAGCTTTGACCAAAACGTCTGGTCTCAGATATGTTTAAGAACCTTTAAAATAACACAAAATCCTAATTTGCAATTAATACAATACAAAATCCCTCATAGAGTACACTATACAGGTCAACAGATGTTTAGGATGGGTTTTAAGCCGTCTAATACCTGCTTACAACGCACATGCAATATACCAGATACTTATATTCATGCGCTTTGGTTCTGTCCACCTGTTAAGGAATTTTGGTGCCAGATATGTGAGGACTTATCAAAGTGTCTGAAATGTAACATTCCACCATCTCCCTCAGTTTGCTTGTTAGGAAAATTAAATGATGTCACCATGGACACAAAGTCAGTTCTAATGGTTCACATTGCCTTATGCATCGCTAAGAAAACTATCCTCCTGAACTGGAAAAATAAAAAGGCTCTTAATATTAATCAGTATCGAAATCTCTTGTTGGACCATATTGGTCTTGAGACGGCCTCTGGCTCCATATCTGATCAATCTCTCTGGGCTCCTTTGATCGGCTCCATCACTTAGTAGGGGTGGGGGGCACTTGGTTTTGTCGTTTGGGATACTGTTGAGTATTAGTGTTGCTTCGGTGTGTAAGTTTGCCAAAACAATGTCAGACTCTGTAATTTTTTCTGGTCCCCTGCCTGATCGGACCAGTGACGACATGTTTCATGCTGTCATTCCATCAATGGTTGTCTAGGTGGTGTCCTGCAAACGATGTGCGCTACATTGATAACTGGCGAACATTTTGGGGAAAACCTGGTCTGATCCGGAGAGATGGCATCCATCCCACTTTGGATGGAGCAGCTCTTCTTTCTAGGAATATGGTCGAATTTATTAGTCCTCCAAAACACTGACAACACAGGGTCCAGACCAAGAAGCAGAGTCGTAGTTTGACCCACCTCTCTGCTGCTTCTGTACTGTTACCCACCCATTACCCTATAGAAACAGTGTGGATTAAAGGTTAAGCCAAAAAAAGCAAATTATGGAAGTCTCATAAAGATAAATACGACTTTGCCTGAACAGAAAAATTAATCTATTAAATGTGGTTTATTAAACATAAGATCTCTCTCCTCAAAGACTTTGTTAGTAAATAACTTGATTTGTGATAATCACATTGATTTGCCTTGTCTCACAGAAACCTGGTTGGAGCAGGAGGATTATGTCAGTTTAAATGAGTCAACTCCTTCCAGTCATTTAAATTTTCACATTCCTAGAAATACTGGGGGAGGAGGAGGAGTTGCAACCATTTTTCGTTCTGATTTACTAATTAGTCCCAGACCAATTGATAGCTACAGTTCTTTTGAACATCTAACCCTTAATTTTCCTCATCCGAGTGGCAAAACAACCATTTTTGTTTGTGGTTTTGTATCGTCCACCAGGCCCTTACTCTCAATTCTTGGATCAGATCTCACATTTTTTATCTGACTTAGTATTAAATACTGATAGGGTCATTGTAGTGGGGGACTTCAATTTTCACGTGGATACTGAAAGTGATAGCCTAAATGCAGCCTTTAATGCTATTTCAGACTCAATTGACTTTACTCAAAAAGTACAGGGATCGACCTACTCGGGTAAACACACTTTGGACCTTGTACTGACATACGGTATTGAGTGTGAGGAAATAAAAGTCCACCCCCATAACCCGGTCCTGTCTGTCCACTTCTTGATAACTTTTGTATTTACTTTAACTGACCATCTTAAATCTGAAAGAAAATTTCATTATAGTAGAGCTTTATCAGACAGTGCTGTAACAATTTTTAAAGAATCTGTTCCATTCTTACTTTCCTCAGTGTCTCAGAGTAACACAGTGGATGGTGGCAATTCTATCTCTAACCTTTCAGAAATTGATGGTCTGGTTCACAACGTTACGTCCTCATTGCGTTTGGCATTAGATAGTGTAGCCGCCTTAAAAAAGAAAGTGGCTAGCCATAGGTGGCTGACTCCTTGGTTTAACGCAGAGTTGCATACTTTAAAGCAGAATACTAGGAAGTTGGAGAGAAAATGGCGCTCTAAACATCTAGAGGATTCCTATTTAACCTGGAATAACAGTCTACTGCTGTATAAAAAGCCCCTTCGACAAGCTAGAACAGCATATTTTTCATCATTAATAGAGGCGAATAAAAACAATCCTAGGTTTTCTTTTTAGTACAGTTGCCAAACTTACACAGAGTCATAGCTCTGTTGAGCCAACTATTCCCCCAGCTCTTAGCAGTGATCATTTTATGGGATTCTTCATAAATAAAATTAATTCTATTAAAAATAAAATCATTGGCATCCTCCCAAACATGATTACTTCTTCCTCAGTAAATGACGCAGCATCGGAAAGAACTGTAGAACCTCATTTGTGCTTAGGCTGTTTTGATTCAGTTGAGCTTTCGGAATTATCAAAAATATTAGCCTCATCTAAACGTTCAACTTGTATGTTGGACCCAATTCCAACCTAATTATTTAAGGAAGTGTTCCATTTGGTTCCTGGCCCCATTTTGTATAGCTGTAATTAAACCTTTACTCAAGAAACCTTCCCTTGATCAAGATGACTTAGTGAATTACAGACCTATATCTAACCTTCATTTCTTATCCAAAGTCCTTGGGAAAATTGTTGCTAATCAAGTCTGTGAGCATCTAAACAGTAACGAGCTGTTTGAAGAGTTTCAGTCAGGTTTTAGAGCTCATCATAGCACTGAAACAGCACTGGTGAATGTTACTTATGATATTCTCATGGCCTCAGATAATGGACTGGTGTCTGTTCTGGTTTTTTTAGATCTCAGTGCTGCTTTTGACACAGTCGATCATAATATTCTCTTAGAAAGGCTTGAACATGTTGCAGGGATCAACGGAACAGCAATAGGCTGGTTTAAGTCATATTTGTATGATAGATTACAGTTTGTTCATCTAAATGATAAATCTTCACTCTCAAGGGTTACTTGTGGAGTTCCACAGGGTTCTGTGCTTGGACCAATTCTTTTCACCATATATATGCTCCCAATTGGTAGAATCATTAGACAGCATGGGGTAAATTTCCACAGTTATGCCGATGATACACAACTATATTCATCCATAAATCCTGATGAACCCAGTCAGTTAGGTAGATTACAGGAATGTCTGGAAGACATAAAAACATGGATGACCCTAAACTTTTAGCTTTTAAATTCTGACAAGACAGAAGTTGCTGTCTTTGGACCAGAAGTTCTAAAACAGAAACTGATTAGTCAATCACTTCATCTGGATGGCATTAAATTGGCCCCCAGTAATAACGTAAAGAACCTTAGTGTTATTTTTGACCAAGACTTGACAATTAAATCCCATATTTCCTTCTTTCACCTCTGGAATATTGCTAAAATTAGAAACATCCTGTCCAGGAGTGATACTGAGAAAATAGTCCATGCATTTGTTACCTCAAGGCTGGACTACTGTAATTCTTTACTATCAGGTAGTCCACAAAATGCCATTAAAATCCTTCAGTTGATGCAAAATGCGATATTAAGAGTTCTGATGAATATTAAAAAGAGAGATCACATTTCTCCTGTTTTAGCTTCCCTTCATTGGCTCCCTGTTGAATCCGGAATAGAATTTAAGATCCTTCTTCTTACATACAAAGCCCTTAATAATCAAGCTCCATCATACATCAGAGATCTACTTGTTCCATATGTTCCCAACAGAGCACTTCGCTCTCAGACTGCAGGTTTACCTGTAGTTCCTAGGATTTCTAAAAGTAGAATGGGAGGCAGATCTTTTAGTTATCAGGCTCCTCTCCTGTGGAACCAGCTCCCAGCTTTAGTCCCTGAGGCAGACACTCTCTTTACTTTTAAGGCCAGGCTTAAAACTTTCCTTTTTGATCAAGCTTATAGTTAGAGTGGCTTAGGTCATCCTGAGCTATCTCTGTAGTTATGCTGCTATAGGCTTAGACTGCTGGAGGACAGACTTACCAATTTTCTTTACTCTGCTACTTCCTTTTCTCCTACGACTCTCCAGTTGTATTACAGTTCATTCTGTTATTTCGACTGTTAACTTTGTGTTCTCTCAGTGTTTTCCTCTCCATAGAAGCTACGCCTGGTCTGGTATCCTGCTTGGCGGCAATGCCCTGTTGGACGGGGGGCATCGACTGGGATGATGCTCCCAGTAACTGAACATCCACTGTGTCCTGTTATCAACTTTTTCCTTTCTGTAACATAGAAAGTACTCTTATATCAGATCTTCTGTTCCTTCTGTGTCTCTGCTCTGTCTTCTCAAACCCCCAGACGGTCGTGGCAGATGGCTGCTCCTACTGAGCCTGGTTCTATTGGAGGTTTCTTCCTGTTAAAGGGGAGTTTTTCCTCTCCATGCTTGCTCAGTATGAGGGATTGCTGAAGGATTGCTGTGGTTGGAAAGTCTGCCCAACCTCACGCCAATGACTGATGCAATCTGCTGGGATTCCTTAAATAGGAAACTTTGTAACTGATTGGAATGTTTGTATAAATGTATTGAAATGATTTCTTGTTAAGTGCCTTGAGATGACATCTGTTGTGAATTGGCGCTATATAAATGAACTGAATTGAATTGAATTGTTGCTGATGTGGGAGTTTTTGGGGTTGGGGGCATCTGGGGGGGGATCCCTGGGGGTGGGATCACTGGGCGGATGGGGCACTGGACGTTGTGGCGCCAACCTGGGGTTTGGCTTTGGTGGCTTTGGGTGGTAACTCCGGACGGCTGCATGCGGTGCCTTAGGGGGGTTGCACTGACAGACATGGGTTACTGACCTGGTGGCCGTGCTGCGCCTGGGTAGGTTCTGGGGTGGGCCTGGGGGTTCGGGGCTCTGGGGCGCCGCGCCCCCTAGCTGTGGTCTTGGCTTGGGGTCGGCCGGCGTGGGGTCTCTGTTGCCTGTGGGGGTCGGGGCCAGGGCCGGCCGGCCGCCTCTCTCTGGGCAGATTTTCATCGCTGGTCCCTGTATGGCGTCTAGCCTTGTTTGCTGGTTGGGGTGCCTGACTGCTGGTCGCGGCGGCTGGGTGGAATTTCTGAGCCTGATGTGTCTATTTTTGCACTGAACTTAGCTTCGGGGTCTTGGTCTTTGTGCGCTGCGGGGCACTGGGGTCGGGCGTTTGGCCAGGTTTGGTCGGACTTGCGGATGGACTGTCCGGGTAGTGGGCGCGCAGGGCAGGTGGGTGGGGCGCTGGGTCTGGTTGCTTGTCGGGCCATTGAACAGCAGGTTGCGCCGCAAGGGAATGGGGCTGGTGGATATCGGCCTGGTGGGTCGGCCGCCCGGTTCATCAGTTTGCTCCTGGTCAGGGCAGGTACGTCACCGGGATTTGGGCTGCCTCCGGTGAGCTGGGGGCCTCCTTTGCTGGCGGGGAGGTTGTTGCTAACTAGCGACAGGTGCTCTCCCCCTACGAGGGCACTTGTACGGGGGGGAGGGGTGTGCGGGAGGGGATTGGCCGAACTCAACCTGGGTGTCTAGTGTCTTTTGTGTTCTGATAGTAGAGTGAATGTGTGGGTGGGTTTAGTTCTCCTTCTGGGATGGGGCTGGGGGACTGCCTTGGGGTCCGTGGGGCTTGGTGGTGCTGTGGCCATGGGCCCCAGGTTGAACATGCCATGGCCTCCCTCCCCTGGTGGATCCCTGTGAACAGCGGTGCCTATTGGGGTCAGTGGGGGAGCTGGTTCCTTGGGAAGGCATTTTGTCAGTCCTTCCCTCTCCATCCCCATCCCCGAACACCTCTGTCCACCCGCTCCATCACTTTACCACTCATATAGGGTCTTGGGGCATGGGCACATCACTGGGGTGCGAGGAGGGGTTTCCATCTTCGCTATCCCGTAGCGGCCTGGGTCCCAATTTTAATATACAACTTAGACACTCCCACTTATACTGTGGATGCCTTCCCCACATCCCACCCCTCTGTTTTAAATGCACATTATAACAACACGCATCAACACCATACTCGAGCGGGAGGATGGAGGCTAGGGGTCTTCTCACACCCCTGTTCGCTACGGGCCATCAGGGGTTGGGGTCCGGAGGAGAAACAGGTGGTCTGGTCGGGGTCCTAGGCTGTCGGGCTGCTTCACCACTGAGGGGCCCTTGGTGGTATGCTTGTCTCCATTCTAGAAGGTAGGGGGTCCATCTCCCGGGATAGGGGGCTGGTTGCTCTACTGGGGCATCGGTACCTGGACCTAGGAGCATAAAGTGTGTATGGGGTGTGTGAGTGAGGGTACTGCATCATTTCTTGGGTGTCTTGGTGAGTCAGTGAGAATGTATGTGTTTAAAAGGGAGGGAACGTATGACTGTGTCTGTATGTCTTTGTCTACCTGTCAGGTTGGGTCTTGGTGCCTAGCGCACCCCAGGCCTTACATTAAATGGGGGGCCTATTTCCCCTCTGTCACTCCCTGCCAGTGACGGATTCCCCCTATCTACTGGTGCGTCGGTGGTCAATCCGGTTCGGACCTGCCGTGCCTGAGGGGTGGGGTGTCGGTCGACCGATGCGCTGGGCCGATGTCTTCCCTTGGTTGGTTGGGGCACCTCTTCCAGGGGTGCCAGGTTTGGGATTGTTGGGTGGTGCCTGTTCGTTGGCTCGGCGGGATACGGATCCAGCGTCTCTGCTCGTTGGATCACCTGTTCTTTGCTCAATGTGCATGGTCGGTTCATTGGCGGGTTGGACCGGCCCTGGCCTTTGTTGGATGCCTGGTCTCAGCGCTCTGCGTTGCGCAGGATCAACTTGGTGTCCAGGTGTAGGCTGAGTTTGGCCTGGGGATGCCATCCATCTGCTGCGGCTATCGGTGGGGAGCCCCAACGTGGGGCAGGGGTGGGGCGCTGGGATGTTGGCGGTGACGACTGGTCTAGGGTGGCGGCGGCGAGTGGTGGCCGGCAGCCAGCCGCGGCCCCTGCTGTTCCGGGGGCCCCTTGTCAGCTGGTTCCTTGTCGGGTCCCTGCTGGGGGGTGGGGCGCCTCTGGGCACCGGCTCTCCCGGTCCATGGACCGGCCTGCACTGGTGCAGCTGGTTGCCGGCAGGGCCCGTGGGCTCGTCACTGCTACCCCCGGGGCCCTGCATAGTAGCCGATGGACGTTCCCCTGGGGTTCTCCTCTGCTCCTCTCTTGGGGGATGCGGTCCGCACCGCCCAGGTCCGCCTGGGGCTCTGGGGGTCCTTTGGCTCTGATCTCCTTTATGTCTGCTACGATTCCTGGGAGACGGATTGATGCCTGCTCACACCAGCTATCGAACACTTTTATGGAGAAACCTTATATGCACCAGCATGCTCTCACACACACACATAGGTGTGGGGTCTCTGGTGTTTACAGATATATTCTTGGGCTGAGGTTATCATTACTAGATCTTGATTAATCGGTACCATGAGTTTTTCTGTGACGTTGTTGTATTTTTATATCCATTTTTGTGTGATGTGATTGTGTAGTTCTTAGCTCACAATGTTTGGTTTGTTTTGTCGATGTTCCTTTTTTTGTTTTTTTTGTTTTGTTTTTTTCCCTCTCTCTGCCATCCTGTGGGTATGGAGGCAGACTTCAATGTTTTCCTGTGTTTTCTTTGTTCCCTTTCCTCTCTTGTATTTTCAACTTACCCTCTATCTTGACTTTTTGTTTCCTACCTCTCTTCTTCATTTTCTTTCTTTCTTCCCCTTAATTTTCCGTCTCCGTGTCCATAACATCTGGAAATAAAACCCCCAGCAACTCATAATAAAGATTTTTCACACATATATCAAGTAGGGTACTATAGCAAAAATCGTAGTGCTCCGCTTCAATTCAATTCAGTTCAATTCAGTTTATTTATATAGCGCCAATTCACAACAGATGTCATCTCAAGGCACTTAACAAGAAGTCATTTCAATACATTTATACAAACATTCCAATCAGTTAAAAAGTTTCCTATTTAAGGAATCCCAGCAGATTGCGTCAGTCATTGACATGAGATTGGGCAGACTTTTAAACCTCAGCAATCCTTCAGCAATCCCTCATACTGAGCAAGCATGTAGCGACGGTGGAGAGGAAAAACTCCCCTTTAACAGGAAGAAACCTCCAATAGAACCAGGCTCAGTAGGAGCAGCCATCTGCCATGACCGTCTGGGGGTTTGAGAAGACAGAGCAGAGACACAGAAGGAAGAGAAGATCTGATATAAGAGTAATCTCTATGTTACAGTAAGTAAAAGATAACAGGACACAGTGGATGTTCAGCCACTGGGAGCACCATCCCAGTCGATGCCCCCCGTCCAACAGGGCATTGCCGCCAAGCAGGATACCAGACCAGGTGTAGATTCTATGGAGAGAAAAACACTGAGAGAACACAAAGTTAACATTTGAAATAACAGAATGTACTGTAATACAACTGGAGAGTAGTGGTAGAAAAGGAAGTAGCAGAGTGAAGAAAATTGGTAAGTCTGTCCTCCAGCAGTCTAAGCCTATGGCAGCATAACTACAGAGATAGCACAGGATGACCTAAGCCACTCTAACTATAAGCTTTATCAAAAAGGAAACTTTTAAGCTTGGCCTTAAAAGTAAACAGAGTGTCTGCCTCACAGACTAAAGCTGGGAGCTGGTTCCACAGGAGAGGAGCCTGATAACTAAAACATCTGCCTCCCATTCTTCTTTTAGAAATCCTAGGAACTACAAGTAAACCTGCAGTCTGAGAGTGAAGTGCTCTGTTGGGAACATATGAAACAATTAGATCTCTGATGTATGATGGAGCTTGATTATTAAGGGCTTTGTATGTAAGAAGAAGAATCTTAAATTCTATTCTGGATTTAACAGGGAGCCAATGAAGGGAAGCTAAAACGGGGGAAATGTGATCTCTCTTTTGTATTTTCATCAGAACTCTTAATGCCGCATTTTGGATCAACTAAAGGCTTTTAATGGGATTTTGTGGACTACCTGATAGTAAAGAATTACAGTATTCCAGCCTTGAGGTAACAAATGCATGGACTAGTTTCTCAGCATCACTCCTGGACAGGATGTTTCTAATTTTAGCAATATTCCAGAGGTGAAAGAAGGAAATATGGGATTTAAATGTCAAGTCTTGGTCAAAAATAACACTGAGGTTCTTTACGTTATTACTGAGGGCCAATTTAATGCCATCCAGATGAAGTGATTGACTAATCAGTTTCTTTTTTTGAACTTCTGGTCCAAAGACAGCAACTTCTGTCTTGTCTGAATTTAAAAGCAAAAAGTTTTTATGTCTTCCAGACATTCCTGTAATCTACTTAACTGACTGGGTTCATCAGGATTTATGGATAGATATAGTTGTGTATCATCGGCATAGCTGTGAACATTTATCCCATGCTGTCTGATGATTCTACCAATTGGGAGCATATATATGGTGAAAAGAATTGGTCCAAGCACAGAACCCTGTGGAACTCCACAAGTAACCCTTGAGAGTGAAGAATATTGATCATTTAGATGAACAAACTGGAATCTGTCAGACAAATTTGATTTAAACCAGCCTAGTGCTGTTCCTTTGATCCCTGCAACATGTTCAAGCCTTTCTAAGAGAATATTATGATCGACTGTGTCAAAAGCAGCACTGAGATCCAACAAAACCAGAACAGACACCAGTCCATTATCTGAGGCCATGAGAATATCATAAGTAACGTTCACCAGTGCTGTTTCAGTGCTATGATGAGCTCTAAAACCTGACTGAAACTCTTCAAACAGCTCGTTATTGTTTAAATGCTCACAGACTTGATTTGCAACAATTTTCTCTAGGATTTTGGATAAGAAAGGAAGGTTAGATATAGGTATGTAATTCCCCAAGTCATCTTGATCAAGGGAAGGTTTCTTGAGTAAAGGTTTAATTACAGGTATTTTAAATTCTTGTGGTACGTATCTGTTTACTAAGGATAGATTCATCATATACAAAATGGGACCAGGAACCAAATGGAACACTTCTTTAAATAATTTGGTTGGGATTGGGTCCAACATACAAGTTGAACGTTTAGATTAGGCTAATATTTTTGATAATTCTGAAAGCTCGACTGAATCAAAACAGCCTAAGCACAAATGAGGTTCTACAGTTCTTTCCGATGCTGCCTCATTTATTGAGGAAGAAGTAATCATGTTTGGGAGGATGCCAATGATTTTATTATTAATAGAATTAATTTTATTTATGAAGAATCCCATAAAATGATCACTGCTAAGAGCTGGGGGAATAGTTGGCTCAACAGAGCTATGACTCTGTGTAAGTTTGGCAACTGTACTAAAAGGAAACCTAGGATTGTTTTTATTTGCCTCTATTAATGATGAAAAATATGCTGTTCTAGCTTGTCGAAGGGTCTATTTATACAGCAGTAGACTGTTATTCCAGGTTAAATAGGAATCCTCTAGATGTGTAGAGCGCCATTTTCTCTCCAACTTCCTAGTATTCTGCTTTAAAGTATGCAACTCTGCGTTAAACCAAGGAGTCAGCCTCCTATGGCTAGCCCCTTTCTTTTTTAAAGCGGCTACACTATCTAATGCCAAACGCAATGAGGACGTAACGCTGTGAACCAGACCATCAATTTCTGTAGGGTTAGAGATAGAATTATATAAATTATATTATATAAATAAACTGAATTGAATTGAATTGCTGCCATCCACTGTGTTACTCTGAGACACTGAGGAAAGTAAGAATGGAACAGATTCTTTAAAAAGTGTTACAGCATTGTCTGATAAAGCTCTACTATAATGAAATTTTCTTTCAGATTTAAGATGGTCAGTTAAAGTAAATACAAAAGTTATCAAGAAGTGGACAGACAGGACCGGGTTATGGGGGTGGACTTTTATTTCCTCACACTTAATACCGTATGTCAGTACAAGGTCCAAAGTGTGTTTACCCGAGTAGGTCGATCCCTGTACTTTTTGAGTAAAGCCAATTGAGTCTGAAATAGCATTAAAGGCTGCACTTTCAGTATCCACATGAATATTGAAGTCCCCCACTACAATGCACCCTATCAGTATTTAATACTAAGTCAGATAAAAAATTTGAGATCTGATCCAAGAATTGAGAGTAAGGGCCTGGTGGACGATACAAAAGCACAAACAAAAATGGTCTTAATGTTTTGCAACTTGGATGAGGAAAATTAAGGGTTAGATGTTCAAAAGAACTGTAGCTATCAATTGGTCTGGGACTAATTAGTAAATCAGAACGAAAAATGGTTGCAACTCCTCCTCCTCGCCCAGTATTTCTAGGAATGTGAAAATTTCAATGACTGGAAGGAGTTGACTCATTTATACTGACATAATCCTCCTGCTGCAACCAGGTTTCTGTGAGACAAAGCAAATCAATGTGATCATCACAAATCGAGTCATTTACTAACAAAGTCTTTGAGGAGAGAGATCTTATGTTTAATAAACCACATTTAATAGATTAATTTTTCTGTTCAGTCAAAGTCGTATTTATCTTTATGAGATTTTCATAATTTGCTTTTTTTGGCTTAACTTTTAATCCATTTAATTTTGGGCGTGGGCAAGACACTGTTTCTATAGGGTAATGAGTGGGTAACAGTACAGAAGCAGCAGAGAGGTGGGTCAAACTATGACTCTGCTTCCTGGTCTAGACCCTGGGTTGTCAGTGTTTTGGAGGACTAATAAATTCGGCCATATTCCTAGAAAGAAGAGCTGCTCCATCCAAAGTGGGATGGATGCCGTCTCTCCGGATCAGACCAGGTTTTCCCCAAAATGTTCGCCAGTTATCAATGTAGCCCACATTGTTTGCAGGACACCACCTAGACAACCATTGATGGAATGACAACATGCGGCTAAACATGCCGTCACTGGTTTGATCAGGCAGGGGACCAGAAAAGATTACAGAGTCTGACATTGTTTTAGCAAACTTACACACCGAAGCAACACACATTTTTGTGACCTCCGATTGGCGTAACCGGGTGTCATTACCGCCAGCATGAATAACAATCGTTCTGTATTTTCGCTTATCTTTAGCCAGCAGTTTCAGGTAGGATTTGATGTCGCCCGTTCTGGCCCCTGGCAAGCATTTGACTATGGTCAATGGTGTCTCTAATGCCGCGTTTCTGACTATGGAGCTGCCAATTACCAGGGTTGGTTTCTCAGCGGGTGTGTCGCTGAGCGGGGAAAATTAGAATTAGAAATTTGGACCGGTTGGTGGTGGCCCGTGGGCTGGGTCCTAGAACTATGCTTCCTACGTACAGTCACCCAGCCGGCCTGACGTCCCGGCTGCAATGGCTCTACCGGAGCACTGCTAGGGGGTTCTATCCTTGTTGGCTCCGCGCTGGCTAATGGGCTTCGGCTATCTGCTGGTTTTTCAACAGCGCGGAGCCGTGCTTCTAACTCTGATTCCCTCGCCTCCAAAGCTACAAAAATATTACATTTATTACAGTTACCAATATCACTAAAATAGGCAGGGAAGTAACTAAACATCTGACAGAGAGAGCAAGAGAGAAGAGAAGAGTTAGAGACAGGAGAGAGAAGAGTAGCCATAGCCACAATGAAGCTAAGCCAACTGAGCTAGCGAGACCTTACCAAACCAAGAAAAACTGTGTGAAACACAAGAAGTTCCCAAAACGTAAAGTACATGCTTACCCCGTCACAGAGTCACGTACAGTCACCTCAACAGTGAAAGCTTGTGAAAGTAAATCTGTTGGGCTGCTACTTAGTACTCAGACACCAATTCTGAGCTCCACACCACCAAACAGGACACGTGAAAACAAAAACAGATTGTGATTGAATAGTATCACCAAAGACTATTCACTTACTGCATAAATAAAAGGTCACCTAAAACAATTTAAGAGCCGCAACACTGAACATATCTTAATACATGGAAACCTTTAAGAAGTGAAAGGACAGACAGCAAAGGGTGAGAAAGAATTGCACTTAATAGATTTTTTCAGGCGATGACAGTACTGGTATTTTTACTATAGAAAACTGGTTGTATCATATTCTATATAG
This sequence comes from Valencia hispanica, assembly GCA_963556495.2. Taxonomy (NCBI): domain Eukaryota; kingdom Metazoa; phylum Chordata; class Actinopteri; order Cyprinodontiformes; family Valenciidae; genus Valencia; species Valencia hispanica. The sequence goes on along the minus strand of OY747709.1, from coordinate 5,049,437 downwards.
TACTTACTTTAAAAAGTAAGTAAGTACTGTATATGATGCCAGTATTTCCCCTCTTTTTAAGATACTGTACCAGTAGGCTACTGTGTGTAAAATGCCATGATAAAGTCAATTAGTGTTATTCTTTCTCCTTTCACTTTTTAAAGGTTGCCATGTAAAAACAAAAGTGCTCCCATGCTGTTTATTAATATGGTAAATAAACAGTTTATGAAAATATCACTAAATCTGTCATTTATTAATTTTAATATTCATCAATGATCATGTCTCACCTCTAGTCTTCTCTGTCTTATGCCTTGTCCACACATAGCAGGGTATCTCACAAAAATAAATATTTTTCTACGGTTTGGCCTGTCATTAACACAAAAACGTAGATTTACGGCACCGAAAATGAATCTTTCTAAAAATTCGGGCCAAATTGAAGATTTGCGTTTTCTTCATTTTAAGCTTTTGTGGACAGAAAGTGTTTGGCTCCGCAACGTCACTCTCCATGACAAAAATGGTCTGACATCCCTTGTGTGACCTGTGTTTACACAGAGAAACAGCATTTATGCCTTCAGAGCTGTGTTGACATTATCAATTGTCCAAGCGCTTTTTTTTGTGCTATTTTTTACAAGCTCTATGTAGAAGTTAGAACATAGAAAGTTATTCTGAGTGGTTAGGATTTGGGGAAACTACTGCCCCCTACAGGTTTGGCAGTTTTATGAATTTGCTTAACAACGCACTTATGCTGTTAGGTGTGGACTGTTTTTTTTTTTTTTTTTACGAGCTGGTGAGAATATTAGTGTTGGGCTCCATTTTCGACAAATGAACTTAACAGGCTGTTGGACGGCTGGAAGCCATTTTCCCCAGATGGACTGAAAAGACCACATTTCCCAGCAAACCTAGCGATGACCCCCAACACACTCCTATTGGTCCGTGACCACCAATGGTGACGTCAACGATGACATCATGGCCAAAGGGCTATAAGAAGGGTGGTAGCGGCCATTTCAAATTGTTCTGAGCAGAACTTCTGCTACACAGAGGACGTCTCACGGGTGAAAATTCTCTTTTGTTCTGACCCGCTGGACCGGGGAGAACTTTCATTTCAACACTTCGAAGTGCTCATCCTGTTTGTGTATCCAGCTTAGGCTATATCAGGACTGTTCCAATACAGTTGTTACGACGTCGACCTGCAAGCCGTCCAGCCTGCAGTTAGGACACACGGTCCTAAAAATCCTGTGTTGGTTTTCTAACTCTGCTTTTCTTGCTCAACTATGAACACATTTTGCTCCCCTCTTCGTGGACAGGACATCCCTCAAAGCACAGTAGGACTGAACTTGTTTATTTATGCTAATCTTGTGTCTGGGTAGATAAATAGGGAAAATAGAGTTCTTAACGAGTTAGATCTCGTTCATTGTTGGTTTAAAGTGTGCTTTAGTGCTGAACCTGTTGGCTCATTTAGCATTGCTGCACGCATAAGTTTGAGGTGTATTTCTCTTTGTTTGAAACTGTTTTTTATCTTTTTCTCTCTCGCTCTCTGATCACCTGGTCGGCAGAGTCGGGCTCGGTCCGACCTGCGTTAGCTGGTCTGTTAGCTGAAAGGTTAACTCCATTGTTCCTTTGTCTGTTAGTTAAAGCTGTGGCCTTCCACGTGGACAGTACACACCATGTGCTCTGCCCCATTTTAGCCAAAGCTAGTTTTATAGCCCTTGTTCTGTGTTAACTGCAGATCACAGCCTAGGCTAGCTGGCAGCTAATCCCATATGCTGCTAACACAGCGACCTAGCCTGCAGTTAATTCACCATTTCACTTGACATTTCTTGGAAAGATATTGCAAATATATGGTGTTTGTCTTCCCTTTTAAGCATTTATGTTACCTGATTTAACTTCCAGAGTTAATTTGATCCTGGCTACATTACTGCTAATCTGACTACAGAGATTGATTTTCATAACTTCATTGCTGAGATTTCCTTAAAGAATAGGAAAAGGAATTTTAACACTTCAAGTGGGTGATAAGTCATTGGCTGATCTGTCAGCCTATGCACCAGTCAAACACAAACAGCAATTTTAACACTGATAACAGTGTTTGGTAAGTCACACGTTGATGTCACAGCTTGTGCACCTGTTTAACCGCACATGACCACACCCATATATACAGGTCCTTCTCAAAAAATTAGCATATTGTGATAAAGTTCATTTTTTTCATTCTAGATTCTAGATTTTTCATTTTAGATTCATTGCACACCAACTGAAATATTTCAGGTCTTTTATTGTTTTAAAACAGATGATTTTGGCATACAGCTCATGAAAACCCAAAATCTCAAAAAATTAGCATATTTCATCCGACCAATAAAAGAAAAGTGTTTTTAATACAAAAAAAGTCAACCCTCAAATAATTATGTTCGGTTATGCACTCAATACTTGGTCGGGAATCCTTGTGCAGAAATAACTGCTTCAATGCGGCTTGGCATGGAGGCAATCAGCCTGTGGCACTGCGGAGTTGTTATGGAGGCCCAGGATGCTTCGATAGCGGCCTTAAGCTCATCCAGAGTGTTGGGTCTTGCGTCTCTCAACTTCCTCTTCACAATATCCCACAGATTCTCTATGGGGTTCAGGTCAGGAGAGTTGGCAGGCCAAATGAGCACAGTAATACCATGGTCAGTAAACCATTTACCAGTGGTTTTTGGCACTGTGAGCAGGTGCCAGGTCGTGCTGAAAAATGAAATCTTCATCTCCATAAAGCTTTTCAGCAGATGGAAGCATGAAGTGCTCCAAAATATCCTGATAGCTAGCTGCATTGACCCTGCCCTTGATAAAAGACAGTGGACCAACACCAGCAGCTGACATGGCACCCCAGACCATCACTGACTGTGGGTACTTGACACTGGACTTCAGGCATTTTGGCATTTCCTTCTCCCCAGTCTTCCTCCAGACTCTGGCACCTTGATTTCCAAATGACATGCAAGTACTTTGGACCACTGAGCAACTGTCCAGTGCTGCTTCTCTGTAGCCCAGGTCAGGCGCTTCTGCCGCTGTTTCTGGTTCAAAATTGGCTTGTAGCCCATTTCCTGCACACACCTGTGCACGTTGGCTCTGGATGTTTCTACTCCAGACTCAGTCCACTGCTTCCGCAAGTCCCCCAAGGTCTGGAATCGGTCCTTCTCCACAATCTTCCTCAGGGTCCGGTCACCTCTTCTCATTGTGCAGCGTTTTCTGCCACACTTTTTCCTTCCCACAGACTTCCCACTGAGGTGCCTTGATACAGCACTCTGGGAACAGCCTATTCTTTCAGAAATTTCTTTCTGTGTCTTACCTTCTTACTTGAGGGTATCAATGGCCAATGGCCTTTTGGGCAGCAGTCAGGTTGGCAGTCTTACCCATGATTGCGGTTTTGAGTAATGAACCAGGCTGGGAGTTTTTAAAAGCCTCAGGAATCTTTTGCAGGTGTTTAGAGTTAAATAGTTGATTCAGATGATTAGGTTAATAGCTCGTTTAGAGAACCTTTTCATGATATGCTAATTTTTTTAGATAGGAATTTTGGGTTTTCATGAGCTGTATGCCAAAATCATCAGTTTTAAAACAATAAAAGACCTGAAATATTTCAGTTGGTGTGCAATGAATCTAAAATATATGAAAGTTTAATTTTTATCATTACATTATGGAAAATAATGAACTTTATCACAATATGCTAATTTTTTTAGAAGGACCTGTATATAGGGGAGAATGCATATTTATCAGAGGTGCTTTGAAGTGTCCATTGAAGTGTGTGTTGTGTTGCTGTTCAGCAACTCTTTTGACAGCTAAGGCTTAGTTGCTTTGCTGTTTGTCATTGTTGCTGTTGTTATTCAGCAACTCTTTTGACAGCTAAAGCTTGGCTGCTTTGCTGTTAGTTTTCTTGTTGTCGTTTGCCTTCCCATAGCTTCAACAGATATGGAGGAATCAGGTCCCCAGGTAGCTGCAGCTGTGACTCTCCAGGAGTCCACAGACTTACAGGTGCAACAGATAATTGGTAGCATCATCAGCTTGTCCTCAGAGGAACGTCTTTGCTTAGATGAGTATGACCTTTTTTGAGTGTGAAGAAAGAATATAGGCATTGGTGGAATTCATGAAAAAGCCAGATAAGACGGCTCAGATTTCAGATGTGTTTGGACAACTTGCCTTGCTTTACCAACGGAGAATGAAATTAGAGGCTGAAAGATGTGCCAAATTGACTCAGGAATGAGACGAAGCCCTGGGCAGGGAGCAAGCAACTAGAACAGAGCTCTCCAAAGCAGAAGCAAGGGTTGAACTGGCTGAGAATAGACTGAACGAGCTAGTTGACACTGAGAACACAGAAGAAGAGGTGGAAGAGCAGACAGAGGAAACACCTGACGTGGGTCAGGTTGAGCTGCCTGCTTCTCCAAGGTTTACACCCCACACTAAAGCCACACCTCTCAACTCCACAGTACCTAGAGTAGGTGTGGATACTAATTTGACAGCTGTCACTGTCAGCAAGCCACAGGGCCTGCACTCTGAAGGGGGTCCAAAGTGGAGGAGCAGCATGCAGGCAGCCGAGCTGACTCGCAGCAGCCTCTGCTTTGAATCTGTATCCTCTCAGAGACAACCCAAAGGCCATCCTTGGGACTCAGGACCAGACTATCCTGATTCAGATGAGGCAGGCTGACCCAGTGAGTACGGCATGCGCATAAGACAACTGGAATCGTTGGCATCGGACATAGAACGCTTTGATCCAAGTAATTCTACCTCAAATGTTGATGATTATTTAAGAGAAGTAGAACATTTCCTCATAGACCTGCCCTATTTGTCGTCACTGGAAAAATTAAAACTTATTTGGAAAACAACCTCCAGGGGTGTACACTGTTTCATGGAAACCTTACACCCTGGGATCAGAGACTGCTATTCTACCCTCTGTCAAGTCTTGAGGGTAGAATATGCTACCTTTACATATCAGGCCTCTTCAACACTAGGTGCTTTCTCTATTAAGCAGAAGAAACATGAACCGCCGAGATAATTTTACCGTCGCTTAAGCGCTGCTTATTTCCAAGGATGCAGCGCTCCTGGTTTAGATGAAGATCAGACTTTCAAATCTTTATTTCTTCATAACCTGCATGAATCTATTCACTTCCAGGTGACTATGTACAGCAGGACGAGGAAACTAAGGATACAGGAAATCCGAAAATACGCTCAGCTAGCCTGGGAAACGCAGGTGCGCCCCAACCAAGCAGATGCTGAACCCAAGGTGCTGCACATTCAGGTAGCAGAGGAGCAGAGCCTCCTACTGGAAGGCAGAGAAGCTCCGCCCACTCCAACCAAGGCTGGAGATGGACCTAGGAAAAAACATAGGTTTTCATCACAGAGCCAAGGGGGTGACAACTGGCATAAATTGAAACCAAAGCAGCCAGATTATTATTGGTCGGATTGGAAAACATCCCATAACTACCATGAAAGAGAAAAGTTTGATGGTAGAGTTCAGAGTGAAACTATATCGAAGGGAGATGTTGAAGATGCTTGTCGCAGGTATTTGTTTGAAGCAGTCCAGCGTTTGATGGCTCCAACCACATCATCATCCAGGTAATCCAGGGTTTAAACCTCCATCTCTATGACTAAGCATGAGTCCAGTTTTCACAGCTGACCAGGTCACCCTTGGCAGCTGGAGAACTGCTTTTGAGAGACCCCAAACCCTCCTTGGGCTCTTTCCAGTAAAAATACCACAAACACGTTGTCTGACATTTTTATGCAACTTACTTCACACAAAATGTGCATGTCACCTACACTGTAAGATCTTTACAGGAGGGTGTCTCAAAGTTAATTCTCTCCTGGACACAGGATCAGAGATTAGCTTGATGTGCTCAACCTTGCCTGAGGAGGGAACCAGAGCCATGTTGTCTCCTTGGAAACAACTCCAGCTCAAGGTCTGTGACCTAGGTACCACCAGCCACAGCCAAGAACGGAACCTGGTGCTCTGCAGCCGGTCCAGACCAGGAGCTGAGCGCAGAATCCTGTGGGATTTCCAGAAACGATGGATCCCTCTCTCACAAGTCCATCCTGTTGGCGCCCTCTCCTGGGAATGAAAAATGAACACCCCAGGTATGAACCTAAACATTTTGACGTGGTGAAAATGCACTAACAGGATTTAAACTTTCACCTCATCCAGAAGCTGGTGATTTACCGTTCACCAGCAGACATAATGCTGCCACCACCAGGTGCGACCCATGAGCTAGAAGCTTTTTCTTGCAGCCTTCTGGATCTTAGGCTGAAGACAGGTCCATTGGTCTACGCCCACAACCAGCGAGGTCCACCTCCATGGGCTGACCTAACAGACCAAAGGGGGGTCATCTTAACCCACACCCATGACTTCCTTACATGTGACTAGAAGAGCCCCAAAGCCTCATGTGACATCTTCCAACAGGTGACATCCTGGCTTTCAAGGGCTCACATGACCGAAACCAGCGCCCAAGGATGCTTATCCTGCTGCCAGATCCATCCATCCCAGCTACTCAGCAGGGATTCCTCTCAGCGAAGGGGGGTCATATTTCCTTGGCTGCACCTGAACCCAGCAGGAGACAGCAAACACATGATGACAGTAACACGCAGCTTCATCAGATGTGATGAAGACCCTCCTAAACTGAATGACACAGCAGTCAGGACTGCTGCTCCTTTGCTTAACCAAAGTAAGTTCTACCTCAAGCTCTCCTCCTTAGATGCAGAACCTGTCTCCACACCAGTGGAAGGGGGGGGGGGGACAATAAATAGCACTAACAGAACAGGTGCATGTTTCAAAACTCACCTCTAGTATGCACTAACAACTAATTGTATCCATCATTTTTGTTTTGTTTTAGAGTAATCTGCAGTCGTGCAGATTAACACCTTTCGGGCTACAGTAGTGACTGTAAATACACTCTAAGTGCATTAAAATAACCCTTTCAGGTTTTGCAGTTTTTCTTTTGGAAGTGGTGAAGTGACACATTGGTATCATTTAACACAAGACTTTATTAGAGAAGCTGATTTATCTGCAGACTACCTCAATAAGTGATGGATCCACATTTATTCTAGACGTGATTTAGAAATCCTGAAACCACTACAACTCTGCTACCCGCACAAACCACCTGACATATAGCCTGAACACAGCTATTTCAAGGTTTGTTAATTATAAATAATTCAGTCTTTTATTCATTGAATTTAATTAGTAATTTCTGTAACATAGAAATTACTCTTATACCAGATCTTCTGTTCCTTCTGTGTTCTGCTCTGTCTTCTCAAACCCCCAGACGGTCGTGGCAGATGGCCGCTCCTACTGAGCCTGGTTCTGTTGGAGGTTTCTTCCTGTTAAAGGGGAGTTTTTCCTCTCCACTGTCGCTACATGCTTGCTCAGTATGAGGGATTGCTGAAGGATTGCTGTGGTTGGAAATCTGCCCAACCTCACGCCAATGACTGACGCAATCTGCTGGGATTCCTTAAATAGGAAACTTTTTAACTGATTGGAATGTTTGTATAAATGTATTGAAATAACTTCTTGTTAAGTGCCTTGAGATGACATCTGTTGTGAATTGGCGCTATATAAATAAACTGAATTGAATTGAATTAGACTTTCTCAAAGTCCCTAAGAAAGCAGATTGTACAAAGTCACACTATGGCCTTCACAGTGGTTCTTCCTGTAATTGAATGGTCGACACTGCAATACTGTTGCATACCTCCTGCAGGCGATTCAGATAATTACAAGCTAGAACTAACTCGTTACAAATGTTATGTGATTGTTTGTTGCTCCTTCCATGCTAATGGCACAAGCCGAACCCAGTGCCTGATGGGGGCTACCTAATCAAAATTTGACCCCAAATGTCATACCCTGTCCTGTCCTGTCCTTTCCCTTCTCCATCCTTGCAAACATTGATGAGGAATCAAACCACAAGTATGATGTTGACAATGTGGGTTATTTTCTTTTTTCTTATTTTTTTATTTTATATTTAAACTTTTTTTAGTGGTAGGTTAGTCTCTACCCAGACTCAGGTAGCCCTGCCCAGACACACCTGGAATTAATGGACCCAGTGTAGCTCTAAAGACTGTAAAGACATTCCATCCTTCAGATCTAAAGGGGGAGAACCGGGGACCAATATATATATATTTTTTTGTCGTTCTTCGAATGGACTGAACTGTTAAACCTTCCCTGCCGCAGAAGGACAGCAACATTTCCTGGTTCACATGGAAAATGAATCAACTTCTAGTTCCAAAGACTGAACATTGGTTCAATGCTTCAGTACTGGCGGGGGGGTGTTGTGATTCCGTTTCTCATAAGATGAACTGAACAGACTATTGGATGGCTGGGAGCCATTTGAAAGATTGAGCAGACCACATTTCCCAGCAATCCTAGCAGTGACTCCCCAACACACTCCTATTGGTCCGTGGCCACCAATGGTGACATCAATGGTGACATCAACGATGAAATCACGGTCAAAGGGCTATAAGAGTGGGAGTCGCGGCCATTTCAGTTTTTTTGTGTGTCCTGTTTGGCAGTGTGGAGCTCAGAATTTGTGTCCGAGTACCAAGTAGAAGCCCAACAGATTTACATTCACAAGCGGAGCAGTACAGCTTTCGCAGTCGCGGCCATTTCAAACCGTTCTCAGCATAGGGTCTTAGCAGAAACCCTGGCTAAACAGAGGACATCTCACCGGTGAAGATTCTCTTTTGTTCTGACCCGCTGGACTGGGAAAAACTCATTTCAAAGCTTCAAAGTGCTCATCCTGTTGGTGTATCTAGTTTGAACCATATCCGGACAGTTCCAAGACAGTTTGTTAGGCGTCGACCTGCAGGCCATCCAGCCTGCAGTTGGGCAACACCATCCTTGAAAATCCTGCGCAGAAATGTTAACTCTTCTCTTTCTTGCTCAAGTACAGACACAATTTGCTCTCCTCCTAGTGGACTGGACCTCCTTCAAAGCAAAGTAGGACTGAACCGGTTTATTTATACTAACATTGTGTATGGGCGGAGATAAATAGAGAAAATAGAGTTTTAACGAGTTAGATCTCGTGTGTTTTGTGTTTTTAAGCACTGTACCTGCTTGCTCATTTTGGCGTCGCCGCACACATAGGTTTGAGCTGTAATTGCTGTGTTTGAAACTGTTTCTTTTTATCCTGAGCGGATCCCATTTTCTTTCTTTTTCCTTCCTCTCTTTTCCTCTCTCTCACTCTCTCTCTCTCTTTCTCTCTCTCTCTCTCTCTTTTCCTCTCTCTCTCTCTCTCTCTCTCTCTCTCTCTCTCTCTCTCTCTCTCTCTCTCTCTCTCTCTCTCTCTCTCTCTCTCTCTCTCTCTCTCTCTCTCTCTCTCTCTCTCTCTCTTCGCTCCCTGATCACTCGGTCCGGCCTGCGTTAGCTGGTCTTAGCTGAAAAGTTTACCTCCATTGTCTTTAGTGTGTTTGTAAAGCAGAGGCCTTCCACATGGTCGCTTCACCCCATGTGCTCCTTTAGCCAAAGCTAGTTTTATGACCCTTTCTTACACTCCATGTGCAGTCCTCCATCTCGAACTAGTTTATGACTCTTTGTCTCCTAGACTATCCGTGATTTGAGCCCCCTGGAGTGAGGGCCCCCCCCTCCTTTTCTGACCTGAACCTCAGCTGTTTTCCCTGATTCATTTCATGTTAATTGTGTTTAATGTTCACCTATTATTGTTTTCTAAGAGCTGTAGTAGTAGTTGCATATTTAGAATAGATGAAATGTTTGGCTGTAAGGTTGTCCTATTTTCTTAATAGATTTTCCGTAGCTTAAAGAGAAGTTGTCTGGGATTACTTGGAGTAATGCGTACAATTAATGTCCACAGCGTAAGAACTTATTCCTTCATCTATTGTTTATTTATCTCAGCCTTATCAGGCAGGTAATCATAAACATAAACTGAGACTGAACAATTTGGTCAAAAAAAAAACCATATATATATATATATATATATATATATATATATATATATATATATATATATATATATATATATATATATATATATATATATATATATATATATATATATATATATATCCTGGAATCCACCAGGTGGTGCCCCCAAACTTGGTAATTATTTTACACAATTATTAATCTTATTAATAATTGCCCTAGGCAATTATTCATATTTATTTATAGCCAAATCCTACCTATCTGTGGCACAACAGCATGAAGAAAGGAGGATAGTGTTCAGCAGTCTATCTGCCACTCAATCGGATGAAATGTGAGATGAGTGTACAGACTGCAGCAAAACATCAGATATGTATCATATAAAAGTGACCTGGGAAAGCATTGGACAAAAATTTTATTGGGCTGTTCATACTATTCCATAAACAAAATCAGATATGTTCAAAAATGTCAGAATTGATGCGCATTTGTTTGCATTGTGAACATAGATCTAAAAAAAAAAGATGCCTCACTCTTTAACACAAACCGACACACAGCAGGAGGGTCATGACAGTTATAAAGTTACTGTAGAGCCAGTGTGAGGGTGTCAGGCTGGGTTGATGTGGAAATAACCATGGATAATGGGTATGGGTGAGTAAGTGTTTTTTCAATTGGACCGGTGCAGAAGCACCACTGGCAGAACTGTAAATTGGTGCCTATAAACTAGCAGTTACTTAGGCTGGGCCCAAGTGCAAGTGGGTGGGCCCAGGCCCGGTAGGCTAAAATACATGCTGCGACTGCACCCTGGACATGTCGCCAGTCTATCACAGGGCAATGCAATGGAGGCCCCCCACAGTTTATCTAAATAATTCAGAAAAACTCAGAGTTTTATTTATTTATTGTAAAACCTTTTTTCAAGCGAATCCAATATGTTTCCGTACTCCACCACTCATCCATTAACAAAAGATTCCACACAACTAGAATCAAATGGAACTGGAATCTTAAAGAGCAACTCACCCCCAAATGAACTTTTTTTCTGATAAACTGTATAAATGAGTGTTGAATAGTGCTGTCTCCATTTCTGGTTATTATTTTTGGTATTCTAGTGGATTTTAGTAAAAATAAATTTTCTGTCTAAAACGGTCAGTGTGGGGCCCCTCTTCAGGTTAAAACTCTATACTGCACTTGAATTTGAACCGGGCATTGAATTTGCTCTGTGGTAATGACTGACATCAGCGTGTGAGCTCCACACTGCCACTGTGGAGATAAAACAAGATGAGTCTTGGGCCTACGCCTTCTCCACAGAACCTCCATCTCTTTCCTCTGGTGAACAATTCAATTCAATTCAAAAATACTTTATTGATCCCAGAGGGAAATTAAGTGTTGGTATAGCTCATATAATTAATTCTTTAAGGAGTTGTTGTAGATGATGATAGCTGTGGGCAGGAAGGATTTCCTGTAGCGGTCTGTATTGCAGCGAAACTGAAGACGCCTCCGACTGAAGACGATCTGTTGTTGTATGACTGTCTCATGAAGAGGATGCTCAGGGTTGTCCATAATTTTTTTGATTTTATGAAGAATCCTTATTGCATTATCATCTCCAGATGTTCCACAGTCGTCCCCAGAACAGAACCAGCCTTCTTTATCAGGTTGTTGAGCCTTTTTAAGTCCCTGGCTCTGATGCTGCTACCCCAACAAATGACGGCTGAAGAGATTACACTCTCCACAACAGACTTGTAGAAAATATGCAGCATCTTGCTGCAAACCTTGAAGGACCTAAGCTTCCTCAAGAAGTACAATCTGCTCTGTCCCTTCTTATAGACGGCTTCACTGTTCAGTCTCCAGTCCAGTCTGTTGTCAAGGTGAACTCCGAGGTATTTATACCCCTCAACCAACTCCACTTCTTCTCCCATGATGGAAACAGTGTTTGACTTATACCTGATTCTTCTGAAATCTACAATCATCTCCTTTGTTTTGTTCCCATTCAAGGTGAGACGATTGTTTCCACACCATGTCACAAAGCGGTCCACCAGCTCTCTGTATTCAGCTTCTTGTCCATCTCTGATACACCCGACAATTGCAGAGTCATCTGAGTATTTCTGCAGGTGACAGGTCTCTGGTTTGTACTGGAAGTCTGAGGTGTACAGAGTGAAAAGGAATGGCGAGAGTACGGTCCCCTGTGGTGCTCCTGTGCTGCTGACCACCCGGTTTGACACACAATTCTTCACTCTCACAAATTGTGGTCTGTTGGTCAGGTAGTCATTGATCCAGGCGATTGTTGAGGGCTCCACCTGTGTCTTCAGGAGTTTCTGGCTGAATTGTGTTAAATGCACTAGAGAAATGAAAGAACATGATCCTCACAGTGCTGCCTGCTTTGTCCAGATGACAGTGGGTTGGTTGAAGCAGGTGTATGATGGCATCTTCAACTCCAACTCCACAACGATAAGCAAACTGCAGTGGGTCCTGATACGTTCTTGTTTGCTTACTCAGGGGTGCCAACAGGAGTCTCTCCAGGACCGTCATGATGTGGGATGTCAGGGCAACAGGTCTATAGTCATTGATGACTGATTGGTGAACTCTTTTTGGTACTGGAACAAGGCAGGATGTCTTCCACAACACTGGAACCTTCTCCTGAGTTAGGCTAAGGTTGAAGAGGTGCTGCAGAATCCCACAGAGCTGCTCAGCACAGGCCTTCAGGACTCTGGGGCTGACACCATGTGGTGGAACGAGGTGGAGAGAAATCCTTCACCTCAAAACATTGCTCTTAGACAAAAAAGCTTGCGTTGCTCTCCATCTTTCTTGCTGTCTGTGTCTGTGCCACTACAGCAGTGTTGCTGTCAACATGTCAATCACAGCTGACACTGTTCCCATCCCTCTCCCCCAGAGCGTTTGCTGGTCCGCCAGGCAACACCTCCCTTTGGCGCATTTTTCAAACAGGAGATGTAGGCAGAGTTAGACTCTGGTAGGGGTGTGAGTTGCTCTTTAACTATCATTGATTGACTTTAATAAAAATGTCAGTTGTAAACTGGTGTAACAACTAAACATAAGCTAATAAAAAATGCATTAAACTTATTTTCCGTCAAAAAAAAACAAAATCGAATGCTGTTCAGTGCACATTGATGAGTCTGTAGTGCTGTGTCCGCAGTTGATTCCTGCTGATTTCAGTGCAGAGGTCTAAGCCTTAGTTAATTCCCCTTTTGACAGAATCTACAAATAAAGCTTTACTGGGCGCTGAGCTGGGCAGTGGAACGTGTCTACTCTGGGAGAGCGACCAGACGGTTATGCAGGACTGTGAATGCAGCACAGCAAGAATAGATACAAAAGAATGGCTGGATTTTATTGGCCTGTGTTGGGATTTTAGTTCTGCTGGTGAAAGCGAAGGCTGAATAGAAGCCACTGTGATCCAGTCAGTTCAGATGGCTTTATACAGCATCACATCAGCAGAATGTTCCAACGGCATGAAACCAGATATTTTTAACCCAGAGTTTCAATGTTTTTCACTCTGCTTTATAATTTTGAATGTGTGCACATCCACATGAATGTTAAACATAGATACAGTGCTGCAAAAAAAATTTTTGCAGCCACCAATTGTGCAAGTTGTCCCATTTAAAAATATGAGAGAGGTCTGTAATTTTTGTCATAGGTACACTTCAGCTGTAAGAGACAGAATGTCAAAATGTTTTTCTAGGATATCACATTATATAATTTTTTTAATAATTTATCTGTATAATGGTGCAGAAAGTAGTATTTGGGTAATAACAAACGTTCAGCTCAATACTTTGTTATGTAACCCTGGTTGGGAATTACACAGGTCAAATATTTCCTATAGGTCTTCACCAGATTTGCACACACTGTACAGTAGCTGGTATTTTGTCCCATTCTTCCATGCAGATCTTCTCTAGAGCTGTGAAGCTTTGGGGCTGTAGCTGGGCAACACAGACTTTCAACTCCCCCCACAGATTCTGGATTGAGGTCTGGAGACGGGCAAGGCCACACCAGAACCTTTAAATGCTTTTTACGTAGCCACTCCTTTGTGGCCTGGGTGATGTGTTTGGGATCATTGTCATGCTGGAAGTTCCAGCAACTTTTCCTCTTCAATGCTCTCAGTGATGAAAGGATATTTTTGCCCAAAATTTCACAATGCATTCATCCTTTCCTTAATATGGATCAGTCGTCCTGTCCACTTTGCAGAAAAGCAGCCCCAAAGCATAATGTTACCACCCCCCATGCTTCACATGGGTATGGTGTTCTTGGGATGCAACTCAGCATTCTTCTCCCTCCAAACATGACAAGTGGCGTTTATACCACCAAGAGTTATATTTTGGTGTCATCTTACCGCATGGCATTTTCCTAATACTCCTCTGGATCATCCAGATGGTCTCTGAAAAACTTTAGAAGGGGCTGGACATGTGCTGGCTTAAGCAGGGGGACTGCAGGATTTTAATCCATGTTTACATAGTGTGTTACTAATAGTAACCTTTGTTACTGTGTTCCTAGCTCTCTTCAGGTCACTGACCAGTTCCCCCCACGTAGTTCTGGGCTCTTTCCTCACCATTTTCAAAATCATGTGTACCCCACAAGGTGAGATCTTGCATGGAGCCCCAGGTCGAGGAAGCTTGTCAGTGATCTTGTATTTATTCAATTTTCAACCGTCAATCTCTACTCACCAAACTGCTTGTAGATGGGCTCATCCCAGTCTTGTGCAGGTGTACAATCTTGTCCCTGGTGTCCTTGGACAGCTCTCTGGTCTTGACCATCGGTTGGAGTCTGACTGTTTGAAGGTGTGGACAGGTGTCTTTTATACAAATAATGAGTTCAAACAGTTAATACAGGTAATGAGTGGAGGATACAAGATCTTAAAGAAGTAGTAACAGGTCTTTGAGGGCCAGAATTCTTGCTTCTTCTTGCTAGATACTTATTTTCTGCACCATTATACATATAAATTCTTAGAAAAAAATCATACAGTGTGATTTCCTGGATTTATTTACATTCTGTCTCTCACAGTTGATGAGTAAAATTACAGACTTCTCTCATCTTTTAAATAGGACAACTTGCACAATCGGTGGCTGCTAAACTCTTTTTTGCCCCACTGTACAATAGTGCTTCCTAGCTGCTGAAGGAGGAGCAGCGTCTCCCAACCTCTTTTGATCTCTAGCCTGATTCTCTTTCCTTATTTTGTGTTCTTAGCTTTTTTTCTTAGTGACTTTATACACCCAGCCTCTGGAGTCACTGTATTAGACCGGATCTCTTTTTTGGATTACTTTCTGAAGGACTGTGGAATTAACAAAATGGCGTTTTGCTCAGCTGAGGACTTTGAGAAACTGCTCCAGAGAATTGAAACAATTGAGATGAAGTTACACCATCTTCAGATTAATTTTGATCTAAACACTGGATATGAAAATGAGACAACTTAACCGATTACTACACTCAGGGAGGAAGAACCTGGCAACCCGGTGTTAACTCGGTCCAACAGTCTCGCACAGAAGCCACAGAACAACGCTACTCCTCCAGCCGAAAGGCGTTTAACGGGTACAACACCCCATTCCCAATTAGATGAAGACTAGCTGACTTTAAAGCGCACTGAATCTACATCTGCTTTCTCTGCTCTGAGGAAGAAAAAACAAAAAAACTGCTACCCGAAACAAGAGAAATGACTCCCCCTGAAATACCGCTGAGAAACAGATTTGCAGCCCTCAGTTCCCCGAAAGTCAACGCAGCCCCTGGGACCAGTCAAGGCCACCAGGAGAAATCCATGGACATGAAGCGGACACAAGCAAGAACCCCGCCAGCAAAAGTTATCATCATACATGACGGATCAGTTCAAATTCAAATTCAAAATTACTTTATTAATCCCAAAGGGAAATTAAATGTTGTTGTAACTCATTATGCAAGTTCAAAGATTTGTTGTAGATGCTGATGGCTGTGGGTAGGGATGATCTCTTGTAGTGCTCTGCAGATCTGAAGAAGCCTCTGAGTGAAGACGCTCTGTAGTTGTATGACAGTCTGATGTAGAGGATGCTCTGGATCCATGGCGTCTTCTTTTCAACTCATCAGGGTTTTGTGGCTGTAGTTGAGGTATTATTTGAGCTTTTGTGATGTTAATCAGCTGCTGCCAGTTGTAAACCACCTTGTTGCCATGGTTATGCATCAAAACAAATGTCCAAAAATAAAAAGTATCAGCAAAAATCCTTCCAGCTGCACAGCATTCAAAACCAGAGAGAACAGTTGTCCACAAAAACAATGTTTCTACCAGAAATGGAAGAATAAAAGTTTTAAAAAAGAAAAAAATATGAACCAAAGTAGCAGAGCTACTCCAACATGCTGCCACCTTGAGCGGCGCAATTCCAGAACAGATGGTATCGAATATTTTTGTTGCCAGAACACTAGCATTATCAGCTGCCAGGGCCACCGCTGTCCATACGCACGCAAAGTACACAGAGCGCGTAGGGCCCCAAGTACCTGCCGGGGGCCTCCAAAAAGGGTTTCCAAAAAAATGTCATGAAAATTATTACATTAGCCTACTGCGTATAATACATAAATTAGTTATAACAGGCCCACCGTTGTTTTTTCCTAATTGTGTAACCTACCACTCACAATTTGGGCAAATTAAATGTCTTTATGTTATTTATATAAAGAGCACCCCCCCCGCCCTCCATGACCCTAATAGTCAGGTAAGAAGAGACAACACGAATCTGGAGCTGAAAAAAGAAAGAAGAAAACACAAAGAGATGCATCTTTTGCTAGTAAGTTCATGTTTTTATAGGCTGTTTAGGATTTAGGAACAAGTACGTGAAACAAACCGAGTACGTGAAGCACCCCCCAGTGGCAGCAGGTGAGTGAGAGACAAACGGGAGGAGAAGCGGTTTGAAGCTAAAGCTAAACACAGAGTTTAAACTTGACTTCTGCAGGTAAAAGCAAAACTTTTCCAGTCAGCATTGATCCCCTGGTACCGCTGGGACTTTAAACATCTAACCTAGGATGGTTTTGGTGAGATTTCTTTTAGTTATATCTTATTTTCGGAAATGTATGGGACAAGTTTACAAGCTAATTAAGCCTCAATCTCTGTCTGTAAAACAGGAAAAGACTTGATTACTTGAGTAAATAACTGAATATATCTGTGGTAAACCCCTAATGTTTTATTTTCCTGACATTATATGCCTGTATTTGGCTTCAATCAGCTGTTTTTGTTTGAAGTTTAACGGCAGACATGAAAGCTGCCACCTCGTTAAGTTGACCAGTGTTAGAGATTTTATTTTTCTTCTTTTGTTTGACAATTTTATGTAAATGCAGTTTAGTTAAACAAACTTTTCTGCATGGTCTGTCATGCAGGCCAGTTTTTTTTTAAAGGGGGGGTATTATGCAAAATTGACTTTCTAAAGCTTGATATCCTGAGAACCTGTCTTTCCCTCATTAAAAACATGCCTGAAGTGTTGCTCTGTCCCATTCACTCATGTTAGAGTAATCTTTGAGTCTCTGCCGGTCTCTGCTGGTAGTTCTCTGGGTTGCTGAAACGCCTGCTCCCACCTATCCCCGCCTTTTCCACCCATCTCCTCCTCCGACCTTACGTACACAGCCAAGAGCCTCGCCCCTGCAGAGCTCCCCTACCCCGCCGCAACTCATACAACTCTGGCTGAGTCCCAGGTGCAGTAATTATAACACACCAGCTGCAGCTGTGCGTCTTTTGTGGGATTGTTTTTCTGACTCCGTGCATGCTGCGATGATGCACGGTATGTGACGAACTGAAGGGGGAGTGTCAGAAAGAGTAGGAGGGTCTTAGAGAGGCACAGGCGAAAATCAAGGCATCCAATATGGAAGTACATTTCTTTAAGGTGGATTTGGATTTATGACAGACTTTTAAAAGACTTAAGGTGACAACTTCATTGGAGTGTGCTATAGAAGGGTAATATGTGCCTGGAAGAAGTATAATACCCCCCCTTTAAACAATAATTTGGTTGAAAGAACAGAAACAAGTTTAACCTGAAGGTTACAAAGAAAAGTGTTGTGATTAACAAAATACAAGTTTTTGCCTGAATGTGAATTGTATGTTATGTGTTTATATGTTCAGTAAATTGCCGGCTGATTATTTACTGAGCAGGATTTTCAAATTAATGTGAAGATCCTGACTATGACCTCTGATTTTAATTGCACTTTCACTCCTCCGAACCGAGAACTGGTCCAGTAGTTCCTAATTCTCTGTATTACAGTGATGTAAGTGCAACAATAAGTTTTTATTCTAAATTTGTTGAGTCTTGACAAATTTCCTCCATATATTTGTCAAGGGCTAATTGTTTTGGCAAAACAGAAAACACTGTCAAAAACTATATTATTGACCTCAACGTTACCATACACGTTAGCATACAGCCAATGTCAAACCCATAGCCTGCACAAAAGACTATAAGGTACTAACAGGACCAGGGCTATACCCGACGGGCATTTTTTTAGGACACGACCGAGCAGCACCGGATGCCAGTGATGCCATGCTGCTCTAAAGAAAGTTTTGTATATTACTTATATATTATTTATATATTACTGCTGTTGTTGCAGTTTATTTTGTTTTTGTTTTATGCTGTATATTACTTAATATCTAAATGTCTGTGTTCATATGTTTATTTAATGCCAATTTGAAAATAAATAGCAACAGGTTAAGTAGGAACTCGAGTTTTGTCTGTGTTTGTGTTTGGAGGGGGGCCTCCCTGGCCAATTATGCTTAGGGCCTCCAAAAGCCTAGCAGCGGCCCTGTCAGCTGCCCCAAGAATACTGAGAGAGAAATATCAGAAAAAATCCAGACAATTTTAGAACAACACCCTAAGCTGGAAAAGCTTGTTATCCACACAGTTGCAAATGATGTAGCCAAGAAACAATCAGAATTTCTCAAAACCAATTTCTCCGATCTGCTACAGAGACTTCATGAGCTTAACATAAACTTTTTTATCAGTGAACCAGTCCCTGAAGGAAATGATGAAAGATACTGTACCGTAGACTTTGCATGCTCCATAAATGGTTGAAGAAAAAATCTGCTGAAAAATCAATCGCATTTATTAATAGCTTTAAAATATTTGGATGTGTAAAACACTTGTTCAAGATAAACGGAAGTTATCTTACCAGAGCTGGACTGAGACTGTTGACCTAAAATATTTTCTGTTATCTTAATAAACACTTGATAAAGCACCCAAGAATGGACCTCGAAGCACGGCCTGTGGATACTATCAGAGAACAAACATTGACATCAACAGCCCAGACAGCTGCGAGGACTGACAGAGAACAAACATTTGCAGCGAGTAAAGATTTACATTACTCTGCAAAGTGTTCTTAAAGTATCCCAATGTCATCAGACTCATCGACACCGAATGACTCTCTGTTTAGAGATTTCTCAGATAGACTGAAAGCACAAATTAGGATTGGGTCACAACTAACACTGAAACTTGGACAACATCAGGCCCCTGTGACTAACACTGGATGTATTCCACTCATACCCTCACTGGTAATAACAGACATCTGATATAGAAGGGAACCGGACAGTAATTCTACTTCCACCATCTTCCAGAAGTCATCCGGCCACCCCGACAAAATCATTCAAGTTATTACAAGCAAGAGAAAAGAAATAACTGAAGCCAAACGCTATTATAATTAATCAAATTGATCACCTGTCAGAAGGTTCAGTTATCGATTATCAAAACACTTAAATTAGCTTTATTAAATATTAGGTCTTTATCAGGAAAGTCTCTCCTAATCAATTAATTCATCACTGAACATAAAATAGATGACCTTTTTTCATCAGAAACCTGGCTGGACGTAAATAATGAAACATCTGTATTGATAGAATCTACTCCTCCAAACTATAATTTCTTAGGCGAGAGCAGGAAACACAGATGAGGTGGAGGCATAGCCACCCAGATAAATGAGCCTAAAAAGCTCTATTTCTTAGTTTATATAAACCCCCAAGTGGGGGTGGTACGTAGTGAAAAAAGGGAGTGTCGACGAGCCAAGAGAAAACGGCGGAAACTGTGAGATCACTGTGAGATCTACAAAGAGAGACTGAACAGATATCAGTTAAGTTTAAAAGATGCTAGGGAAACTTTTTTCTCTGCAATCATTAACAGAAACATTAATAATGCACCGACTCTGTTTGCAACAGTGGAAAGACTAACTAATCCTCCAGTGACAGTAGCCCGTGAACTAAACTCAACCAGGGCCTGCAATGAATTTGCCAGCTTTTCACTGAAAAGATTCTAACAATTAGACAGTCGGTCTGTACCGCAGCACCGAACTCACTACCAATGCTATACCCAACTAACACCAATGTGGAAAACCTTTTCTGAATTCCATGAATTAAACCAAAAAAACCTGGAAGAAATTATTAACCAATTAAGCTCCTCCTCCTGCTGTTTTGATAACCTACCCACAGTTTTCTTTAAGAAAGATTTCCCTGTCATTGAGTAGGATCTGATTTAAAATAGTGAACTCATCCCTCCTGTCAGGTGTCTTACCCCAGGTTTTAATGCATCGAGCAAATCAATGGATTGATGTGCCATAACTTTCTCCAGCTGAACAGAAACAGAACCGAAGCAATTACTTTTGGACCTAAAGAGGAACGATCAATAGTCAGCACACAGCTTCAGTTAAGACAGCTAGAAACTACTGATCAGGCCTGAGATCTAGGTGTAGTAATGGACTCTGACCTGAACCTCCAGGGTCACATAAAGGCAATAACAAAGTCAGCCTTCTATCACCCGAAGAACATTTCTAGGATTAAAGGACTGATGTCGCAACAGGACCTAAAAAAATCATCCATGCTTTTATCTTTAGTCGGATTGATTACGGCAACAGTGTTCTCACAGGTCTGCCTAAAAAGTCAATTAGACAGCTGTAGCTGATCCAGAACGCTTGCTGCTCACGTCCTCACTAGAACCAAGAAAGTAGAGGCAAGGTAAGGCCAGTTTATTTGTATAGCACACTTTCAACAACAGGGTAATTCAAGGTGCTTTACATGATTTGGTGATTAAAAATACAAAACAAATAAATGAATATATGTAAAAGAATATAGCATTGGAAATTTAAAAGTAAAAGTAGCAAATTAGCATGAAACACACATTACACATGATACAGAATAAACTAAGAGAAAGATCAGTAAAGCAAGAGAGCATGAACACATTTGATACATATTACATTAATCATTTTCTCGAAGGCAATTTTAAACAGATGGGTTTTTAGTTTCAATTTAAAGCAGTTCAGAGTTTCAGCAGCTCTGCACTCATCAGGAAGTCTGTTCCAGATAAGGGGAAACTGAAAGCTGCTTCTCCATGTTTGGTTCTGAGTCTAGGGATGTTTAGTAGGCTAGAGTTGGAGGACCTGAGTGGTCTTGGTGGTTGGTATGGTGACAACAGGTCTTCAACATACTTTGGTGCTAAGCCATTCAATGATTTATAAACCAGTAAAAGTATTTTGAAATCTATTCTATTCTTGTGATTTAAAATAACTCAGTGTTTCAACAGCTTTGCAGTTGTCTGGAAGTTTGTTCTAGATTAGAAGAGCATAGAAACTGAAAGCTACTTCTCCATGTTTGGTTCTAACTCAAGGGATGTTGAATAGACTGGAATTAGAGTGTGTTTACATGTGCATTAGAGGATGAATGGGAATCGATTTTCTTTGCTTTCCTGTAACAGTCTATTTGACTAGCATCTTCAACTGGATTGCTGATTGCATTATACACTAGCTAGCAGCATTAGTTGCATTTTAGAGAAATCTATTGGATGTCATAAAGTGATGTTTAACAAAAAAAAACTAATTAACGGCAACCCTGTTGAAGTGTTTTATAAAGCTTTGCTTTGGATAAAAAGAAAGTAGGTCTGAAAGGCCTGGTGAGTTACCGGGAATTCCAAATATGGCCATGATGACCAAAGTAGAGTCCTGTGTTTAAAAACAGCTCCAATATCTGAGTGTTGGTCATGGTACACAAGAATGTTTTCTTTTCATATCTTTTACAACACTGCATTTACATTACAACTATAACTTATGTGGAGTTTTACAATGATCTATGTCCAGATAGTTTCAGATACAATAAGATGTTGCTCTTCTGGTGCAGCCTATTACATTTACTCAATTACATTTACTTGAGTAACTTCCTTTTGGAAAAAAAATACTTTTATGAGTATTTTCACTACACTGTAGTTTTTAGTTTTACTTGAGTATTATTATTATGAGGTATTCATAGTATTACATGAGTACAATTTCTGGACCTTCTGCCTACTGTGAGCAACTTTCCTGAAGAAGAAAAAACATGAAGCAAAAACATGAAGCAAAAACATGAACAAAGACTACATAAGATAAAGACACACCTACAGTTTAAGTTAAAGTGAGACCTCTTGTTTGCACATAAGCTTTGTTATTCTAATGATATGTCCTGCCTGCTGACCCTGATTTGCCACTTGGCCCTGAAATAACTTTATCCTGGTTTAATATACAGTATGTATGTATACCTACTGTAAGTATTAGTTTAGGGTTTAAAAAAAGATTTGGGAAAGTGTTTCTTCTGCCTGGATTTGTTATTTAGTAATTATTTGATTTATGTTCAGATTTTTATTTTAGTCTTTAAAATACAAGCGTTTGTACATAAATTAAGATTTTTGTCTGTCTGATGACATCATTTTTAAACATTAAATCGGATGATCTGATCAGTTACTTACAGTGGCTTGCAAAAGTATTCGGCCCCCTTGAACTTTTCCACATTTTGTCACATTACAGCCACAAACATGAATCAGTTTTATTGGAATTCCAAGTGAAAGACCAATACAAAGTGGTGTACACGTGAGAAGTGGAACGAAAATCATAAATGATTCCAAACATTTTTTACAAATAAATAACTGAAAAGTGGGGTGTGCGTAAATATTCAGCCTCTTGAGTCAATACTTTGTAGAACCACCGTCTGCTGCAATTACAGCTGCCAGTCTTTTAGGGTATGTCTCTACCAGCTTTGCACATCTAGAGACTGAAATTCTTGCCCATTCTTCTTTGCAAAACAGCTCCAGCTCAGTCAGATTAGATGGACAGCGTTTGTGAACAGCAGCTTTCAGATCTTGCTACAGATTCTCGATTGGATTTAGATCTGGACTTTGACTGGGCCATTCTAACACATGGATATGTTTTGTTTTAAACCATTCCATTGTTGCCCTGGCTTTATGTTTAGGGTCGTTGTCCTGCTGGAAGGTGAACCTCCGCCCCAGTCTCAAGTCTTTTGCAGACTCCAAGAGGTTTTCTTCCAAGATTGCCCTGTATTTGGCTCCATCCATCTTCCCATAAACTCTGACCAGCTTCCCTGTCCCTGCTGAAGAGAAGCACCCCCAGAACATGATGCTGCCACCACCATATTTGACAGTGGGGATGGTGTGTTCAGAGTGATGTGCAGTGTTAGTTTTCCGCCACACATAGCGTTTTGCATTTTGGCCAAAAAGTTCAATTTTGGTCTCATCTGACCAGAGCACCTTCTTCCACATGTTTGCTGTGTCCCCCACATGGCTTGTGGCAAACTGCAAACGGGAGTTCTTATGGTTTTCTTTTAACAATGGCTTTCTTCTTGCCACTCTTCCATAAAGGCCAACTTTGTGCAGTGCACGACTAATAGTTGTCCTATGGACAGATTCCCCCACCTGAGCTGTAGATCTCTGCAGCTCATCCAGAGTCACCATAGGCCTCTTGGCTTCATTTCTGATCAGCGCTCTCCTTGTTTGGCCTGTGAGTTTAGGTGGACGGCCTTGTCTTGGTAGGTTTACAGTTGTGCCATACTCCTTCCATTTCTGAATGATCACTTGAACAGCGCTCCGTGGGATGTTCAAGGCTTGGGAAATCTTTTTGTAGCCTAAGCCGGCTTTAAATTTCTCAATAACTTTATCCCTGACCTGTCTGGTGTGTTCTTTGGACTTCATGGTGTTGTTGTTCCCAACATTCTCTTAGACAACCTCTAAGGCCGTCACAGGGCAGCTGTATTTGTACTGACATTAGATTACACACAGGTGCACTCTATTTAGTCATTAGCACTCATCAGCCAATGTCTATGGGCAACTGACTGCACTCAGACCAAAGGGGGCTGATTATTTACGCACACCCCACTTTTCAGTTATTCATTTGTAAAAAATGTTTAGAATCATGTATGATTTTCGTTCCACTTCTCACGTGTACACCACTTTGTATTGGTCTTTCACCTGGAATTCCAATAAAATTGATTCATGTTTGTGGCTGTAATGTGACAAAATGTGGAAAAGTTCAAGGGGGCCGAATACTTTTGCAAGCCACTTTAGTACTTGAGTAGCCTTTTTACAAAATACCTTTTTACTCTTATTTGAGTTCTTTCTTGGACAGTTACTTTTTACCTTTACTTGAGCAAAAATATATTGAAGAGGTGCCTATTTGAGCAGAATTTCTGGGAACTCTACCAACCTTTGACTGTTTATGAAAGTAGAATAGACTAAAAAGTACATTTGCATGAGTAGTTTTCTGGTTTTAGAAAATCCACCCTGGAAGTGGCTTTGCTTGAAACACATTGGCAAGCAAGTAATAGCTGATTTGAAGGGATCCACCTCCTATATGCATTTTGCCTATGGAAGTGGATACCATGCCAAACAATGTAAAACAGTCACTTTTTTGGAAGATTACAGAAAAGGATTCCAATCAACTGCTCTGAAGTTTTGGGGATTGGACCTATGCTTATGGACAACATAAGACCTTCTCTGTGCACACATGCTGAGAGACTTTCCATTGTCTTTACTCTCAGATTTTCTGTCCAAAGGATTAGACTGTACAATAAATGTATTTAAAATGTGCGCTCTGGATAAAAACAAACGTAACGTAGAACTTCTTCAGTCATAAATGATGCCAAGCTGCCTGGTGCTTTGAAAAACAGCTTCAGAGATTGCTGTATGGAAAGGATCAGAGTTATTGTCTACAAGAGTCTGACACAGCCATTGATAAGGACAGTGTAACCAGGATTAACATGAGAGCTATTTACTTTAGATTTATTCTATTTCATTGATTGATGGTTCAGACTTTTGAAAAAAACTATCTTCCCTTGTTTTGGAAGCTGAGGTAGCTTAATCAGGTTTTAATCAAATTACTGTACAATGCTTAGAGGAAAATTATAAAGAATATTCTGTAGATCCATTGTCAGTTTACCTTTTTTATAACATTTACTAAGGGTAGCAAGGTGTTTGTGCTCTTTTTGTCATGTAAGTCTGAGCATTAGACTTATCTTATTTTAATTTATTAAACAGAAGATTACAAATGATTTCTTCAACTATGGTTTTGGGGAGCAACAAACATTCTAATCTGGATACTGGAGATTTTACAGGTTATTAAGTCCGATGCAGGGTGATAATTGTGCATGTTGATACATTTAAAAAAAACAGATTTCGTTTTTTATATGATATATTTTACCAAAATAATCTGAATGAACTTAATGATGCTTACACTTTTAAGCACACCGTACTAAAAAATCTTTTTTCATTTAATTAATTAACTGAACCTAAAAATTATATCTAGATTCAAATTAATTTATTGCATGCAACAAGCTGGTATAATACAGTTATATATTTCTAAGAAAATGATATATGTATTTCTTTGAAACAGAGAAAAATATAATAACAAAAATATATATATATATATATATATATATATATATATATATATATATATATATATATATATATATATATATATATATATATATATATATATATATTAGGGCTGGGTGATATGGCCTAAAAATAAAATCTCCAATTTTTTCACACCAAATCCGATATCTGATTCTAATCGATTTTTGTCTTTCTCCCTTTACTTTCTTAAACAGAAATAACAAATGACAGAATCTATTTATTTGAAACTCTTATTTTAATATCTCCTTTGGGATTCTACCTGAATTCAAAGTTGTGTGCAAAGTTGGTAGCACATACCTGGCGTCCAAAGTTTTCAGTATGTAAATAAAGCCAGGATTTTCCACTGTATAAACAGGCTCCATATCTTTGGCAATATAAATTGTGATGGCATTTGTGATTGCTTTCCACTGGACACCCGTCTTATCATAAGGGACACAGTGTGAAAATGATTCCCCTATGGTGGCTTGTCTTTTGGCTGTGTTTTGTGAGCTGCTGCTTTCTTGAGCATCTCGTAGAGAGCAGCACTTCTCCCACTCGACGGAGTGCCTCGGTTTCAGGTGTTGAAACAAATTCGTCGTACTCCCACCGTTGGTAGCAACAGCCTTCAAACAGATTTTGCAGCGTGCGGTTTGTTGCTCCAAGTCTGAAGTCTCAAAACCGAACCAGTTCCATATAATTGAAGAAACTGTCCCTTTTTTGGGAAAAAGCTCCTCTTTGCTAGTTGCCATTTTGAAGTCTACGCGTTGCGAGAGACGGACTGGTTGACCTTGCTCCAAACTACAGAAGCCCAAGAGAGCAGTAGGGGGTTGGTAAATCTCGATTTTCTCAAAAAATAAATCTTCTTAAACGGCAAATTCGAATTAATCGATAAAATCGATTTATCGCCCAGCCCTAATAAATATATACATATAAATATGGACCATTCTACCGAATTGGTTGAAATTCAGAGTTGAAATTTTATTAACATTTGAATTCCATTTCATAAAAACTTGTACCATATATCCAATGCACTATCTCTAAGGGAAACATTTTAAGTAAAAGAACACTCAATTTTAATTTGGTATTTTCAAAATATGTCTTTATTCCTTAACTTTCCCAAATTTTCTCGCTACCAAAACATTGACTTCCATTCAGAATAAAATACTTAATTTTACTATTGCTTATTTTGTTTCATTTCCCACTGTGAAGGCTATTTTTCTCAAATTAATTTAAAAGGTTTTTACAACAAAATGTATATGAATGAATATTTTATAAATTGTTCATAATATTTTTTATGACTTAATCAAATCCGCATATCATCTTTCTCTGTAAAATGTCTAAATTTGATCATATTGCATTCAAAAAATTTTATAGATGAAATCAGACCAACATCTAAACAATCATTATCTCAAAATGTAGGTAGATACTGAAAGATCTTTTATTTTTTACAAAGTAACCTGTATTTTAATAGTGACTCGACTGTTTTGGTAGTGACTACAATGATGCGGTAGTGACCGTAATTCTTTCCGATTATTTTGTTTCTTGTAAATATAAGCCCATAATTAATGTTAGAAAGGATAAAATCACCCAAAGTGCATGACAGGTTTAGCCCACTGCTCCACAAAGCATCAAATGAGTGTCAAATGCAAATGAAAAACTTCACATTTGTGTGTTTTCTGGCCATGGAGACTAGTCTGTATTTTTTGAGTAACCTGGCTGAGACAGCATTTCGAAATACATGTTTCTTCTTATAGCTTGGGGACTTATATTTTTCCTGAATATGGTTCACAAGCGTGTTATGAAAAACAAGGGTCTTTCTGACAAGAGGGTAGTTTGTGCTTCGATAAATCCTTCAGAGTTTTAGCTCTTGGGGAACTTTTTGACAGTTCTGTTGTTAACCTCAACTTCATCCTCTTACACCTTTTTCTGTATTTTTCTGTAGTTGCGTGTTCTTGCTGTTGCACTTTTTCGTTCTGAAAGCTTTCGCCTTGGTGTAGGTCCTGCTTTTAGGTCTGGTGTTGGCTCAGATATTAGCTCTGGAGTTTGGTCACCCTCACTGTAGGTGCTAAATGGTGTAGAAGCCAGGCAAATCTTCTCAATCTCTCCCTGAATTTTCACAAATCTCCGGCGATCCTGTTGACTTTTCCTCAGTTGTGCTCTGACCCTTCTTTTCTCTGTTTCTGAAAATTAATTTATAACATTCAGCTTTCCTTCTTCTTTTTGTTTCTGTTTTCTTTCTCTTTCCTTTTTTAAATATTCTTGACATTTCACTGGGTCATTCCTCTGTCTGTCCCTGAACTCCCTTGATCGCTCTGCCCCACTTTTTCTTTTTTTTGTAGACATTTTTATGTTTTATTTCTTCCTGGGAAAATGCATGGTAAAACAGAAATAAGGATTATTGATGTATTTTTTATATAAAATGATTGACAATATCCAAATTTGTCAATACCGGAACAATCAGTTCACAGCCGCAACAGTCACTATATGTCACTACCATGACATATAGTGACTGTTACGATAGTGACTGTTCTAGCTCATTTTAAACAAAACTCAACAATGCTAAGCTAAAACCGGAGAGCAATCACAGATTTGAAAAAATTTTCATGAACAGAATCAAAACATTTATCAATGAAAACAAAAACATTTTCTCGGTAGCAGAAATAATGTATTCGGTAGTGACAGTCTTAAAAAAAACGCTTTGATTTTCAGACTTTGCAACACATTTACTTAAAAACAGAACTGCTATACTCACCTTGTGGCTATCAAAGAGAGGATGTCTGTCTTTATTGTTGGTGGAAATTTGTGTGTGTGTGACGGATAAAAGGTTCCGCCTATGGGCTGAAACTCACATTGTTTCCGTAGTGACATGAAAACATGGGACAGTGTTTTTTACACATATTTATTGAATAAATTAAAAAAACAAAAATCAATTTTAATATGTCAACATCCCTTTGAAAAAAAACAAAAAGATCCATTGATAAACATATCTTAGAAAAAAAGAACAAATAATTTCAATCAAATTTTCATCTTTTGAAATTTATGTGTTAGAGGTTGGGACAGCCACTTCCGAATACAAAGTCAGATAAAGTGTATGATATTCTTTCTATTTAATTCAATACTATATGAACTTATGCCATTGGATTAAAAAGTTCATCATATGACATTATTAACCATCAAGGGTCTGAATATGTAATTGTTTTTGAATATGTGTTTTTTAGTATGGGACTGCAATTTCAACTAATTCGGTAGAATGGCTCATATATATATATACCAAGTGACAAATAGTAATCACTATTACAAGCATACCGACCTAATGTTAAAAAAACATAAATAGTTAGAAAAAATAGTTTTATTACATTAAACCTGGAATTGGAACGAATTGGACAAGTTTCTAGGCTGCTCTTGTATGGCATAATCTGCTCACAAAGATCACCAGTGTTGAGGAGGCGAGTTTACTTCAGTAGGAAATATCTCTTGTCCAGCATCAGGTGAGGACATGATCTGTAGTCAGGAAAGCTACTCAGATCACAGAGGACATTCCCTTCACTGGCTTTTTTTCCCTCTGGGAGGCGCCGAGTAGGTTTAACTTACTGGGAAGGACATAAAGATTATTTGTCCCCTCTGTACTAACCCTTCTAACAAGTCTGCAGACATCACCTTTATATGGTTCTCCTAAATTGGTTTTACTTGTACGAAATGTTACTCATTGTCTGTCTGTCTGTCTGTCTGTCTGTCTGTCTGTCTGTCTGACTATGTATGGAAAGAAGCATCATAAACCCTTAGTGGTAGCTCTGATGACTCAACATTTGCAGCCAGATGTGCAGTTATGATCTGTCAGATTTAAAGCCGTGCATGCAGCATGCCTGAGTACACGTGCGCCAACTTCCACGTTAGGAATGGAGGAATGAATCTTACCATATAAACTAATTCTATGCTGGAAAAAAAGTTACCTCAATGCAAACAGTTGTTTTTGTTAATTAAAGAAGACTGACTTATCAACAAACACTGTCAGTTTCAAACTGAAAACAAATGCTGACCTACATCACCGGGAGCTATTTTCTCTCCACGCCTATCAGCGCGGCGGAGCTGCGGCTAGCCACGCCCTCTGTTCTCTGCTATAGCTGGAACATTTTGTAAAGAAAGCCAAAATATTTAGAACAGCTGGACGGACAGCCTGTGGCGTATCAGCAGGTTTATCAGCAACTTTAGCATTTTATCAACTACAAGTCTCCCATTTTAAACAGGCAAAGCTTTAACTTCTCCGAACCTCGACCAGGAAGACGTAAGAACGGCCAACTTTATTTAGTAAGAGTTTAAGTAATGACAGATAAACACGCCATCGCTTCATGCTTACTTTTAACAAAGAAGAAGTTATGGATGTATGCGATGGGAAGAGAAGAAGAAAGGTAAGCGGTGGGGTGCGGAGCTGCAGGCGGAGCGTGGCCGCCAAGATGAAGCGGGAGGCGGTGAAGGTCCTCCGCTCCCTCACAGTGGGGAACAACACCCAGCGTGCTGAGGCCATGGACGACGAAGAGGACGAGGACTGCTTCTCTATCTCCTTTCTCCGGGGTGACCCCTCCAGGGCGGCTGCGGCCATGTCTCCCCGTTACAGCCTGCTCCGGGAGGTGGGTCGGGGAAGCTACGGGGTTGTTTACGAGGCCGTGGTCAGGAAAACAGGGGCCAGGGTCGCGGTGAAGAGGCTCCAGTGCGACGCCCCAGAAAACGTAGAATTGGCATTGGCTGAGTTCTGGGCCCTAACAAGCCTGGAGAACCGACACCAGAATGTGGTTCAACTAGAGGAGTGCGTGCTGCAAAGGAACGGCCTGGCCCAGAAGATGAGCCACGGTAACAAGAAGTCCAAGCAGTACCTGCGCCTGGTGGAGACCTCGCTCAAAGGTACAGTATCTGTCCTCATGCTATTCTTCTTTAAAACACACACAACATAAACAAGGCGGCCAATACATGAAACAAGTCTCCAGGTGTTTGGAAATGTAGTTTAATTGATAACTTATGGGCTGAAACTGATGTCAACAACTTACAGCCAAAGTTTTAGGCTCTTTGAGTGTATGATAAATTCCTGATTCAGCAACTTTACCCCATCTTTTTTGATTGGACTAGGTGCAGATAATTTACGTTACTTACAAGAATCAGCTGTAAGAAATAACTACTTCTCACTTTTCTGTATTTTAGAATAAAATGTAGCTTCATGAAATTAGAACCTGGTGCTCTACAACAGCCTGGTATCTCTGCCCTCAAACTAAACAGTTTGTAGTGTAGCTGAAGGGAAACGTTGTTATACTCCAGTGATACTGATTTCCTCCTGCAGCCTCCTGTCTGACAGTGATGTCGCTGTACATCACCTAGAAGAGCCACAGAGAGAACGCTGTGCTTCCTCCAGCGCAAAAGAGAACACAGTGTACTACTTGGCAACATGTTATATACTTTCTTCCTGACTAAACACTTCCACATGCAACACTAATGCTGCACTATGGACTCAAAAACATGAAGAATTAGCCACAGAATTATGATCCAGGTGTTTATTCAACTCCAGTCGAGTTTCTGCTTGACCTATTTTTGTCTTTCTCTTATGACTATATACATATGATTAGTGATTATGCTGATCATACTATTTAATATACATTTATTATATACTATTCCAGCCTTTGCTGATTAAATTTAGGTTTCAAACTGTACCAAGCTGCTCTGTTTGCGTCCCCTCTTTTAATAGCTATGCAGTTATATAAGTGTCACCATTTTGGCTCTCTAAGTAAAATCCTTCCATGACATCATTTATAGACATTGGGATCTAATAGAAAATGACCGATCACATCAACAACGTCAATAACATCAGTCTAATTAATATAGCTTCTTAGCTGTTGGGCTGGTTCTTTTAACCCATTTTCACAAGTGTCAAGTGAAGAAGCAGGCATGGCATGACAACCCAACAATGATTATCACGGCAGGTCAATGCGGGCAAGTGACGCAGTTTCCTCTTTGTGTCATCAATCTAGTTTCACTGATACCTCAAAGTCGCTCCTCAGTCATGAAAATACACTTGTTGGGTTGCAAAGTGATGTGTGTTTTTAAAGGCCTGAAAGCTCAGCTGACTGAATACTATGGTGTTAAACCTATTTTGTTTTAGTCTGAACTGCTTCATGATATAAAAAAAGACTTCATTTGGTGTGATCCAAATCGGGCTTTTAATCTATACTAAGACTTTTATGCAGATGACACAGAGCACAACCAGTTATAGGGGAAATACCCAACATGCACTTAATGCATATTATTCAGATGGATTCTGCTGGGTTACGCTCCACGCCCCGTTGGTTCTGTAATTCAACTGCATGTTCTGAAAGAGCACATGGCACATGTTCTACACTGGAACAACTTGCATGATGTAAATATTAAATTGATTTGTGAAGGGCGGTAAGTGGTGGTGTGGTTATCCCAGGAACATGATCTGAAAAGGTCTTCTGAACTGGGCTGGACCAATAGTTGATGGGCTCATCTGGTTCCTCAGAACAGTTTACAGAAGTGATGTTTCAAACCTTTAGCGCATTATTCAGTCCTTTGGCGAAAGTCTTTACCAAGCCAATATAACATTTTCATGTTATCATAACACTGACTAAAAATACCACGATTACACTATATTAATACAAAATGTCTAACATGATCTAATTGCTTTTGCTATATTGGCTCGCTAATTAACCTTTCTTTTGGTTCAGATAGTCTGGACTCTCCTTAAAAGACAGTGTTTTAGACTTTGAGCAGGCCAGCTTTACCTGCAATAAAGCATTTTCTTAATGGTAATGGGGGAGCACTACTTTGGATTACAGACCATGACTGTCCAAGAACAATAGACATGAATGACCAGGGTAGTGGTGCAGCTAGAGAAGGGTACTCTGCCCGCTCTGAAACATTCTCCGGGATTGAAAACAAGGACTAAACCATTGGAGGGGTTTAACGGAAATTGTTTAAAGGTTTTGAACCATAGCTTTTTTTTTAAACCATGACAGGTAACATGCCAAGTCTAGTCCAGATGCATCCATGGTTTTTCAAGTTTTATTTGGCCATTGGCTGTTTTTCGGGGCATTTTCCACCTAACCAGTTAGTTGAGTTTTTCCGAAAACCAGCGTTATGCATCACCATTTCACTGCTGGACCTAAAGAAAGAATCACTTTCATCAGGAGCTAATTGTGGGCTGATGGGAAGCACAAGCCAATAAAAACACAGTGTACAGTGAGCACCATGTTTAAAGCAGCTAGGTTTAGTTTCATGTTTGATTTGTCAGATTTATAACATAAAAACTGTAAAAACACACCAATTTGTCTGTCTCTTATGTTCCTGCAGTTTATCATAAAAAAAAAACATCACAGAGTTTAAAAAAGTCAACAGTTACTCTCACAGATTAGATTTTCGACTAAATTCATAGACACCATTCTTGACTCAACTTATTAATAATCTTTTAAAATCACCAGGTTGTGTTAATGATTCTTGCTGTAAAAAAAATGTTTAACTTCTGTAATGCAGTGCTGCTGTTGCAGATATAAGATCAGCTGGTTTGGATTGCGAAGCATCACTGGTTTAAAACGGTGTTTAGAAATCAAGATGGTGTTTGATGATGGTGGTGATTTTAGGGAAACAGTTGAACTGTTGCCATGCTGTACAATCCGTTATAAAACCCCACAATAAAGATGCGGGAGGATCAACCATTCATCTGGATAAACTTTTTGAAATGAAGTTATGACGTGGCTCCAGCTTTACTCTTAAACCTAGTTTATACTTCTACGTCAACAAGATGGCACTCACGTGCACATATATTGATGGTGATATATTGAGATGTTTTCCTTTTATACTCCTCC
Source organism: Valencia hispanica (assembly GCA_963556495.2). Lineage (NCBI taxonomy): Eukaryota > Metazoa > Chordata > Actinopteri > Cyprinodontiformes > Valenciidae > Valencia > Valencia hispanica. Next base: position 5,016,111 of record OY747709.1, on the reverse strand, counting down.
GTTGTTGCAAAGCAATTCCCCACCCGGACAGCAGGGGGTGCAGACCTTTTCTGGAGGGTCTGCCTACCATTGCAGTGACATCTCTGGTCGACAACAGTTTATTTACTTCAGCTTGTAAATGCACATCCACTGAAGATGCAATGGCCGACAGAGAGTGAGTTTTGATTGAACTGGAAAACCTTTTAGTAGAGGTGCAGTTCATTGAATCCTCTAAAAACGCATGTAAACAAACAAACACAGCATCTGTTTTGTTGTTCTCTACACCTCCTGGTGTTCAAAATCGCCAAAAGACCATATTGGATAAACTGACATTGCAATATAAAGCATCTAGTGCCCAAAAGCTGCATGGACTACTAATTACATTGACTATAGAGCACCGTTCTGATAAAATGGTCTTGGGCTGAGTAATCACAGACGTGCACTCTCCTTTGCGTTCGACGGATAGTTAACAAAAAGGCTCTACTCCTTGCGTGCCTGACAGTCCTTGCGCCAATAGATAATGACACTGCGTGTCTCCGCTGACGGAGAGGTATAAACTAGGCTTTAGGTGGCAGAAAAGCAAACCAGTTCTTGTGTAGAGCTTGTTCTAGTTAAGCGCTGGAGCCACTGGTGGAAAACCCTAACTTCAATCATTTTCAGTCCACTATTATAACTCAGAATTTTAAGGTGTACATTTGCTAAACCACTTTGATGTAAGAATTATTGATGCATTAAGAAGGGCTAAACCTGTTCTCTACATTAACAGACAAACAAACAAAAAAACAACTTAAACTGGATCTTTATCGATTTTTCTTAATAGCCTGTTACAGGGACACAGTTTGAAGTCTATGGAAAAAATGCATCAACAAGGTTTTTCCAAAGATTACAACTCTAGAGCAAATGAGCTGAAGGAAAATGCATCTTTGGTCCTTTGTTGGTTCTTCACTGTCTGACTTTGAGACATGATTAATTTGCTGCAAATAGTTGTTAGACCTATCAGCTGTTTTGTCCTCCCCATATTTTGGTATGTTTTAATCACTCACTGCATGACATGGTAAGGTATTGGTCTGAAAATAAGTGAAAAAACGATCTAAGGTAAAACTTGGAAAGAACTTCAAAAAACTGGAGAGGTACTGGGAAATCTGCCTCTGTGGAAGGAAGTAAATAAGTATCGTGAGTTTTGCTCAGTACTGCTCTTTGAGTTTGAAGTGAGACATCTGACTGATTGGACAGACTGTGAGACAGGACATCATATAGAACCATATCACTTTTAGCTTTCTCACAAGGTTACACTGCTTTTAGATTTGTGAATAACTCTCACAGCTGCTAGCTCAGGAAGCAAGTTTTTACTAATAATGCTGACGTGAAGTGAAAGAAACTCTTTTCTTATTGTACCTGAGCACAATTTGATTTAAGGTGTCTTCTTTTTTTGCTTTCAATACTTGGGCATTTTGGATTTTATGTCTTTTAACAAAATTTTGTCTCTCTTTATCTGAAGGTGAGCGCATCCTTGGTTACCCAGAGGAGCCATGTTACCTTTGGTTTGTCATGGAGTTTTGCGAAGGTGGAGACCTCAACCAATACATCTTATCTCGGCGACCCGATCCCCAGACCAACAAGAGCTTCATGCTCCAGCTAACAAGTGCCATTGCTTTCCTGCACAAGAACAACATCGTCCACCGGGATCTGAAGCCAGACAACATTCTCATCTCACAGAAATCTGGCTCACCTGTGCTGAAGGTAGCAGACTTTGGCCTCAGTAAAGTTTGTGCTGGACTAACATCCAAGAACAGTGAAGAAGATCCTACAGCAAGAGCTGGTGGCAAAGGGAGCAACCAGAACAACATTGTCAACATAAATAAGTTCTGGTTATCGTCAGCTTGTGGCTCAGACTTCTACATGGCCCCAGAGGTTTGGGAGGGCCACTACACAGCTAAAGCTGATATCTTTGCCCTTGGAATCATCATTTGGGCAATGCTGGAACGGATCACGTTCATTGATGCAGAGTCAAAGCGTGAGCTGTTGGGCACGTATGTTCGGCAGGGCTCTGAGATCATACCTGTTGGGGAAGCTCTGCTGGAGAACCCCAAGATGGTTCTCCACATCCCTCAGAGGGCCAGAAGCTCTATGTCTGAGGGGGTCAAGAAGCTCCTTCTGGACATGCTTGCAGTAAATCCTCAGGACCGACCAGATGCTCTCCAGCTGGAAATGCGGATGGATCAAGTCACTTGTGCTGCGTGACAAACACCTCCGGACCTTTCCTTTTTTACCCAACCCATCAAAGAAGGGACCCATTTCCTTTCCAGGTAGGCGGCCTCTCATTTTTCCAATTTAGAAGTAATTACGGTAAACATGTCTGTAAAAATGCAACGTTTATTTTAACATGTGCAACAGATTATATTATCTAAACCATTTCACTTCTAAATATACCCTTAATTAACACTGTTAGGAAAACGCACATCCTCAGTTATCAGTAGGAGCTAAACCAGAGGGCTCAGGATGCTCTGGCTGTGGCGTAAAGGGAACATTAGCCGTCGTTCCACCCAGCTGGTCCCGGGAGATCACGAAATCACAGGAGAATTGCAATTGCAGCATAACTGAATGGGTGGTATGCATGAAAACTGTAATTCTATGTTAATAAGGATCATAAAGTCACCATCCACTCCCATGATTGCAGATATTTCTGTCCATGCCTTCTACATCTTCATGTTGTTGTTGTAAAAATGATCACTGGTATCATAAATGATGGTGATTCTCCACTTCAGTGATCAACTTCTCGTCGTCCAAGATAAAAACCAACAAATTAGACCTACATAACAACTGACTTTAACCCTAGTCATTGGTGATTACATCTTATTTTTTATTTAATTTTTTATAGTTCAGATATCTGCACGTGTCTTTTATTTTAAAAACTTCTGGATGCTTTACATCGCTCCCATGTCTGATTTCCATTGTGGCCTGATCTAAATTGCTGAGCTTGACACACTTTTGAAGCGTAGCATGTAAAAAATAGAACCGCCACATACATTTCGGAGAGGGCCGCGACACAAGGTTTCTGATTCACTCTGCTTTACGCGCCTGGTGGAATCAGACCCCTTGACTATAATAATGACAAACTAAAACTGTGTTTGGATTAAGAAGGACACTGCTTCTAAAAACAAATGTTACAGTTTTCCTCTTAGTTATGTAAGATGCTTTTGGTCTTTAAGCTTTGATTAGGTGCAGGGAAAAAATCATGAACTCCAGACACTGTTGTGGTTTTTGGCTAAAGCTCTTTCTGCTGCATCTCATGTTTGTTTTTTTTTCTCTTGTCTGGTCCCTTTTTGTCTAACTTATGGGGTAATTATTTCCCTTGCTGCTGTTACCAGGCTGTTATGCAAAATACAGCGTTTTATAAAGGCAGGCACAAGCGGAGCGGGAAAAAGTTAATACAGCGTAGGGAGACGCCTGTGAAGAGACTTGGGAGAATCAGCTGTGTTCTCAGAAACCCACAATCCCTGCTTCAACACCCTGAATTTAACTCAGTGATCCAGTAGCAGTCTGCAGCAGAACTTGATGACTCTGTCTAGAACATGTGAATGTGATGCAGCTTTCATCATGAGCAGAAGGATACACACTTTAACAATTTAGTAGTACATAAAAGTTTGATTTTCACGATACCTTGCTGCCATCATGGCTGCCTCCTGTTTGGTGATCTGAAGTGAAAGCACTCTATAGGTTGCTTATCTGTATCCACTGATTTATTACGGTGTTTTTCATTGTAATAGTAAAAAATAAATCATTTAATAGAAGTAGATGACAACCACTACATTCCATAACATGGTTTCTGGTAACCTGCTGCCTCCCAAATGAGTTAAATTAGACAGCTGAGAGAGAATGATATGATTTGCCCTCTACCCCTCCAGAAACGAGACTCTGAACCAATTCATGCAGATATACTATTTGCTAAAAGATGAGATGTAAAATATGGTTAAAAAAAACTCCTTTTGTCAAACAGCTGATGAGGAAATGGACAAATAATGGTCACGGTTGTGGTTCTGTTGCCAGTTATTATGATGTGTAAGCTTTAGTTGAGGAAGTACAGTGGACCCCCATTATTTAGAGGGGTTAGCTAACTTCTACTCTCTTCCTTATCTCTGCTCCTAGGGTAAAGCCAATCAGGGCCAAGGAAAATGAATGGTGCTTCTGGATTGTTCTGCCAGCCAGTAATATGTCAACTAGCATCGCGCCTAGAGATTTCAACTTCCCAAACTGCATTTTCTTTTGAATATTTTAGATGTGATCTTTATATAATATTAGCAAAAAGGTCGATTTTCCACAAATGTGGAGTCAAGTTTCAATGGAAAATCTGTGAATACTGAAGCATACATAGGCAGGGGTCCACTGTATCATAAAATAATGTAACAAAATTGCATTAAAAAATTTAACATGAGAATTAATGTTGTCACAAAGTATATTTAAAGCTGTGGATCATTCTAGTTTAAACAAGCCTTGATAATAATCTCCTACATAAAGCAATGAATGTAGTCAAAGTATCCAAACTTTTACCTTATCTGTACTTTTTATTCACTGCTGATATTTCATTTTAAACCTTTTATTATTGTTCTCTATTGAAAATCATTCTTGTTTGGATCTTACAAAGCAATAGTTATATGTGAAGTTCTGGTCAGAATTTCTATATTGTTGCTAAGAAGAACAATAAAGAATCCAAAATGTATCATTTGTTGTAGACTATCGGTGCTCCTTTGATTGGTTGGAAGGACATGCTTTAGAAAAGGGAGGAGGCCACATGTTGGTCCAGTTCTCTTTGTCTTCTAATTAATCCTGACTTCTCCTTCAGAGTGTTGCTCTCAGTGTGGGTGAAACAGGATGTACTGGAGTGAAAGTGTAGAGACACAAATTTGAGCTGTTCAAATGAGATGGTGGCATTTAAAACAACGTAATGAATGGCGTGTGTCTCGGCCTCAGTGCATTCACCTAGGTGTGATGATGGCCCCGGGGGAGTCGGAGAGGGTGTGGTAACCAGAGAGCTGCTGATCAGAAATGGAAGTCAAAATTTAAACTGGTACTGGGAACCAGGCAGGGTACAACCTTAGCCTGAAGGCAAACGGCCTTTGATTAGATGCTAACAGCTGGGATGTGTGAGTGGAGCGCAAACAAGGTGTTGCCAGAGATGACTGAATATCTTTAGCGTTGTGGGTGCTCTACCAGCTTGTAGTGGATTAACATTTGTGAAATCTGCTTTCTTGCTGAAGGAGTTTCTCCCTCTAGTCATAAATGTGTCCTGTTTGCTGACAGCTCTGTAAAACTCTGGCTTCGTTCTTCAGTTCCATGTTTCCCTCGTCCATTTTGAAACAAGAATCGTCTTTTATTGTTTCAGCTGTTAAATCTTGAGATTAAGGTGACATTTGTCAGTAGCAATAAAAGAACTTTAACACAACCAAAACCACTATTATTAAAATATGCTAGCTAACAGCAACCTGGTGTAAACATGTTTATTCAGAGAACTGAAAAAGAATAAATCAGTTTCTCTCTTTCAGAGTAATGCAGCTCTGATCTCTTCACACAGTATTTTTCTTTAAAACAAGTGTTGTTTTTCTTCTTGTGATCTGACCTGATGGTTTCTTTATCTGCTGTGTCTTCAGTCATAGTGGACCCTAGTGATCACATAAACAAGATATTTACATCCCACAGAATTTGACCTAAACTTCTTCACATAAAACAGAGCATTTAGGTTAAAGAACAGCTCTAAATAGAAATGTTTGCTCAATCTTGACAATTTCTATCTAGTAGATATCCTGACCTATTTAAGACTTGAGCTACACTCTGACTTAAATTTGAATACATTCGTGTTAATGTAGACTAGCTAAACAACTCTGCAAACTGACAGCATAATAGGATTGTAACAGTTTGAACTTTTGTATCATGATTATGCACATTTATTTTGGTTAGCAGTTTAACTTCAGTAGGAAGGTTAGTCACATAAATCTGGATTATTTTTAATGCCGAACCATAACAGCCTCAATTTTTAAACTGTGCAAAGATGGATATTATTTTAATCTTGCATGTGAATTCCCCGCTCTAAACTCTTTAGCAAAAACATGTTTGTCCTGGTGACAGGGGAGGAGTGTCCTGGAAGGTTTGAATTGTCTCAGTTTGCTATTTAGAGCGGAAACTCCTTGTATGACATCAAACTAGCGCTGAGTGGATGCTCAGTGACCCGGAGCAGCCGTCCGTCTGTTTGAACCTGAACTCTCCGCTGACCAGGACTGAGTTCTGTGTTTCTCTTACCATTAGCTCACCTGTACTTTCAGCCATTCTCTGTTAACCCTTCATTATGATAGGCTGTTCATGCGGTGACATAACACCACCCAGCTGCTCAGGGGAGGGGGCAGAGCTGCTCTGAGGATCCCTTTTGCATGCTGCTGGCTCAGATTGGCCTTGTTCTCTTGTGGCATGATGGGATAGATGGTTATGCAACAGGCTAGCACTAGTTCAATTGAAAAAGCTGTCATCTGTTGGAAAGAAGGATTAGTGACCTCAGTGCTGTAAGAGGAGGCGAGGCTGTTGGGCCTACTGCTTGGGCTGAATTTATGTCAGGAGCTGGTAAACTGAGGGGAGCTGACAGCAGCAGGAGAAGCTCCTTTAGAAACTACCAGGGAAGGAGAAGCCTGGAGAGCCTGCTTGGTCATAGAAAACAAAGATGTAAATTACTTATGCATAATTAATATTTTTACTGTGGATTTTTTTCCCACTGTTTACACATAAGATATTAGTGTGTATACAAGTACAGCTAAAAAAAATTCACTATTGTGGAAAAAGTTTTATATTTTTTGGCCCTCATATCAGAAAGTGAAACTTTTGTTCTATAGATCCATGACAGATGGAGTGAAATATTTAGTCCTTTATTTCTTGTAACCTTGATTATGGCTTACAGAGAATAAAAACTCCAAATACAGTGTTTCCAAATTTTTTAATATTACGTAAGACAAATAAAAAGGGGACATATAAACAGAAACTTTGGCTTCTGAAAAGTTTTTATTTTTATTTTATCTCTATGCATCTAATGGTTGGTCTGGGCTCCTTTTGCATGAATTACTGCATCAGTGCGGCATAGCATGGAGGAGGTCAGCCTGTGGTTTTGCTGGGGTGCTCAGGAAGCCCAGGTTGCTTTTATAGCAACAAATGTGCTTCTTTGTTGGCGTCTGAAAACTAGCACTCGCAAGACTCGTAAAGATTTGTATATTATATGTGTATTGGTTACTGATCGACTCTTCTGATTTTACGGAAAAATCTATATATTAGTGGTGTGCCAATTTGATCTTAAATCAATTAATTACGGTTTGAAACATGCAATAAATAGTGATTCAAAATGGTTAAAACACATTATTTTTCATAATAATTAAAATTACAAATGTGAAAGTCCAGCATGCCGCTTGGACATTTTTAGGGGACAGACCAGCAGAAACCTTATGGCTGCTGCTAGTGTTTCAGCAATGGAGCACGAAATTTACAAAATACAGCAAATATTTTGCTGTTTAGTTGTGAAGGGAGCGTCTATGTTGTTGGGTATCATGTTAGCAACAACATCCTCTTTTCACCTGCTGTCCAGGGTGCCCTCCCCGAGCTGCAGCACAGAGCAGCTGCTGTTTACCCAACGTCAGCTCAAGTGGAGAAACTGACGAAGAAATTTCCTTCATACCGTCCTGGTGGCGACTAATGTGTGGCGGAGTGCAGCGTGTTTATAGCTGGCAGAATTGTTTCCGTCTTAGCCAAAGATCCTGTTGGTCACACTGATGGTAAAACTGATGCAAAAAAACAATCAAAAGGCAGAGAAAGGTCAGAGTTCATCTATTAAAATGACAGTTAAAAATTGAAGACTTGAGTATACACTTTGTTTATAGTGTCTTTGTGAGTTAGTCCTTTTTTGTTTCCAGAGATTTTAAAGTCATATCTGTAATGGTTGACTTGTAAAATCCTATCTGAAGTATAATTATTTTTTCTAACCACATGGAGCAGGATTACTTAAAATATGTTAAAATCAAAAGTCTTCTTTTAGTGAACATAATATAATTGAAGTGTTTCAGGGGTGGACCAAGTTTCCTCTTTTTTCGGAATTTAAAATATGATCACCCTATATATATATATTTAAATTGCCAACACACATTTCATCAGCTTTCAGGGAAAAATATGACCTTGATATGATTATGAAACATATTTTGGACATGTGTTGGTTTTATTTGTGGTTTCACATAAATAAATGACAGAACATACATTTGTTTGGATACATCAAGTAACTGAAACTGAATGGATTTAAAAGTAGAAAGTAGCCATGGAACGAATGAAGAAAAATAAAACCCTAAATGGGGGAAAAATATGCAACAAAAATAATTGTTTTATAATCAAATCGTAGCACCCGAATCATGAGGCAGCCAAGCTGGCACAACCCTACTATATTTGTTAATAGCATTTGTGTTTTGCCGTGTTTGAGGCTTTAAATGTGCACATAGTGAACATCTCATTCATAAAGCTGCCTTTAGGTAAAATCAGAATGTATGAAATCATGAGCATATCCTCTGCCCGTCCATCTAACCCTCCCAGCCGCTTCCACTGCTGGACAATGAGTGCTCCTGGTTAAAGGCTTAAGGAGGTTTTGGTTGGGAACATTTTGTCCTCTCGCTGCGTGCCAGCTGCGTGCCGCTCTATCTTAACCAGGACAGAAAGCTCCTCTCTTCACCATGTGCAAACTCATTACTTCAGGAATCCATTTAATTTTTTTATTTTTTTATTGACTGCATGGACAATCGTACAAGTTGAGGCATTTTCACCGTGAAGAAAGGTTCTAATGAACACGCCAATGCCTCAAAGGCTCTGCTGCTTTTCTGTCCCGTTTAATGCTCGAAAGCATTTAAAGACACGATTCAGATATTCAGACTTTCTGGTTGTGCTCCTCTGAAGGAAACTATGGTACACCATGTTCTGTACTGTTTCAGGGTTTTATAGAGCAGCTGGGAAAAGCCAGAGGGAGGCACCTTTCTGAGATTTGGGAGTGTCGATCACTTTTGTGCCCATAGCATGCTTGTAAAAGTCTGGGTTCAGTGGCTGAGAAGGCTGTCAAATATTTCCTCTGGAGCCCTGGGTGTTCAGAGCAACTTACACAAGCAAGATGTTGCATAACTGGTCGGGTAAAACACCTCTGTTTGTTTATTGAGATGTTTACCAGTATTGGCCTTAAATCTCTAGTAATAACTCTTGTTAAAATGAATCAGACTTAAATAAAGTAAGAGGAAAAGTCTGAGCTGGATCAATACTATGGTCTAATTTCTGTTTTTCTATAATAATGTACAGTTCCTGGACACTGGAGGCTTAACTGTCACTTCAACGTGTTTTAGAATAACATTTGTCCAGATCTTTTCCAGTCTGCTGTCCTCATTCATGGTGACTGTGTTGGCTCTAATTGGTTTACGCAACTCAATCCCCTTTAAGTCAAATGGATCCGTCACATGCTTTGTGTGGTCATATTGTTGTAGCTTTGTGTTGTTAATGGGATCATTTTCTGAATAATGCAGCAGAACAGATGTCTCTTTAAGTGTAAATAATTGATGAAAAAAGGCACAGGCAGCGTCTGCTGAGATAAGGAGGGATTTAGAAGTGCGGTGTCACTGCTGAGTCTAAACGGCAGACATTGTCCTACTTTTAAAGAGCTTGATATTCAGCTGAAAACTGGAGCTAAATTATCTTTGTTGTCGGCTCCAGGTAACAGTGTTTAAAAGTTAAATGGAAAAATTCAGATTGTTATGTCAAAAGAACACTTGTCCTTTTGAGTTAACTAGCCTTTGCTTATTCGTTAAGCGCTAAGCAACCTAATCCCAGTTGCTATGTAAAAAAATAATAATAATTATGTGTTTTTTGTAAAGCAGATGCTAAATTATGTAAACACTTCAACATAAACATTACATCCAAACCTAGGTACAATATAAATGGGTGACTGGTCATCATTTGGTGTAATGGGAAGTGACGATGTTTATTGTGGGTTTAAAGAGAAATTATGTTTCTGACGGTGCAGAGAGGGTCTAAGGAGGAAGGTTAACTTTACTGTTACGGAGGCCCTGCACAGTAATGGGTTCCTCCACAGTTTTTAAGGTGCGCTTTAATGCAGATGGTGGTTATAATCTCCAGATAAATTCATAAACGTGTCATTTATTATTGTTCCTTCATGTTCCTGGTATCTAAATGCTGGAATCGTGTCCTCAGCACACATACAACCTAAAACCTTTCTTTAAAAATGAGCAAAAAAGACTTCCAAAGAAAACATTAAAAGTCCTCCAGGAGAATCCTGTTTCATTTGTCTGTCCAATAAGTTCTGAAGGTCAGTTTAGATGCTGGACTTTGAGCTGTTAAATGCAGTTGAAGTTTGAGATGAGAGAGGTCGAAGTGAAAAAGGATCTCCTGTTTCTCTTTCAAAAACCTGGTGTCGGTTTGTAAATAATGCTAACAGTTCCCTTCATTTCCATGAGAGGGGGAATGTTGGCTTTCCTGCTGGCTCAATGTTGTTTTGAGGCTGTGAATTATGCAAATCAACACATTCCACCCACCTGGAGTTTATCGAAACAGCTCATTATGCAAACTTACTCTCATACCATCCAGAGTCTCCGGATGCAGAACGCTGTTTTAAGCAAATGCAAAGGAATACTATTTTTTTTTAAAAAAGGTAGACAAAAACAAAATTTTCCTTTAAACTTTGATTGGAAAGCCTGTTTGTAACCAAAGCTTTGAACAGAAAAAACATCCCAAATGATGCCTAAGAAAACCTTATGGCAGCTCTGTAAATAAATATATATATTTTTCCTTTTTATATTTAATATCTAAAACATTAAAATTTGTATATACCTTTTTAAAAGTTGGCCTAATGCTCTTGTTAATTCAGGGCTAGTTCTCTCCCATTTTTTGTTATTTGGACTTCTTTAATTGGTTGTCTAATCATTTCCCCTTCAGATAAAAAAAAAAACCTTTCTCTGGAACTGGTTGGGCAAAATGAGTGGATACTTTTTCCTGCTCATTGTGAACCAAAGTTTAAAGAAAAAAGGGGAAAGAAAACTCCAGAAACCTAGACAAACAAGCGATCAAGACCAGTTTTATTACTGTATACATCTGAAAACCAATGAAGGAACAACAGGACAACCACTGTGTTTTAGACAATGCTAAACTTGTTCATATGTGTTGGAGACCTCTTTGCAGTGGATCAGATTGTGACACACTGTTCACCTATAAATAATCCTAATATTTCTGCAGCTCTTATAGTTTTCCTTGATGCTCTAAAATATTAGATTATTAATATCTTAATAATATAATATTAATAGACCAAAACAAAACACACATTTAGAGGTGATCTGTAAAGCACCTGAGTCAGCAAACTATGTTGTTAGAGTGAAAGGACAATAGAGCTGATTCTGGGTCTTGGTTTGGTTGTTGAGCCTCTCACGATCATCAATGACAGAAAGGCTTCCTGTGTTCTCCGTCTCTAGCTTGCGTGCGTCCTTTTGAGCTTGTGTTCCTAACATGTGCCCTGCTGCTGTTACGCAACCTATGAAAGGGGAACGAAGTGCTGCCTGGCCAAGCTGCTGCACGTCAGCCGCTGGGCTATTATTAGAGCTCAGTGCTGGAGTGAACCTGGACGCAGGTTCAACAAGCTTTCCCTCCAGGTAGATGTAGAAACTATGCTGGGTTGTATGTCTTGGCTGAGACTACAAGTCACTCAACAAGCACAGTTGGTTTTGTTCCCTTATGCAGAAGCATGATGACGTGTGCTGTTTGAGTCAACATATAAGTAATATCAGCGTTTATGCATTTATCATTTTATACGTCTTGTGAGTCCATGTCTATGAATGCTGCCAGTAGTTGTACATTCTGTTAAATGGGAGATGTTATGCCTCTTTTTAAACCTGTTATAATAGATCTATGCTCTGTACAAAACATGTTAAGGCAGTTCTTTGCACAAAATCCCTCACATAAAGCGATTTGACCAGCTCAATTTTGGACAAATTCGGAATGAGTTTGGTTACAGACCACACCCACCGATTTTGTTGCTGGGCTGCGGGTTTGCCACACATCAGAATGGCATGGAATTGGAGGGGGGAGTTTGACAGTTGAGGGGTGGTTATATGCAAATTCCGTGTATTGTGATCCCACAGTAGTGATACTGAGTCTCCTCCCCTTCCTGTTGGCCCATGGGTCCGCTGGCCGAAAGAAAATGAATGGAAGTCAATGGAGCGATAAGTTATTTTCTGGTCCGCTTTGTCTTGCGTCCTGAATCACACATGACCTGTACCTCAATTTAAATGACAACTAATGATGTGCGTTTCGACTGTGTTTGTCAAGTGATTTGGGGTTTATTTAAACTATTATGGGGAATTATTTAAATTCGCAATTAAAATGTCTACAAATCAGAAGTCGCATATATGACGTCACGGAGCTAACGCTAGCTAGCACTTAAAACACTCACCAAGACCTTGTGGAGCTGCATGCTGGCTCTCACTCAACAGACTATTTCTTCCCCAGCATATCTGCCACTTTCCACATTTATGGTGGTTTTCTCCCCTTGCTCCTTCCTTCGTCCTGGAGGAAGGAGACGAAGCCGGCTAATCGCACTGCCATTTTTTTTCTTCTTCAGTTCTAGTCCTCTAAGTGTTTATACACAAAATCTAAAGTAACTTTTGCCGCCGGTCGAAAAGTAGCATTTTCTCTGCATGAAAATGTGTCTTTAAAAATAATGGACATCATATGTTCAATCCATGGCGCATTTTAAACGAGATCAGAAAATAACGTTAATCGCTCCATTGACTCCCATTCATGTTTTGGGGCAGAAGAGGACCCATGGAGCGGAAGTAGAAGGGCGTGACTTAGGTTCCCCATAGGGCACTTTTTCAAACAACTTGTAGAAGCACAATATTTCAAACAGCAGACATTTGCCAAAAAGTGGATGGATGCTTTTTATTCATGTTTAGAGTGTTGATAGAGGCAGCAGAGACCCAAATAGGAACACAAAAGGATGAAAAAAGTAACATTTGCATAATGTGTCCCCTTTAAGATCATTTTGAACCTTTTGTTTGGTATGTAACCTGTGTTGTTACATGCAGCAACTTTATATTAACTTTATAAAACGATAAATTATAAGCAGAAATATCAGAAAATACACTTTTTGCCCTATGAATAATCATGATTAAAAAAGGCAAAGAAGATTTTACTCTGGAATATAGAAAATTGTAAAGAAGTAGATTTTTGATCTATATCTGTAGGCAGTGGCATCGTCAGCCGATGTTGCCGGGGCTTCAGCCCCGAATGTTTTCAATCTAGACCCGGATGTTTTATGGCAAGCCGTTAACATCCAAGGCGTATGTTAACACCTTGCCATACCATGGCCTACCATAGTCAGTATGTCGCTACCATGGGCACATGGCCCCTCCCCTCTCCTAACAAGGCCACTTTGTACAAATGCATGCACAGAAAACTGCATAGCGCCCAAACCAGAAGATATATTATGATCAGCAACATTTGTAAAACTAACAGAAATCAATGAATCATAGAAAAATTATTTTTTTTAAACCGTTGCAACTCCTTAGCTTTTTCTACAGAGAGGCCACGGGTGAGGAATTATCTTTGTAAAAGGAAGTGATTGACAAAAGCCAAACACTGGCTTATACATAATTTTCTTTAACTGTCCTGTTTGTAGCAAACTAATTATCCTTAGTAAGCATATTGACTAAGGAAATTCATGAAAAATCACTAATACAAAAGCAACAAAATAACTTTTTAATTACAAAGCACAGTTTAAAAAAGAAAAAATGTAATTGCAAAATTGATGTGGGAAACACTAATGTAGCAATGTTGACTATAAAACTGGATTTATGTTTGTTGAGATTTGAATATGTAGATCGGTAGGTAGCACATTTTGATTTAATCACTTAGTAGAATTAAGCAAAGAGGAGCTACAGACAGAGAAGGAGCCAGGAGCAGTAAAGCTGTTCCAATCAACCATAAATAACTGACCATTTTCTAAGTACAATGTTTTTGTGCTAGAGATTGCTAACCAAGTAAACAGTTTTGTTGATGCATCATGACTTGATGTAGCCCAGTTGTTTGCATAAGGATATTTATTTTTTGTTTTGTATTATTAATTTACAATAATAATACTTTGCATACTTAATTCAGATGTCATGATTTTATAGAGGGTAGGAGAGATGACCTAAAGAGAGGAGCTGCAGCTCCAGCATCATCATTAGACAGGTGAACTGGTAACAATGAAATATTCTAACATTGTGTTATAGATAATTGGTAAGAAAAGGTCCTTTTAATTCCAACTATCATAATACCTATTAAAATATAGATAGAAGCTAATTCAAAATGGGTCAATAACAGTGGATCATTGAAGACATAATAAATGAAAATATAAAGCTTTGCTTTACCTTATTTGCTTATTTACCGTTTTGGCATTATTGACAGAGCCAAACAGGCTAACCAAGACAGAACAAATGATGAGAGGAAGAAGAGGAGAGACAACAGCTAGAGATAAAGACAGAGAGAGAAAGCAATAGATGAATAGTGTATGACTGATAGTATGTGCAGGGTGTCTGTTTTTCTAATTCTGAATTTAAAAAAATGGGGGAGTTCACTGGTTGAAGGACAGAGATGGAAAAAGCAAAGAGAAATGTGGGGGAAAGAAAGGAACATTAAAGTAAAGAAGACAAAAGGGAGACCAACAGAAGCAAGTGAAGAAAGATTGATTGAACTAAATTATTGTTTGGTTTTGCTGTTTTCAGTTGTAATTTTCCAAAACACAAAACATTGAACATTAAATTGAACAATAGATCTAAAATTATTATGAAATAACACATTACACTGTTTTGACACTCTAAAAAAAAAGATCACGTCTTGTCTGGGCTAAGCCCAGATACTCCTTAAAGGCTGAAGACGCCCCTGTCTGTAGATGTATTTGACAAATTTCATTGTCAGTGGATAGTCTGTTGCTCAACATCAAATTCTTTGAATATGTTTTAGTGTTTAGAGAGGGGGAAAACAAGTGTTTTGTGAAAAGAATTAGAAGCGTTGAAAGTCCTGCCAGAACATTAGTTATAACTGAGAACTATATGTAGCAGCACTCAGAGCACTGATTGGGAACATCATGGAGCTGCAGAAATTTAAATAATTCAAGTTTTTGCTACTTTAATATGTAGGGTTTCATAAGATCATTGTGCTATATGATTGAATATATACGCAAAATTTAGAGCTGAATAACTCAATGGGCCTGTGTGGTTAATGCACATTACCTTACCCTACAACAGAACCAAAACCAGTACTAGAAATTTACATTTAAAAAAAAACATTTATTGACAGATATATAAATTGATATTTTTGGATCTAATCCGAACCTAAAAACAAGTATATCATACCATCACTATCATGAACTCAAGGGATGAACCACTGTTGTTCGAGCAATAACCCAGTGGTGTTTCCTAACCGTGGTCCCCAGGACATTCGGTCCTGCATGTTTTAGATGTTTCCCTGCTTTAACCCACCTGATTTAGATGTTTGCTGTTTAGAAAATCCTGTTAATCAGCCATGAATAGGAATGAGGTGTGCTGAAGCAGGGAAATGTTTAAAACATGCAGGGCAGTGTACCTTGAGGTGTAGGGTTGAAAAACACTGCAATAACAGTCAACTTGGCAAAGTACACATTTTAGCATTAGCATTTAGGATAAGAAATATTTGAAACTAGAAAACCATTTGGAGAGCACATACCTCCACCAAGGTAACTCAGTCACCCCCCTCCTCCCCTCTAGGTTTTTGGATCACCCCCAAATTCTAATCACTTTTTTCCTGGTGCCATTGCATACATTTCCTGAAAACTTCATCAAAATCTGTCTAAACTTTTGAGTTATGTTGCTAACAAACCTCCACAGGGTATCTGGGTTCTCCCTTAAAGATATGGTGAGAAGCTCGTCATCCAGGAGGGCCTCAGAGTAGAGCCGCTGCTCCTCCAAATCGAGAGGAGTCATTGAGGTGGGTCGGGCATCTGATCAGGGTGCCTCCAGAACGCGTATCTGGTGAGGGTTCAGGCACATCCTACCAGGAGGAGACCCAGACCAAGACCCAGGATGCTCAGGAGGGACTATGTTTCTCGGTTGGCCTGGATAACGCCTCGGGATGCCTCCCAAGGAGCTGGCCCAGGAGTCTAGGGAGAGGGTAATCTGGGTCTTCTTGCTCAAGCTGCTGCCCCCCGAACCCGAAAAAGCTGAAGAAAATTGATGGGGGCTAACTAACAAACAAACCCTGGTGAAAACATAACCCTCCTTGGCGGAGGTAATAATCATAATGACACAATGTGTTGCAGTTTCTTTGGCTGAATCTACAGGAAATCCAGAAGTGTACTTTTTAATGTAAAAAAAACCCCAGGATTTATCTCCAATAAGGTAGTTCCCAAAGAGTTGCTACCTGAAAACTGCCAGTCAAAGATCAGCTGATGGAAAATCTCTCATGTTCTCTTGCCTAAAGTCAATACTTTCCAATACTGGTCCTCTCCAGGAAAATATTCTAGAAACCTGTCACTTATTTCTACATCCTGTTATGGTTCAGTTTTGATTTGAAGAACTACAAAAAATAAAAAGACAATCAAAGTGCGAAGTTGGTGGCAGCCTCCTTATGGAGACTAGAGAACTACTGATTAAAACCGCTTTCTATCAGAACAGGAAAGGCTCTCTGCTTGTGAAGAAAGTATGAAGAAAACCAGATTGAGTGAAGACATGTGCTGAGTAAACTCATGGAGGAGTAAAGATTTACTTCTGTTTGGTTTCAGATACTAAAAAAGACAAAAGAAATCCCAGAGGAATGACTAAAAAAGCAGGAGATAGATTACTAAACATGGTTGTATAGAAGTTCATTCTTAACAGTGACTGCCTGTTTCTTGTTGCCACTCTGACCTGTTGACTCTTTCTCTGCAGCTTTGACGACTCCATGGCCGTGGACCGCTACGGAAAAAGGACTCTGACGACCTGAAATGTGAAGACTCAATCCTGAGCTGAGTTGCAAGTGACAAACGAGACCATTATTCCACATCTCTGGGACAGAAAAATATGCAAATGAATCTGTTACAGTCTAATTTTTATTTTCTATATGGATAACGGGGAGATGGACAATACCAGAGGGATGTCAGAGTGCTGGCTGGACAAGAAAGCAACTTTCATTTTGTAATATAGTGTTTTGTTATTTTGGTTGTATGAGCCTGTTCTTCCTTAACTTTTGTACTGTACTAAACTGTAACGCAGGTTGGTCGACTGTAATGCTCCAGTGTTTTTTATGGGTTAAAGCATTCACAGGAGTATTAGCTCTGAAGAACAGAGGACTGCTACCCCAAACATCCTTGTGCCTTTAAGAGGATTCATGCGGAGTGCAATTGGATCTTTGTGAGAATTCATTCTGTCGGTTTCAAACCGAGATGGAAATCTGAGAAGTCTGTTAACTTGTGAAGTTTCAGGCTGGTGAAATGTGCAACGCTTTTGTTTTTGATGATGTGACACTTTTTGAATGATTTAACAAGCGGGTATGATGTGAATGTTAGAAACTGAGGCCCTCCTGTATTTAAACACTGAGGTGCAGTTAGGAATCAGAAAAATATCCCTAAAGCTTAAATAAAGAAAATGACACTGATGCGTCGATCGTTTCCTAATTTTCCGCCACATTCCGAAGGCGGAGGGATGAAAACTGAACGGGTCTTTAGTGTTGAGGGGACCTAGACGTAGCAGGCCTGTGTTGACCTGTACAATTGTAACCAAACAAGCAGAATTTAACTGGTCTTATTGGGGATCAGTTCCTGTTGAAACCAAAGAGCCCCTGTTGGACCAAGTGCACACGGTTTTCTTTGCAATAAGACATTTTTAAGGGTAATTCAAGACCAAGCAGTCAGTTTTTTGATGAGTTTTCCAACGCTAGCAACCGTTTTAGCAACTGAATGTTTTTCTGTTGAGGTTGAGTGTGGCATTTTGGACAGAGTGAAAGAAAATCTCTAAATACATTTGAAAATGTGCAGATTTCAGTTATTGACAGCATACCAGCTTTATGTTTTTAGAGCTTGGAATGGGTTTAATATGGATGACTTGAAGTGGATTACTTTAGCTTTACATGTAAACAGTATTGAGTCGTCAAATATTTCACTGCCTAGTGCAATTTGGGTGTTTCTTCAGGAAATTTGAAGATTTACCATCTGAGAATAATTCCCAGTAGCACCCGGGGAGCTCATCCAGTTTTCTTTCTTTCCCTCTTTATATTTAAATGATTTGAATGTCTCAGTTGCACAAAATCTGCTGCTGTTGTAGCCTGGTAAGACAGGAAATCATAGAGCGTGTCCTAAAGGGACATGAAAAATCCAGAGCTTCAATTATTTCCAGGGGAATTTAAATGACCAGAAAGCTTGCAGAGAGGGGAGCATGTAAAGCTGGCAGGTAAACAGCCACTCTCGGATGGTGGAGTACTTCAGTGGCTACAGGCACAATAGTTGGACACTCTTGAGACATGTTTTTTTTTCTTTGTGGCGTGATCCTACCTCATGCTTAACACTTATCACCTTGGACTGTCTTTAGTAACCTTCTTTTAGTTGTGAAAACAGGGTGCCCATTGGTTGAGTGGGAAAGATTCTTACCTCAGACTTAATGTCTTATTTTGAACAAGCCTCTGACCAACTTTCCTCTGATATTCTGGCTTAAGGTTAACACCTGTCCTTTTCTATAGCTCTGGCAAACTGTGCATCCCCATCTCTTTTATAATCTGCAGTATGTTGTTCATTTAGAAACTTCAGCTCCCATAAGGGTTTTATGTTTTACCACCCGGTGGGCACATCTGGCAGTTTAAGATGCCCCGACCGGCACAAGGTCGACAGGAAGATCCAAAATCAAACCTACATGACCTAATGCTGCATAGAAGTCTGAAAAGGCTGCTTTTGTTTTGAACGCAGCCTCCATCGTTTGGTTGGTTCTACTCAACTGAGTATATTGCTCAGTCCCTTGACATCTCTGTTGTTTGGTCCTGTGGGTGCAAAAGATCCGGAGCAAGTATTGCATTAAATGATCAGTGTTTCAAATGAGGTTAAAATGAACTCAACAGTTAGGGAGCTGTAGATGTTAAAGGGTACCAAACTGTGAAGATTTAGCCTTTTTTTCCTTTTAAACCTGGAGGATGTTAATCATGTCCTTGTCGATGCTCTTCTCTATGTTTTTAATCTTTATCTGCACCAAACCCAGTAAAGGGTTGAAGTTTGTTTCATACCATAGAAACAGCTTATGCTCACTTGCCCTACTGCTGCTGTGCTTTTCATGTACCTTTTTTACGGAATATTAATTTCACTTGAACACTATGCAACAAAAGAGTTAATTGCCTCACTGTAAATGCTGCACAGAGCCACACCCTTCTCAAACTGTTGTGGATATCTTGAACTCTCTGTGTTTTAGTGTGTACAGAATTGTCTTTCAGGTGTAAAATAGCGACTTTTTACTGGTTAATGAAGCTGACAGGAGCCATTAGATGTTTAAGAAAGCATCTGTTTTTTGTTTTTTTTAATGTAAATATATTTGACAACCTTTCTGCAAATAAAAGCTTAAAATGTGAATTATTGGAAGTCTGTGGTTTTAGTAATGGATTTTTTTCTAACATTTATTTTTCAAATAAAATCACTTTCGCCAACTAATGTCTCAAGAAGCTGAGTTTATGCAGGTAAAACAACCCCCATAAAATTGGACCTATCCTTTGGTTGTCATTTTTAGTTAGCGCTCAGATCCAGTGATGGCATCCCAGCCTGGCAACAAGAATAGTAGTTTGTTTTACAGCGACTATCACCATCAGTGCTTTTTCAAACACAGGGAGCAGGAGATCTAATCTCTTGAATTCCAACTGGATTAATTCACAGAGTTTGTTTTATCAGCCTAGAAATACCAGACAGGCTTTGATAACTACAAACAAAATATTTCCTATATTCTGGAGATTTTTTTTAGAATAGGTTTTTTACTCACAACGAAAACTTACGTTAGTGAAATATCTAGGGAAAATACTCAGGCCCAATTTAAACCTAGTCACAAACATCCTAATTTAATCCAAAAAATTATCTTGGGAAAGTTTATTTCCATAATTCCATTCAAAACGTTAAACTTCCATAGATTATAGATTCAGGGCCCACAACTTAAATGATTTCAAGTATTTAGATGTTTTATTTGTACATAATTGGGCTTCCAGCTCATAAAACCCATGAAAAAAGGAATTCAAAAATTTAGAATACTGTGAAGAAGTCTGCCCAAATTATACAGGGCATGAATTTTTTGAATTCTTGAATTATTTTAGTTATCAGACTCCTGTTATCAACTTTTCACATTCTTTAGTATAAAAAGTATGCTTACATTAGTTCTTTTGTTCTTTTTGTCCCTCTGCTCTATCTTCTCAAACCCCCAGACGGTCATGGCAGATGGCAACTCGTACTGAGCCAGGTTCTCAAAGTTCAAATAAGAACATTGAAAGAACACTTTAAAGAATCACGAGAACATCTGGGAACTTAGAGGGATAATATAAACAACTGGGGGATACATTTTACTCAGATTTATTTAAATTATACATATCATATACTATTGATTGTGTGAAGTTTGTTTCCATATTTTCCACCTGGATTGTATTCGTTATGAATACCGGGAAGTGTTCAAACATTTTTAATAAGAAAGACGACAGCTCTATTTGCTGATCATGTGTATAGAAGTTTGACCAAGTTTCTGTCAGGTCAGTACTGATCAGCCGCCGAGCCATTGAAGAGCAGCAGCTGATAAGCCTGCTGAAAAAATTAGGAAACATGTTCATGAACGAAGGGACACTGTGGACAACAATGTGTGCTCTTTATGTTCAGCGTGTTGGTACAACGTCTTCTCAGAGAGG
This sequence comes from Valencia hispanica, assembly GCA_963556495.2. Taxonomy (NCBI): domain Eukaryota; kingdom Metazoa; phylum Chordata; class Actinopteri; order Cyprinodontiformes; family Valenciidae; genus Valencia; species Valencia hispanica. The sequence goes on along the minus strand of OY747709.1, from coordinate 4,995,177 downwards.
AGGAAGATTGGAAAAGCAGCTCTAGGGAGTGAAATTGAGCTAAATGGTGGGGGTGGGGGTGTTTAGCACGGAGAATTTTTACCATGCCCTGGTGATCTGAGAGAAGATGAAACCAGCTGTGACATGAGCCCGAAGCAGCCAATTGGAGCTCAAGCATCCTCAAATTCCAGACCAGCCATTAAATATTATATAATTAATGTGATCTGCTGAGTCATATCTATTATTTAGTTGCTGTGCGGCTTTTTCTTCACCTGTTTTTTGTTTTTTTAATGGATTTTCTGAATCATGAAGACTGTGGCCTAACATGTTTATGTATAAGTGGATATAATTAAATTAAATTAATAAATGGGTTAAATTAAAGGGGGGGTATTATGCTTCTTTCAGGCACATATTACCCTTCTATAGCACACTCCAATAAAATTGTCACCTTATGTCTTTTAAAAGTCTGTCATATATCCAAATCCCCCTTATACAAATTTACTTCCGTATTGGACGCCTTGATTTTCGCCTGTGCCTCTCTAAGACCCTCCTACTCTTTCTGACACTCCCCCTTCAGTTCGTCACATACCGTGCATCATTACAGCATGCACGGAGTCGGGGGAAACAATCCCACAAAAGACACACAGCTGCAGCTGATGTGTTCTAATTACAGCACCTGGTACTCAGCTGGAGTTGTGTGAGGTGGGGAGGGGCAGGGGAGCTCTGCAGGGGCAAGGCTCTCGGCTGAGTACGTAAGGTCGGAGGAGGAGATGGGTGGAAAAGGCGGGGATAGGTGGGAGCAGGCGTTTCAGCAACCCCGAGAACTACCAGCAGAGACCGGCAGAGACTCAAAGATTACTCTGACATGAGTGAATGGGTCAGAGCAACACTTCAGGTATGTTTTTAACGAGGGAAAGACAGGTTCTCAGGATATTAAGCTTCAGAAAGTCCATTTTGCTTAATACCCCCCTTTAACTCATGCTTAACGGGATTCAAATCTGTTATGACCAAAATTATATTTTGATTCAAATTACTTTTCCAAGGAATTGCTTGTTCAATACAAATTAAAGTTTTTGTAATCTGATTCAAAATAAATGACATAAAGACAAATTTAGCTTAAGAACTCCTATTTAATTCACAATTTTAAGTTAAAATCTAGTTAGCTATAAAGCAATTTATTCCATATTGCTGAAGTTAAATTAAAGTCAGAAAATACTCTTTCATTTAATCTAGGTACTATGCTGAAACTCTTTAGACTAAAGTGAACTGCATGCATATACATTTAAATATGAATCTAACTAAGATTATAGTTGGATTCAACTGAACTATGAGTAAATAACTAGGCCGATTTGGGATGTATGCTGTTGGATTTTCTTGTTCTTTTTCATAAATTTCAAGGTCTTGAAAAGCTTCTAAATGGTCCTATATTTAGTAATACTATTTTATTCACTTAATTATTAACATGGTCCTTACAAAAACAATGATGTAAATGTATTTATTTATTTTTCAAGTATAAGTTAAACTAGAAAGATAAACTATATTTAAAAAAGGCAAAACATAAGAAGCTGAAGCTGACTTCACTAATAGTGTGCTATGTTTGTCAATATTATAACTAGCTTTTGTCTGTATTTTACTTTTTCTGTTTCATTTACAATGTAAAAGAAATACAACTTGAAAATTATCTAAATATGTATTTGAGAGAAACAAAACACCTAACATGTAAGTACAGTATATCCATTTACATAGGATGAGGTTAAAAGGAGACACCAAAACTGTGTCAAATGTATTAAATTAGTTGTTGCTCAACAGGCATTTTCTAAATCAATCTTTAAACCCAACATTTGATACAAATCAGCTGATTTACTTGTTTATCACATTGTGCATTACTAATATGGTGGAAAATGGTTTGACAAGGCATGCGGAGGTTAATTAGGCCAGTTAAGCATTTTACAAATAAAAGAACAAATTATTTTAGTTTTGAGTTGTATTAGAAATCATTAGCTTTAAATCCAAAAGTGTTCAAAAGCAATTTAAGGGAATATTGAATTTATGAAAAGTGGATCCTTCTCGCAAAGAACACAATCCGATAAAGATGTGAAAAGATGAAAAACAGGATGAATCAACTTGCGTTGCCTCAGCAGATTTATGAAGCAGCAGGACCAACATTTAAGAGAACATGTGTGATGATCAGCTTGCTGTGTCCAGCATGTTTCTGATGGCAGAGAACAGCAGGGCGGAGAACTAACACATGCATAGATACTCAGATTACATGCACTTCATTGGTGTCTGAACTCACTGTCTGTCCTCTGGGTGCTGTTAATGATTCAAAATAGACCAAGATTTGTGAACTCTGAACAGTTTAACTTGTTCTCAAAAAGCTGCCATCAGTCTGCTTAATATCTGTTTCAACATTCGTTATACATCACATAGTATCATTAGAGTCAAGAACTACAATGTGAAAAAGTTGTGGCCCTACTCTTTTTCTATTGAAGCTTAAAAATCAAATCTAATTATTTTTCTTCTTTTAAAAGCTACATTAACATACATTCCTTATGTGGAATAGATGTCTAAGTAGTTTATATATGTATGTAATACATAAATAAAATATGTTTACATTTACTTTTTAGTTACCTCAGTATCAATTGAAAAAAAAGTAAATGTGATGGACTGGTGACCTGTCCAGGGTGGCCCCCACCAACAAGTCAGTTCTCTCACTGTATGGATTCCTTTAATAATTCCAGTCTATTGTTATTGTCCATATTATTGCATTCCTACAAGCCCCTCATTAAGTTTGACCTAAATATCTATCTTTCTTCTATACATATTTATCTGCAAGAAGAAAATTTCAAATCAAAATATGATAAGTAATTCTTCCCAATTTGTTATTTATTTCTTGCTAAAAAGGATTCATCTTTGAACATCAACATTAGCACTATTATTTTCACATTTTCTCCAACATGGAAAACTCTGGTGGAAAAACTTTCTCCTAATTTGGGATGTGATGAGCTAAAAATGTTCATGTCCACTCCTCCACTGTGAGCTAGTAGATGTATGGTGGTTTTTCCACATATATTCTCAGTCTTATTTTATATTTAGTTCTTAGAACCAACTTCTCTTTTATATATTCAGGTGATTGAGTGTTATTCACTTACAATGCATGGTAATGTGCACATATGATTCTTAATAACTTCCCTTTACGTGCTTTTTTTGATTAAATCTTTCAGAAAATCAGAGGTGTCAAAAGTATTTACATTCATTACTCAAGTAGAAGTATAGATACTAGGGTTTAAAAAGACTTCTGAAGAAGCTGAAGTATCAAGTCAAGTTTTTTACTCAGGTAAAAGTAAAAAGGAACTGGTTTCAAAACTGCTTAAAGTATAAAAGTAAAAGTAATGTAAGTTAAAAAAAAATGCTATTGAGGACCAGCTCACCACATCTCCCTCAAAAAAAATTTCTACTAAGGGCCATCATTTTTTATGAAAATGTTCATATTAAAAAATTTGGGATACACTAGACGACCTGTTTCAGCCGCTTATATGTCCATTGAAAATTAATGCATTTCAGTGCAATGCAAATACATTAAAGAGCCATTTATGGACTACTGAGCATTAATGCACGTTTAATGGAGTGAAAGATATGATGATTAGTTGCCTACTATATAAGTAGTGTAATGGTGCATTTGCTTGAGTCTCTGCCACAGCCATCTTTGAACTGTGCAACATACTGTATGTCTGCTACATGCTGGCTTTACTATGAAGTGGTTTGTGTCATGCGGACTCAGTGCTCATCTACACACAAAAATAATCGCCATATTTAAGTCATCAGGTGTGTCTTACACACAGTTTAAATTTTGTTTTCACTAGCAAGGACCACGCTACAGATTCAGAATTTAACGGTTTATTGAAGGCATGAAGAATTGAATGGTCTGGGCAGAGGCGTCGCTAGAGACCCGGAGGAAGACTCAGTGTGGGGGTGCAGTCTTCGGGAAATCGTATTTCCGAGCCTGCTCAGGACCCCCCCATACGGAACCTAAAAAAGAGAGACGTTAGAAGAGGTGTTACAGCCGGAGTGCAGAACAGGGAGGCTGTGCCCGATAGATGCTGTGAAAAAAGGGGAGGGTCGAAGGGGCGGGTCGGCAGGACCCGGAAAAGAGAAGGCGGGTCGGCAGGACCCAGAAAAGAGAAGGCGGGTCGGCAGGACCCAGAAAAGAGAAGACGAGTAGGCAGGACCCAGAAAAGAGAAGGCGAGTCGGCAGGACCTAGAGGGAGGGGAAGGGAGGGGTGAAAATGAACGAGACAGACGAGGGATGAAGGGCAGGCAGAGTTTATATGTGTATCGCGGCGTGATTAGAGAAGAAGAGCGGGCGCGAGGTGCCGGGTGAATTGAGTCAAGACTGATTAGGATTTATGAAGCGGGTTTGAGGCGTGGCCTTGCTCCTGAACTTAAGTTGACCTGTTAACTCCATTTCACTAGCAAGGACCATGCTACAGATTCAGAATTTAACGGTTTATTGAAGGCATGGAGAATTGAATGGTCTGGGGAGAGGCGTCGCCGGAGACCCGGAGGAAGACTCAGTGTGGGGGTGCAGTCTTCGGAAAATCGTCTTTCCGAGCCTGCTCAGGACCCCCAAAAAGGTCTTGACGGAGAGATTAACAGAGAAGCGAATGAGCTTGGCGCAGATCGTGTAATTACGAATGTAGGATCGGTATGCTAAAGAGGACCAACGGCCTAAGATTTGGATGATGTCTGATATCCCTGACCTGGCGGCTGAGGTAGCTGCACCTATGTGGATTGAATGGACGGAGTAAAAATCGGGGGAGATACCGGACTGGCAAAGAATCCTGCGGAAGTGATTAATGAACCAGAACCGGGTAGCGGGGATACCAAATTCGTTTAAAAAAACAGGTCGAATGGAGAGGAGTTAATAGATGACTGAGACTGAACGTAGCAGGTGATGGACTGAGGCTAGAACTGAGGCGGAATAGGTGCATTCGGACAGATGTGCTGAGCTGGTATGTTTTACTTCTACGTAGGGTGTAAATGAGGGTGTCCTGACTAAGGATCGAAATGTCTGAGTGACATGGGTGAATGGAAGGGTTGTGTCTGGAAGAAGAGGGGGCAAACACAGAACGCAGGAAACCGAAATAAGCGAGAAGGAGCACGGACTGAAGAGTTAGGTTGATGAAAGGGGATAGATGACCGGAACGAAGCATGAGAATGCAACGGGTGAGGAGGTCGGAGGTGAGTGGTAAGCGATGAGCGGAGGGTTCTAGCTTTTTAAGACCTTTCAAAAACATCGAAACATGGCTATGGTCAAGGGCTGGACAGGGGTTACCTGTTGCCAGCTTGACGAAGAACCGGATTGCTGAAAGATAAGATTTAATGGTGGATACGCAGATATTTTGGATTGAATGGGAGTGAGAGATGAACTGGCATTAGACAGAGGAGTAAGAGAGGGAAAAGAGAGACCATACATTACGTGAAAAGCCGTGAAGGTGTTCCAGCCGGACAGGTAAACAGAGAGGGTACCGGGTGAGAGGCTGTCAATGATGGAGTTCTGCGAGACAGTGGTGAGGTCGTGGAGCTGCGGCGTCAATTGAAGATGGTGGCTGAAAATGGTGGGACTAGAGTTGGGTTGAGGTCTGCAGCGGGAGCTAAGGTTCTGAATTTCTGAAAGGAGAATCAGCAATGGAGTTTATATGTGGCTTATATGAGGCTGATAAGAGAGTGAGTCTGCGGATGAACTGCACGATAGCTGGGGAACGAGATCGGCAAAACATGTACGACGGCTTTGTTATCAGAGTGAATTAGGGTTGAGTTCTGCAACCACTCGTGTCCCCAAAGAAGGCCCGCTATTATGATGGGGTAAAGCTCGTGGAGAAAGGAGGAAGGGAGGGCGGATTGGGGCTGAAGGGAATTGAACTCCGGGGGCCAGCCTGAAGCGAGCCACCTCCCTTGGTAGTCGCCCCCAAAGGGTGACGAGAAAGGGTATCAGAAGGAAGAGAAAAAGAAATTGTGGAATTGGATGGATGGGCATTCTTAATGATTCAGGTAGGATTTTCTTATGGTTCTATTTGTGTAGGAAAAGTGCAAACTACAGTTCTTGAAAAGGGAATGGCGCCACCGGTGAGGACAGGGAGGAGAAAAGCTGGCTAAAAATGAAGCGTAATCATTAACAGAGGGCACAGGCGCAGGGTGACATGGCGACCGGCCCCCAGCAGTGGGCGCTGCCGGCGCCGGGCCCGAGACAGTGGGGAAGGGATCTGCGTCACCGGAAGGCCCGCCCGAAGAGGAAGCGGGAACGACGGCGGAACTGGGAAGCTCCGGAGAGGTGGAGGACGCGTGGGGCAGAGGCGAAGGAGACGGGAAAAGAAGCTTGAAAAGACAGGCCTTGGAAGCGGAGCGGTTGAAGGGGATGCCCCTTTCCCGGAGCGCTGGCTGGAGCCACGTCACTGTCCAACCAGACATGTCGGGGCGGCCCAAAGCAGTAACCAGGGAGCGCCGAGCTCCAGGGGAGGCTCTAGAATGAAGCACGGGAGCCCGGCGCAGGCGGCGAGGGATGGAGAAGGAAGGGCCAGGGCTGGGCCGGCCGGAGCAGCGGGGTGAGAGCACCGGGGTGACAGCTCGAGCCCACAAGGGAAATCCCGGAGCGGAGAGAGGGAAGCAGGTGAGGGAGAAAGGCGGCCACTAAGAGATGTGGGAGCCAACGGCGTGGAAAACGGGAAGAGGCCACGGCCGGGGGAGACCGACTGAAATCCCGCTGGCTCAAAGAGAGCCTGACACGACAGGAAAGTTGGCGGACGACGAGACGGGGAGACGCCGCAGGAGATGCACATTGTTATGGGCGGTGGTCCCGCGGTGGTCCCGCATCTCCCGGAGAACGTCCATGCTGGGAACAACAAAGCAGAAACGCTGAGCGAGGTAAGCGAGCACGAATAACACGCAGAAGTCCGAACTGATCCCGTGAAAACGAACGAGACAGGCCAGGGATGAAGGGCAGGAAGAGTTTATATGTGTATCGAGGCATGATTAGAAACGTAGAGCGTTTGAGCTGCTGCTGAGATCTCGCGAGAGCTGTGCGTAAGTAATATGGCGGTAAACTGGTAAAACAAACAAACTCGGGTAAAAACAAACCATAACATTTGAGCCAAATATAGCACGTTTAATAATAATAACCGTTATTTTGTATTTCTCTATAAACAAACTGGACGAGGAAACCTTGCACAGCCTGGAAAGCTACTTGGACGAGTGCTTTGACAACATTGTTATGGGCAAGCCACAGAAATCCACCTCTGCTATGCCGACAAGCACTCCATCACAGAAACGCACCTGTTCTGAGGCCAGCATCTCTACCATCTCTCCAGAGAAAAGCTACAGTGATGTCCTGGACTCAATAGATAAGAAGCTAACCAGCCTAGACGCCCGTCTGGCCCTGGTTGAGGTTCTCCATAAAGAGTTTCAACCTCTAAGGGAATCCCTGGAGTTCAGCCAACAACAGGTAGCATCGCTCGCTGCAGAAAACCAAACGCTGAGAGACGGTGTAAAGAAACTCACCGAGGGGATGACGCAGCTGTCCGGAGAAAGTAAGAGGATGAAAGAAACTATCTTGGATATACAGGCCAGGGGAATGCGGGACAATCTTGTTTTTTCCGGGATCCCAGAACAGGCTGAGGACGACGCTGAATCCACAGTCCGAGATTTTCTCCAACATCAGTTAAACCTCCCAAGCGACACAGTAAAAAACATCACTTTTCATTGCGTCCACCGGCTCGGAGGTAAGAAGCCCAACAACAGCCGGCCGCGACCTATTGTGGCTAAATTCAAGCATTACAAGCAAAAAGAGCAGGTCAGAGGCCAGGGCAGAGAGCTGCGGGGAACGAATTACAGCGTTAATGATCAATATCCAAAGGAAATCCTGGATAGAAGGCGCGTTTTGTTCCCAATCAGAAAGAAATATATCAGTGAAGGCACCAGAGCTACAGTAGCGGTGGATAAACTGTATGTTAATGGGCAGCTGTTCAGGGACCCCCAGCTTACTCCTTGGCTTTATTAGTCATGTAACACTGGTCAGATAAGAGTTGTTTTATCAGTCAACTATAATGTAATGTTAGCACAGCTCTGTAAAGTTGTTTACATTACTCAATGTGGGCGGGGCCAGGGCTAATCACTAGGATACTGGCTCTTTTTTCTTTTCTCATCTTCACATGTCTATCACCAAATGTCTTTGTCACTCCTTTTTCCTTCTTTTATCACTCACACACACACACACAGAATTTTTTCATAATATAACTATTTCTTTCTCTCTCACCCTCACCCTTCACACCTTCACAACTTTCTTCTATTTTTCTCTTTCTTATATCTCGGCTTTTGGATTTTCAATCAGGCAACCCCAAGCACAAACTAATAATACACCTGTGTTTATCTGTTTCTATGGTGATATGAACTTTAAAACTTTTATCTCAAAACTATGACTACTATAAGGTTTGTCACGTGGAATGTTCATGGAGCTGGCACCAGAGAGAAAAGAGTTAAGATTTTTAACCAGCTTAAAAGATTGAAGGCAGATGTCGTCTTATTACAAGAAACTCAAAAAATCTACCTCAGCTGCAGATGATCTTAAATCCCCTGAGTTTCCTAATGTGTTTTCTTCATGCTATAACTCTAGACAAAGGGGAGTAGCAATATTAATAAATAAAAATGTAAATTTTACAGTAATAGATACAGTTACAGATCCAGAGGGTAGATTTATTATAGTAAAACTATCTATACATAACCAAAAGTTATGTATTGTCAGTATATATGGTCCAAATGTTGATGACCCCTCATTCTTTCATTCTTTCTCGGTGCTCCTTGAACACATGGATTGCTCACTTCTTCTTGGGGGCGACCTCAACTTTGGTTTAAATGAAGAAATAGACAGGCTCAGCACAGCAGGGACTCAGCGCAGCTGGAAATCTATGGATATACTCAAACAGTACATGAGTGATTATGGACTTTGCGATGCATGGCGATCTCTTCACCCCAATGACAAAAAATATACTTTCTTCTCAAATTTCCACCATTCATATTCTCGACTGGATTATTTGTTAGTCAGCAGCTCACTGTTGACTGACATTTCAGACATGGAGATACACCCTATAGCTGTTAGCGATCATGCTCCTGTTTCTCTAACTTTAGTAAATAAAACAGAAACACCTCAAAGCAAAAATTGGAGATTTAATATATCCTTACGTAAGGATAAAGAATGTATTAAATATTTTGAAAAAGAGTGGGCCTCATATTTGGAATATAACGACCTCCCTGGTACGTCGCCATCCATTCTTTGGGAGGCAGGAAAAGCTGTGATTAGAGGTAAAATAATCTCATTCTCATCAAATAAAAAGAAAATGGAAAAAAAACGTATTCAGGAATTAGAAGAAACTATCAATTCATTAGAAGCTTCTCTAGATGAGGAGAGACTGGGCAAAATCCGTAAGGCAAAGCTAGAATTAAATCAAATTATTAATAAACAGACCCAGTTCTTATTTCAAAGACTTAGGATAGAAAACTTTGAACAGGGTAATAAATCAGGTAGATTTTTGGCTAACCAGCTTAAAATTAATAAAGAAAAAACAACTATATCTGCTATTAAAGATCAGACCGGGAATACAGTATATGATCCTGGAAGAATAAACAACACATTTAAAGAATTTTACAAGGCTTTATGCTCACCAGAGATAAATCCATCAGATCATGAAATTGAACAATTTTTGGATAACATAACACTACCTAAATTATCTGAAAGTCAAGCGATGGCCCTGGATTCACCACTAACAGCGGCTGAACTCCAGGAGGCCCTCCAAGGAATGCCCAATAAAAAGGCTCCAGGCCCAGATGGATTTCCAGCAGAGTTCTATAAAGAATTCTGGAATATTCTGGCACCAACATTCCACAGAATGCTGCAGGAAACCAAGGAAAATGGCCTACTCCCACCAAATATGAATTCTGCCTACATTAGTCTTCTACTAAAATCAGGTAAAGACCCTTTGTTTCCCACCAGCTATCGTCCCATATCCCTTATTAATGTTGATCTTAAAATAATCGGAGTTAACTGGAAATTCTTATTTGTAACCTTACATAAATTTGGCTTTGGAAATTCTTTTATAAACTGGTTGGAAATATTATACAGTTCACCAACAGCATGTGTAGGACTAATAACCAAACATCATCTAGGTTTTATCTTCAGAGAGGTACCAGGCAGGGATGTCCTCTCTCTCCCTCCCTGTTCGCTATTTTTATTGAACCACTAGCTGTAGCAATCAGGCAAACTCACAATATTAAAGGCATAAAATGCAATAACATAGAACATAAAATCAGTCTTTATGCAGATGATGTATTACTTTTTCTCCAGCATTCACAAACCTCTTTCTCTCAGGTAATCGGGTTGATAAACTCTTACTCAAATGTTTCAGATTATTCTATAAATTGGTTCAAATCTACAGTTCTTCCAATCAATTGTTCTGTCCAGAATCCAACTAATACACAACTGCAGTCAGGGAATATTACCTATTTAGGTATCAATGTCTCACCAAGACTGGCAGATTTAATAAAGCTAAACTACATCCCACTTTTAAAAAAAGTGGAAGATGATCTTGCTAGATGGAAATCCCTACCCATATCACTTATGGGAAGGGTTGCTTCAATAAAAATGATGGTTTTGCCCAGAATCAACGACTTATTCTCAATGATCCCAAGTAAACCATCACTAGACTGGTTTAGATCTCTGGACTCCTCTATTTCTAAATTTCTTTGGAAAGATAAACCCCCACGTATCAGCTTAAAAACACTGCAGAAGACCAAAGAAAACGGAGGTCTAGATCTACCAAACTTCCATCATTATTTCTTAGCCAACAGGCTCCAATACATCTAAAGATGGTTAAAACATAGCTACCTAGACGAGTCCTGGATAGACGTAGAACAGACACTAAGTAATAAGATAAAACTTTCAGACCTACCATTTATTAGCTCAAATATAAAACAATATGAATGCTTTAAAAGCATAAATATCAGCTCCTCTCTGACAGCATGGTGGGAGTTTCTAAAAATGACAGAGTCCACAATAATCCCATGCAGACGTGCACCCATCTGGAATAACCCCGACATCTTGCAAAAAAAAATGTATGATAAGTTTTCCAGTCTGGAGGTGCAATGGAATTGAATACCTGGAACATATATTTGAAGGAACAGACTTTATCCCATTTAATACATTAATTACACAATATGGAATTGATAAAAACAAATTCTTAGAATATCAACAAATTAAATCTATTATTAAAGCTAAATTTAGGCTCAATACAGCTGAATTACAAATTCCAGCAGGAGTTTTAGATTTTCTTAATCTCAACCCCCCAAATTGCTGTCTAAAATATACAAAACTTTATCTACATTAGATGAATCAATAGCCAGCCCTATTTCTAATGGGAGGTGGATTTATCAGCCAGCTTTGACCAAAATGTCTGGTCTCAGATATGTTTAAGAACCTTTAAAATAACAAAAAATCCTCATTTGCAATTAATACAATACAAAATCCTTCATAGAGTACACTATACAGGTCAACGAATGTTTAGGATGGGTTTTACATTGTCTAATACCTGCTAACAATGCACAAGCAATATACCAGATACTTATGTTCATGCGGTTTGGTTCTGTCCACCTGTTAAGAAATTTTGGTGACAGATATGTGAGGACTTATCAAAGTGTCTGAAATGTAACATCCCACCATCTCCCTCAGTTTGCCTGTTAGGAAATTTAAATGATGTCACAATGGACACAAAGTATGTTCTAATGGTTCACATTGCCTTATGCATCGCTAAGAAAACTATCCTCCTGAACTGGAAAAATAAAAAAGCTCTTAATATTAATCAGTATAGAAATCTCTTGTTGGACCATATTGGTCTTGAGACGGCCTCTGGCTCCATATCTGATCAATCTCTCTGGGCTCCTTTGATCGGCTCCATAACCTAGTAGGGGTGGGGGGCACTTGGTTTTGTCGTTTGGGAAACTGTTGCTGATGTGGGGGTTTTGGGGTTGGAGGCGTCTGGGGGGGACCTCCGGGGGTGGGATCACTGGGCGGATGGGGCGCTGGACGTCGTGGCCGGCAACTCCTGATGGCTGCATGCGGTGCCTTAGGGGGGTTGCAATGGCGGACATGGGTTACTGGCCTGGTGGCCGTGCTGCGCCTGGGTAGGGTCTGGGGTGGTCCTGGGGATTCAGGGCTCTGGGGCCCCGCGCCCCCTAGCTGTGGTCCTGGCTGGGGGTCGGCCGGCGTGGGGTCTCTCTTGTCTGTGGGGGTCGGGGGCAGCCGGCATGTGCAGGCACCTCTCTCTTTTTATCTGGTCCGATTGTCATCACCGGTCCCTGTATGGCGTCTCGTCTTGTTTGCTGGTTGGGGTGCCTGGCTGCTGGTCGTAGTGGTCGAACGTGCCATGGCCTCCCTCCCCTGGTGGATCCCGGTGAACAGCGGTGCCTATTGGGGTCAGTGGGGGAGCTGGCTCCCTGGGAAGACATTTTGTCTCCCAGTCCTTCCCTCCCCATCCCTGGACACCTCTGTCCACCCGCTCCATCACTTTACCACTCATATAGGGTCTTGGGGCATGGGCACATCACTGGGGTGCGAGGAGGGGCTTCCCTCCTCGCTATCCCGTGGTGTCCTGGGTCCCAATTTTAATATACAACTTAGACACTCCCATTTATAACATTCTCAAGCGACACATATGTAGGGACTTTGGGGTGGGCACACTTTTCGGCATCCAGAGGGGGAGCGGTTCAATCAGCTTCACCTCTGGTGCCGGTGCCCACTGTTAAACCACATATAGACACTGAGGGCTCGGGGTGGGGGTTGGGGGATGTGTGGCTGCCTTCCCCACATCCCACCTCTCTGTTTTAAATGCACATTATAACAACACGCATCAACACCATACTCGAGCGGGAGGATGGAGGCTAGGGGTCTTCTCACACCCCTGTTCACTACGGGCCATCAGGGGTTGGGGTCCGGAGGAGGAACAGGCGGTCTGGTCGGGGTCCTGGGCTGTCGGGCTGCTTTGCCACTGTGGAGCCCTTGGCGGTCTGCTTGTCTCCATCCTAGAAGGTAGGGGGTCCATCTCCCGGGTCCGGGGGCTGGTGGCTCTACTGGGGCATCGCTACCTGGACCTGGGAGCATAAAGTGTGTATGGGGTGTGTGAGTGAGGGTACAGTGTCATTTTTTGGGGTGTCTTGGTGAGTCAGTGAGAATGTATGTGTTTAAGAGGGAGGGAACGTATGACTGTGTCTGTATGTCTTTGTCTACCTGTCAGGTTGGATCTCGGTCTGCCCCCTCACCTGGCGCACCTCAGGCCTTACACTTATGGGGGGCTTATTTCCCCTCCGTCACTCCCCGCCGGTGACGGGGGCCCCTGCCTGCCGGTGCATCGGTGGTCAATCCGGTTCGGACCTGGTGCGTGCCTGGCCGGGCCTGGGGGGGCCGATGTGTCGGTCGGCCGATGTGCTGGGCCGATATCTTCCTTTGGTTGGTTGGGGCACCTCTTTTAAGGGTGCCAGGTTTGGGATTGTTGGGTGGTGCCTGCTCGGTGGCTCGGCGAGATGCGGATCCGGCGTCTCTGCTCGTTTGATCACCTGTTCTGTGCGCACCGTGCATGGTCGGTTCATTGGTGGGTTGGACCGGCCCTGGCCCGAGTTGGATGCCTGGTCTCGGCGCTCTGCGTTGCGCAGGATCAGGACCCGGGAGCTGGTACAACTTGGTGTCCAGATGCTGGCTCAGCCCGGCCTGGGGATGCTGCCCCTGCGGCTATCGGTGGGGCGACCCGGCGTAGGGCAGGGGTTGGGCGCTGGGATGTTGGCGGTGGGGATTGGCCTAGGGTGGTGAAACATATATCAAGTGGAGGACTATAGCAAAAGCTGTACTGCTCCGCTTGTGAAAATAAATCTGTTGGGCTTCTACTTGGTACTCAGACACCAATTCTGAGCTCCAGACTGCCAAACAGGACACGTAAAAACCCCCCAAAAACATTGATTTCAATTCAATTTAATTAAGTTTATTTATATGGCGCCGATTCACAACAGATGTCATCTCAAGGCATGAGATGACATCTGACATTACTTCATGTCAGATGTCGTGGTCTTCTCATTGAAGACCATGTTGGTTATCACAATTTGTTAAATTAATCCAGGGTCACTGATTTTGGACTGAAAACTAAACAGAGGGAGCTGAACATAAGAAACCAATCATATCAATTCAATTCAGTTCATTTATATAGCGCCGATTTACAACAGATGTCATCTCAAGGCACATTACGAGAAAATTCATTTCAATTTAATCATACAAACATCCCAATCAGTTTAAAGTTTTAGTTTGTTATCTGTGTAAGGAATCCCAGCAGATTGCAACGAGTCATTGACTGGCAGTTGTACCCCATTAACAATCACAAGGGAGAGAAAAGAAGAAAGCTGGTTATGCAAGAAACAAACTGATTTCAAATTCAAATTTCAAAAATACTTCTTATTTTATTTTATTTTATTTATATGATTATCAATATTCAAATTAAATCATTATGCATTAATTTATGTGACATTTACAGCATTTAGGGCTGCACAGTTGGTAGCACTGCTGCTTTGCAGCAAGAATGTCCTGCGTTTGAATCCTGGTCCACGGTCTTTCTTCCGCAGTCCAGAAACATGACTATTACGTTAATTGGTCTCACTAAATTATCCTTAGGTGTAAGTGGGTGCATAGATCGTTGTTTGTCCTGTATGTCTGTCAACCTGTCCAGATGACTGCTACAGATAGGCACCAGCTCCCTTATGAAACTGGAAGGAGAAGTGCTATAGATAATGGATGGTATTTAACATTTACAGAGGGCTTCTCATAAGAAATTGAGAGGTCTGCAATTTTCAACATAGGTACATCTCAAGGTCACCCTGCTCAGTCAGCACATCTCCAGGCCTGTGTGAAGTTTGCCATTGACCATCTGGATGATCCGGAGGAGGCATAGGAGAAGGTCATGAGGTCAGATGAGACCAAAATAAAACTTTCTGGAATAAACTCTACTTGCCATATTTGGAGGTAGAAGGAAGAAAGATGTGGGCAATCCCAAGAACACCACCCCAACTTTAAAGCATGCGGGCTGGATGCATCATGCTGGTGGTGTTGGTACAGTTGGACATTTGAAAAGAGCGCGCATGCATCAGCATCAGGGAGACCCGCCAAGATTGGCTCCAAACAAACACGGTTTTAACTGGTTTAAAATCTTTTTTGAGACTGATTTCAACCAATTTTAACATCGCTAACATTTTAATCATTGGATGCTTTTATTGGGGGTGTTTTAATTGCTTTGGGAGTGTGTGGACTACTTCTTTCCCCCACTATGCCTCCACTTACCTGCAGCCCTGGCTGTGATGGCTGCGTCAAGCTTAGCCAGAAGGTTCTGGAGCTGGAGCGGAGGATCTCAACACTACACCAAATCCAGGGGCTTGAGCGCGACATGGACATCATCCTCGGACAGCCTCTCGCTGCTGCCACCAATAGTGCTCAGCTCGCTGACACTATTCCTTATCAGTCCGGTGAAGCTGCGGAGAGGGGATCCATTGACTCGGGGTGCCAAATGCCCACATGATATCTGCTGCAGAGGAGGAGGACCGCTGGTTTCAGCAGGGGGCTAAACCAAAATACCTGGTCCGCTGTTGGGCCCGGCCACGGTGGGGGGGGGACAAAGTAGCCGCCACCGCTCTCCTCCAACCTGCCTGCCATTAACTAACCGTTCCGGTGCCCTGGTACCGGACTGTCCTCCTCTTACAGCCCCTGGCCCTGGCCCCTGTAGCACCGCAGGCTCACAGCCCGATCCCTCCCAGCAGCAGGTGTAGCAGTCCAACTCCCTCAGCCCTCGACGTTGTGCCAGACCCCGGACGGCATCCAGAATTTGCCGAGGAGTGCTCCACTTGACTCCCAACCCACGGAACGAGTCCTCAGCACTGAACACACATCGCTGCAGTCCTGGGGATGCTTCTCTGCTCAACATACAGCAAATGCAAGATGGTGAAAGATCCTCTGGCAAGAGTCAACAGCCCATAGCCCCACCTCCCACCACACTCATAATTGGGGTCTCCATCATCAGGAATGTACGGGTAAGAGGAGCCCTCACTCTCTCTTTCCCTGGAGCCACCGTGGTGGACATTGCAGGAAAGATCCCGGACGTCCTTCAACTCCCCACAGCTGTAAGTAAAGTTGTGATTCACGCTGGCACCAATGACATTAATAAGCAGCAGTCTGAGCTCCTGAAGCGTGATTTTGTCCACCTTTTTAATCTTTTAAAAAACTCTCATGTGTCTGTTTTTATCTCTGGTCTCACTCACACCGTTGGAATTGGTTGTTTTAGCAGACTTTTATCTCTCAACACTTTGCTTTCCTCTGCCACCATGACTCACAACATCAGTTTCATAGAGAATTTTAACATTTTCTGGGGCAGGAGGCAGTTGTTTGGGGCAGACGGGCTTCATCTCAACACGGAAATGGTACCTGCATGCTGGCAATGAGTTTGGCAAGCCCATGCCTCCCCTGTTTACCACACCGACCCCAGCTGCCCCTGCCCTTTCTGCCTCCTCTGCCACATCCTTATGTCCAGCTGGTCCATGCTCCTCTGAACTCAGCTCTGATATTAACAGTAACTCACATATTGGACTTGGAGCTTGCCATACCTCATACATAACTGTCTTTATAAGTAGAGGGGGGACTAAAAATCATGAACCAAATAAATGCAACCCAAATAATCTCAAACAGTTACCAAAAGTCCCACTATGCTAAATCATACAGTTACTCCATCTCCAGTCACTATCAATATGGTTCTTCTAAATGTTTAATCTACATGTGGATAAACTTTTAGAATCTTTATCAACACATTTTTTAAATATTCTGAACTTTATGGATTTCAGTCAACATCTCATGCAGCCGACTCACAACAGAGGACACACCCTGGACTTGGTCATCATGTATGGCCTGTCCACCAGTGTGTCCTCTGTTGTTGACTTGCTGTCGCTGACCACTACTGTGTGTTTTTTAACATTACCAGTTATATCCAGCAGGAGACCTCTGTGAGAACTGTCAGGAAGCGTCACCTAACCCCTGAAGTGGGGGCAGGTTTTCTTAAAGTTTTTGGAAAGATTTCTCCTACTGCTTTACCTGCCCCTTGTGATTTTATTGTCAGTGATTTGGACAGTTGGCTTCAGCCTGCTCTCAACCTGCTTGATTCACTAAAGGACAGATTTGCAGGGTGGCAAAGAGAAAATGGGGAGGGAATAGAGTAACAATAAACCATCAAATATAAACTTCATAATCATACAATAATGCAGTAAGAAATTCAAGAAATGCATACTTTTCCAAAATAATCTCTGATCATAAAAATTATCCAAAAATAAATTTTTCCTCCATAGACAAAAATTTTAACTGTGGTACTAATGCATTTTAGAAAACCCCCTCAAATACTCCTTGTGAGGAGTTCGCAGACCATTTCAGAGGAAAGGTAGAAACCATCAGATGTAATATTTTATCTTGCGTATGTCTTTACCAGAGGAAACGGACAGTTTTGTCCTGGTAGACGCTGAGATTCTTGACAAAGTTTTCTCCTCAGTGAGGCCTACCACATGTCTATTGGACCCAATTCTAACCTCTATTTTTAATCAATTTTATGGATCTTTTAGAGATGAGATTTTAACCTTGATGAATTGCTCCTTTCAGATGGGGGTCTTTCCTGCCGTCTTTAAAGGGGCGGTGGTGAAGCCCCTGTTGAAGAGGAGCAATTTAGATTTAAATGATCTTAATAATTTTCAACCGATAACTAACTTGCCGTTTTTAAGCAAAATTTTAGAAAAGATTGTTTTAATTCATCCTAATGATTTTATGAACTTACACAATGTCCTGGAGAAATTTCAGTCTGGTTTTAGGGTAAACCACAGCATTCGAGACGGCCTTTTGAAGATTTTAAATGATTTTAGATTAAACTATGATGCACAGAGGGTGACAGTGTTGGTTCTACTGAATCTAAGTGCTGCCTTCGATACAGTGGACCATAATATTCTTTTAACCCGTTTAAAACAGATTGGCCTCTTAGGTGCTGTTCACAAATGGTTCACATCCTATCTCACAGACAGGACTTTTATGGTAAGTTTAGATACCTGCTCTAAGGTCCACGAGATTTCATGTGGTGTGCCCCAGGGTTCGAATTTAGGCCCAGTGCTTTTAAACCTATAAAAGCTCCCTCTTGGTAGTGTCGGAAGACATGGAGTGAACTTTCACAGTTATCCTGACGATACACAGTTGTACATCTTTGTGTGTCCTGATGTCAAATGGGAAGTGGATGCACTTTTGAACTGCATTTTAGACATCAAATGCTGGATGGCAGAAAACTTTCTCCAGGTAAACCATGACAAAACTGAAGTCTTAGTCATCGGTCCTGAGGCTCAGAGAGAGAAACTCTTACCAAAACTACAATCACTGTCTGTTAATCCTTCCTTAGAAGTGAAGAACCTTGGCCTGATTTTTAATTCTGAGCTGACTTTTAATGCACGGAGCCTGTTTACAACATTAGAAAGACTAACTAATCCTCCAGTGACAGTACCCCCTGAACTAAATTTTACCAGGCCCGACAAGGAATTTGCCAGTTCTTTCACTGTTGAAACACAGCTTTGTAATAATCTTGCTGATGAATGGAAGATTAGTGATTGGCCTGCAGTTCTGCATTAACATGTTGTCCAGATTATTCTTCTTTAGCAGTGGTTTAACAACTGCTGTTTTAAATGCCTGGGGAAGACACTGGACAGTAGGGATGAGTTCCCTATTTGAATCAGTTCAGACCCAATGACAGGAAAAACTTTCTTGAGGAAAACTGTGGATAGGATATCAAGACATCAAGAGGTGGAGCTTGATTGGTTAATGATTTCTTGGAGGGTTTGTTGGTTTATTTATTGGAATTATGACATTTTCCCTACATTAGTGTTAATTGGGTAGAAAGCTGGTAATGAGTTTGGTACTGAGGTACAGACTGACCATCTAATTGTTAAGAGTCTTTTCAGATAAATAGCTTCCTAAGAAGGACCAACTGCTTTGATGTTTATCAGTCTGGGTTCCGTGTTCACCACAGCACTAAGACTGTCAAAGTTTTAAATGACATCCACATAAATACAGACAGTGTTAAACCACTGCTAAAGAAGAATAATCTGGACAACATGTTAATGCAGAACTGCAGGCCAATCACTAATCTTCCATTCATCAGCAAGATTATTAAAAAGCTGTGTTTCAACAGTTAAATAGCTTCCTAACAATGACCAACCACTCTGATGTTTTTCAGTTTGGGTTCCATGCTCACCGCAGCACTGGGACTGCCCTCGTCAAAGTTTTCAATGACATCCGCATAAATACAGACTGTGGTAGAACCACAGTGCTGGTTCTGTTGGGCCTCAGTGAAGCATTTTACACTATTAATCATGATATATTAGTGGAACGACTGGAGAGCTGGGTTGGACTCTCTGGTACAGTACTTGGCTGGTTTGAGTCTTACAGGGACTTCTTTGTTTCAATAGAAATCACATGTGGGGTGCCCCAGGGCTCCATCCTGGGCCCTTTTTATTTAATATCTACATGCTCACACTAGCCCAGACTATAACAACCAATAAGATTAGCTACCATAATTATGCAGATGATACTCAGCTTTACATTACAATGTCACCAGGTGACTTTGAACCCATCCAGAATAGAAACAAAACAGAAGTAATTACTTTTGGACCTAAAGAGGAACGATCAAGAGTCAGCACACAGCTTCGGTGAATATAGCTAGAAAATACTGATCAAGCCCGAAATCTAGGTGTAGTAATGGACTCAGACCTGAACCTCCAGGGTCACATAAAGGCAATAACAAGGTCAGCCTTCTATCGCCTGAAGAAAATTTTTAGGATTAAAGGACTCACGTCGCAACAGGACCTCAAAAAAACTCATCCATGCATTTATCTTTTGTCGGATTGGTTACTGCAACGGCGTCCTCACAGGTCTGCATAAAAAGTCAATCAGACAGCTGCAGCTGATCTAGAATGCTGCTGCCTGTGTCCTCACAAGAACCAGGAAAATAGAGCACATCACCCCAGTTCAAAAGTCATTACACCTGCTCCCTGTAGCTCAGAGGAATAGACTTCAAAATACTTTTACTAGTTTATAAATCATTAAATGGCTTAGCACCAAAGTATGTTGAAGATCTACTGTTACTATACTAACCCCCCAGACCACTTAGTTCCTCGAATTCCAGTCTACTCAACATCCCTAGAATATGAAGCAAATATGGAGTAGCAGCTTTCAGTTTCTATGCTCCTCTAATCTGGAACAAACTTCCAGAGAACTGCAAAGCTGCTGAAACACTGATATCTTTTAAATCACAACTAAAAACTCATCTGCTTAGAGCTGCTTTTGAGTAATGTTTTCATGTATCATGTTTTGTTTATGCTTCTTGCTCAATTTCTGTTTTTACTTTATATGATTTGTCTGTATATTACTGCTATTTATTTTACCCCCAATCATGTAAAACACCTTAAATTACCTTGTTGTTGAAAGTGTGCTATACAAATAAAATTACCTTGCCTTTTTTCCCTCAGATTAAAAACATTACTAAAACAGCTTTTTGTCATCTACAGAGCAGTCCGCCCCATTCTCTCTTGGGCCAACACGGAGATACTGATGCATGCTTTTATCTCCAGTAGAACTGATTACTGTAATGCCCTGCTTTCTGGTCTTCCCAAAAAGAGTTTCTCAGGTTTACAACTTCTACAAAATTCAGCAGCACGTGTCCTGCCTAAGACCAGGAGGCGGGAGCACATTACACCTGTCTTAAATTCATTGCATTGGCTACCCTTAAGTTTTAGGAACGATTTTAAGGTTCTTTTGATGGTTTTTAAGTGTGTCAATGATCTTGGGCCTTCTTATCTTTCAGAACTGCTATTAGCATATGAGCCTTCGCGGTCTCTGCGCTCCTCTGGCAGCCGTCTCCTTGTCAACCCTAAAGGCAGGACACACACTCATGGCAAGGCGTCTTTCCAATACTATGGCCCTCACTTCTGGAACAGTCTTCCGGAGGACCTCTGGGCCGCAGAGAACGTTCACGTTTTTAAGAGCAGGCTCAAGACTCACCTTTTTAGCCCAGCTTTTAACTGATTATTATTTATAATAGTCTGTTTAATTGCTCTGCATGTTTTACTTAATAGTTTTTATCAGTGTTTTAATACTTAATCTTATCATATTATCCAAAGTTTATTTTTATATTCTAAGCTGTTATTTTTTTCTTCCTTCCAGTGTTTTCTCTAAGGGAGCCCTCTCCCTCAGGAGCGGTGGTCGGCTGTGGCTGCCTAGGTGCTCTCCAAGTAGCGCTTGTGTGGAGATAGGGGTCTCAGCCTTGCCTCCTCTGGGCGCCCTGTGTCAGTACCTTGGGTGCTGCTGTTGATGTGCTGGTGCCGGTGCAGATGGCTCCTTTGATGACTTTTCTTACCTGGCTCATCTGTACTCTGCCCAAAGTCCCTTTTATTGTTGCTCTTAAGTGTGTGTGTGCATAAGAGTTGGGTTGGGGGAAGGGGGGTGTAATTGTGATAATGCTTTTAAATCTGTGGGGGAGGGACTGGAGGGATTGCTGAAGATAGTTCTTAATGACTTTGGCAGTATGTTTGGGGTCGTTGTCCTGCTGCAGAATAAATTTGGGGCCAATCATATGCCTCCCTGATAGTATTGCAAGATGGATATGAATCTGCCTGTATTTCTCAGACTCAGACTCTTCTCAGCTCCCGACCAGTCAAGCTCCTCAGCGGCTGCCTGGTCCTCAGAAGAGGACCATCCGGCTGTCCGCCGGATCTCCAGGTCCTCAGGGGCCGCCCACATGGCCATCCGCCAGACTTCCAGAGGCATTCCTACAAAGACTCGACTTTTTCTTATCTCCCTCTCTCCACGGCATCTGGAATCCCAATTCTTTCATCCTTCCCCTTCTTGCTACCTCTCCTCATCATTGTCCTCACCTTTCTCTCCAATCACCTGATCCTCCTTTCCTCATGTGTTTATAACCCGTCACTTCCCTTCACTCAGTGGCGGATCATTGTTGATGTCTCGTGTGCCTACCTTTCTGTCCTCCTCCTTCATCATCACCTCCTCCACCAGCAGCACACTCCAATAAACATCCTTAACCTTTCATCGGCTTGTGCGTTTGGGTCCATGCTCCACACACTGCACTACCTGACAGGTTGTGAGGTTGTAAGACTTTTGATTACACTATTTTAAATAATTATATATTATATAATAATTATTATTATACTGTATATTATTATATGTTAAATATAAATACTACATATTTTATACCCCTGGTGACACACAGAAGGAAAGAAATCTGTTTAGATATTGATCTATCTTGAGTCGTCACCTTCCTGTTGTAATGAGGTGAACTAATTAAAATGGAGTTAACAGGTTAACTTAAGTTCAGGAGCAAGGCCACGCCTCAAACCCGCTTCATAAATCCTAATCAGTCTTGACTCGATTCACCCGGCACCTCGCGCCCGCTCTACGTTTCTTTTTTCTTTTTTTTTACGTGTCCTGTTTGGCAGTTTGGAGCTCAGAATTGGTGTCTGAGTACCAAGTAGAAGTCCAACAGATTTACTTTCACAAGCGGAGCAGTAAAGCTTTTGCTATAGTCCTCCACTTGATATATGTGTGAAAAATCTTTATTATGAAATGTCGGGTTTTTTATTTCCTAATGTTATAGACACGGAGACGGAAAATTAAGGAGAAGAAAGAAGGAAGATGAGAGAGCAGGTGAATTGAAAATACAAGAGAGGAAGGGGCCGCGGCCGGCCACCGGCCCCCACGCGCCGGCCACCGGCCCCCACGCGCCGGCCGCCACCACCCTAGGCCAATCCCCACCGCCAACATCCCAGCGCCCCACTCCTGCCCTACGTCGGGGCGCCCCACCGATAGCTGCAGGGGACGGACAGCATCCCCAGGCCGGGCTCAGCAAGCATCTGGACACCAAGTTGTACCAGCTCCTGGGTCCTGATCCCGCGCAACGCAGAGCGCCGAGACCAGGCATCCAACGAGGGCCAGGGCCGGTCCAACCCGCCAATGAACCGACCACGCACGGTGCGCACAGAACAGGCGATCGAACGAGCAGAGACGCCGGATCCGCATCCCGCCGAGCCACCGAGCAGGCACCACCCAACAATCCGAAACCTGGCACCCCTAAAAGAGGTGCCCCAACCAACCAAAGGAAGATATCGGCCCAGCGCATCGGCCGACCGACACACCGCCCCCCCCCAGGCCTGGCCAGGCACGCACCAGGTCCTAACCTGATTGACCACCGATGCACCAGCAGGCAGGGGCCCCCGTCACCAGCGGGAAGTGACGGAGGGGAAATAGGCCCCCCATTAAGTGTAAGGCCTGAGGTGCGCCAGGCGAGGGGGCAGACCACGATCCAACCTGACAGGTAGACAAAGACATACAGACACAGTCATACGTTCCCTCCCTCTTAAACACATACATTCTCACTGACTCACCAAGACACCCAAAAAAATTATGCTGTACCCTCACTCACACACCCCATACACACTTTATGCTCCCAGGTCCAGGTAGCGATGCCCCAGTAGAGCCACCAGCCCCCGGACCCGGGAGATGCACCCCCTACCTTCTAGGACGGAGACAAGCAGACCGCCAAGGGCCCCACAGTGGCAAAGCAGCCCGACAGCCCAGGACCCCGACCAGACCGCCTGTTCCTCCTCCGGACCCAAACCCCTGATGGCCCGTAGCGAACAGGGGTGTGAAAAGACCCCTAGCCTCCATCCTCCCGCTCGAGTATGGTGTTGATGCGTGTTGTTATAATGTGCATTTAAAACAGAGGGGTGGGATGTGGGGAAGGCACCCACACATCCCCCAACCCCCACCCCGAGCCCTCAGTGTCTATATGTGGTTTAACAGTGGGCACCGGCACCAGAGGTGAAGCTGATTGAACCGCTCCCCCTCTGGATGCCGAAAAGTGTGCCCACCCAAATGTCCCTACATATGTGTTGCGTGAGAATGTTAAAAGTGGGAGTGTCTAAGTTGTATATTAAAATTGGGACCCAGGACACCACGGGATAGCGAGGAGGAAGCCCCTCCTCGCACCCCAGTGATGTGCCCATGCCCCAAGACCCTATATGAGTGGTAAAGTGATGGAGCGGGTGGACAGAGGTGTCCAGGGATGGGGAGGGAAGGATTTGGAGACAAAATGTCTTCCCAGGGACCCAGCTCCCCCACTGACCCCAAAAGGCACCGCTGTTCACCGGGATCCACCAGGGGAGGGAGGCCATGGCACGTTCGACCCGGGGCCCACGGCCACAGCACCACAAAGCCCCACAAACCCCAAGGCAGCCCCCCCAGCCCCATCCCAGAAGGGGAACTAAACCCACCCTGACATTTGCTCTACTCTCAAAACACAAAATACACTAGACACCCAGGTTGAGTTTTCCCCCCCCCAAATCCCAGCGCCCCACCCACCTGCCCTGCACGCCCACCGCCCGGCCAGTCCACCCGCAAATCCGACCGAACCCGGCCAAATGCCCGACCCCAGCGCCCCGCACAAAGACCAAGACCCAGGAGCCAAGTCCAGTGCGAAAAAGGACTGATCCAGCCCAGAAATGCCACCCAGCCGCCGCGACCAGAAGCCAGGCAACCCAACCAGCAAACAAGGTGAGACGCCATACAGGGACCGGCGATGACAATCGGCCCAGAGAAAAAGAGAGAGGCTTCTGCACATGCCGGCCGTCGGCTGGCCCCGACCCCCACAGGAAACAGAGACCCCACACTGGCCGACCCCCAGCCAGGACCACAGCTAGGGGGTGCGGCGCCCCAGAGCCCCGAATCCCCAGGACCACCCCAGACCCTACCCAGGCGCAGCACAGCCACCAGGCCAGTAACCCATGTCCGCCAGTGCAACCCCCCTAAGGCACCGCATGCAGCCATCAGGAGTTACCACCCAAAGCCCAACCCCAGGCCGGCCACGATGTCCAGCGCCCCATCCGCCCAGTGATCCCACCCCCAGGGGTCCCCCCCAGACGCCTCCAACCCCAAAACCCCCACATCAGCAACAGTATCCCAAACGACAAAACCAAGTGCCCCCCACCCCTACTAGGTGATGGAGCCGATCAAAGGAGCCCAGAGAGATTGATCAGATCAGATCAGATCAAACCGGGAGGGAGAGAGAGGACATCTTTGCCTGGTACCTCTCTGAAGATAAAACATAGATGATGTTTGGTTATTAGTCCTGATACATGCTGTTGGTGAACTGTATAATATTTTCAACCAGTTTATAAAAGAATTTCCAAAGCCAAATTTATGTAAGGTTACAAATAAGAATTTCCAGTTAACTCAGATTATTTTAAGATCAACATTAATAAGGGATATGGGACGATAGCTGGTGGGAAACAAAGGGTCTTTACCTGATTTTAGTAGAAGACTAATGTAGGCAGAATTCATATTTGGTGGGAGTAGGCCATTTTCCTTGGTTTCCTGCAGCATTCTGTGGAATGTTGGTGCTGGAATATTCCAGAATTCTTTATAGAACTCTGCTGGAAATCCATCTCGGCCTGGATCCTTTTTATTGGGCATGCCTTGGAGGGCCTCTTGGAGTTAAGCCGCTGTTAGTGGTGAATCCAGGGCCATCGCTTGACATTCAGATAATTTAGTTAGTGTTATGTTATCAAAAAATGTTCAATTTCATGATCTGATGGATTTATCAGTATCAGTGAGTATAAAGCCTTGTGTTGTTTATTCTTCCAGGATCATATACTGTATTCCCGGTCTGATCTTTAATAGCAGATATAGTTGTTTTTTCTTTATTAATTTTAAGCTGGTTAGCCAAAAATCTACCTGATTTATTACCCTGTTCAAAGTTTTCTATCCTAAGTCTTTGAATTAAGAACTGGGTCTGTTTATTAATAATTTGATTTAATTCTAGCTTTGCTTCACGGATTTTGCCTAGTCTCTCCTCATCTAGAGAAGCTTCTAATGAATTAATAGTTTCTTCTAATTCCTGAATACGTTTTTTTTCCAATTTCTTTTTATTTAATGAGAATGAGATTATTTACCTCTAATCACAGCTATTCCTGCCTCCCAAAGAATGGATGGCGACGTACCAGAGAGGTCGTTATATTCCAAATATGAGGCCCAATCTTTTTCCAAATATTTAATAAATTCTTTATCCTTACGTAAGGATATATTAAATCTCCAATTTTTGCTTTGAGGTGTTTCTGTTTTATTTACTAAAGTTAGAGAAACAGGAGCATGATCGCTAACAGCTATAGGGTTTATCTCAGTGTCTGAAATGTCAGTCAACAGTGAGCTGCTGACTAACAAATAATCCAGTCGAGAATATGAATGGTGGACATTTGGGAAGAAAGTATATTTTTTGTTATTGGGGTGAAGAGATCGCCATGCATCGCAAAGTCCATAATCACTCATGTACTGTATGAGTATATCTATAGATTTCCAGCTGCGCTGAGTCCCTGCTGTGCTGAGCCTGTCTATTTCTTCATTTAAACCAAAGTTGAGGTCGCCCCCAAGAAAAGGTGAGCAATCCATGTGTTCAAGGAGCACCGAGAAGAAGGAATGAAAGAATGAGGGGTCATCAACATTTGGACCATATATACTGACAATACATAACTTTTGGTTATGTATAGATAGTTTTACTAAAATAAATCTACCCTCTGGATCTGTAACTGTATCTATTACTGTAAAATTTACATTTTTATTTATTAATATTGCTACTCCCCTTTGTCTAGAGTTATAGCATGCAGAAAACACATTAGGAAACTCAGGGGATTTAAGATCATCTGCAGCTGATGTAGATTTATGGGTTTCTTGTAATAAGACGACCTCTGCCTTCAATCTTTTAAGCTGGTTAAAAATCTTAACTCTTTTCTCTCTGGTGCCAGCTCCATGAACATTCCACGTGACAAACCTTAGAGTAGTCATAGTTTTGAGGTAAAAGTTTTAAAGTCCATATCACCATAGAAACAGATAAACACAGGTGTATTATTAGTTTGTGCTTGGGGTTGCCTGATTGAAAATCCAAAAGCCGAGATATAAGAAAGAGAGAAATAGAAGAAAGTTGTGAAGGTGTGAAGGGTGAGGGTGAGAGAGAAAGAAATAGTTATGTTATGAAAAAATTCTCTGTGTGTGTGTGAGTGATAAAAGAAGGAAAAAGGAGTGACAAAGACATTTGGTGATAGACATGTGAAGATGAGAAAAGAAAAAAGAGCCAGTATCCTAGTGATTAGCCCTGGCCCCGCCCACATTGAGTAATGAAAACAACTTTACAGAGCTGTGCTAACATTACACTATAGTTGACTGATAAAACAACTCTTATCTGACCAGTGTTACATGACTAATAAAGCCAAGGAGTAAGCTGGGGGTCCCTGAACAGCTGCCCATTAACATAGAGTTTATCTACCGCTACTGTAGCTCTGGTGCCTTCACTGATATATTTCTTTCTGATTGGGAACAAAACGCGCCTTCTATCCAGGATTTCCTTCGGATATTGATCATTAACGCTGTAATTCGTTCCCCGCAGCTCTCTGCCCTGGCCTCTGACCTGCTCTTTTTGCTTGTAATGCTCGAATTTAGCAGCAATAGGTCGCGGCCGGCTGTTGTTGGGCTTCTTACCTCCGAGCCGGTGGACGCGGTGAAAAGTGATGTTACCGTGTTGCTTGGGAGCTTTAACCGATGTTGGAGAAAATCTCGGACGGTGGATTCAGCGTCGTCATCAGCCTGTTCTGGGATCCCGGAAAAAACAAGATTGTCCCGCATTCCCCTGGCCTGTATATCCAAGATAGTTTCTTTCATCCTCTTACTTTCTCCGGACAGCTGCATCATCCCCTCGGTGAGTTTCTTTACACTCTCCCTAAGCGTTTGGTTTTCTGCAGCGAGCGATGCTACCTGTTGTTGGCTGAACTCCAGGGATTCCATTAGAGCTTGAAATTCTTTATGGAGAACCTCAACCAGGGCCAGACGGGCGTCTAGGCTGGTTAGCTTCTTATCTATTGAGTCCAGGACATCGCTGTAGCTTTTCTCTGGCCTCAGAACGGGTGCGTTTCTGTGATGGTGTGCTTGTCGGCATAGCAGAGGTGGATTTCTGTGGCTTGCCCATAACAATGTTGTCAAAGCACTCGTCCAAGTAGCTTTCCAAGCTGTGCAAGGTTTCCTCGTCCAGTTTGTTTATGGAGAAATACAAAATAATGGTTATTATTATTAAACGTTTGCTATATTTGGCTCAAATGTTATGGTTTGTTTTTACCCGAGTTTGTTTGTTTTACCAGTTTACCGCCATATTACTTACGCACAGCTCTCGCGAGATCTCAGCAGCAGCTCATCCGTCCACTGAGACAGCCAAGAGAAGTCTATGCTGTTTCTTTGCCAGAGTAAGCAGCCTTGAAATCAATGTTAGCATTAGTTAAACTGGATCTCTCAAAGAAAACCCAGACATGTTAAACCTTCTTCATCATATACGGCCCTGAAAAATTTAATTTTGGCTAGTGGTTGTTGTTTAAAGCAACCAACATGATAAAAGCTAAGTTACTTGCTCCTATCAGAAGGTGTTTTTACTTTTAAATGTAAAGAAAGACATGTACAGCTGGATGGGTCATGTTTTTGTTAAAAAGTAAAGCCAAAAATCAGATGAATTAAAACGAAACATCTCCATGCCAAATGGTGAAATCACTGAATTCAAACAAATCAAACGAATCAAAACTAAAACCTATAAACAAAAATAAGTCAAATGAATGAAGTAAGCTGAACTCCAGTGAACAAATCTATTATAGGAATGTGAAAATACTAATTTTAAATGGAGAACCAAAATGAAAAGAAAAACAAAATGTCATGAGTCTGTGTGCTGGGCAAAGCAACAAGTAAACAATAAAAAATGTGCTGTAAATATGTGACATTTTGTGTGCCACACATAAGCTAAGTGTATTGATTGCTAAAGTATATTTGTTTTTCTTTTTCTCATTGATCGTCAACTTTTCCATTAGGTTCTGTCCTTTCAACCAGATGATGTCTAATGCGTTGAGACTTTGTGATCTTTCTTCTCAGTGTGGACATCTTAGGAAGCAAAAACAATACGCTCAGTGTCCTGTTTGATGCAGTTAAGTAATCATTAATGAGCCTAATGGCTTCTGCCTCTCTGTTCAGGCCTCAGCTTCTCATAAAAGAAGTATTGATCTGCAATAGTTCCTTTATCTCCTTTCAAACACAGCCTGATGCACTCTGACTATCAAGGTGTCTCAAGTATGTTTTAATGAGTCATTTTGCAAAAAGGGGGAAGTCCAAGATATACCTGATGCTGTTTCAGTTCTTGTGGTTCCTGAAATAGATAATGTTACCTTTTCACATGAATCTTATTAATGCTCTCTCTACTTGTTCTACTGCGTCACCTCATAATCTATAGATTTTGGGCAGATTTTAACAAATTAGTAGGTGGTAATCTCTCTAAAAGTTAAAGGTCCTAAATCATGTCATTTTATACCTAACCATAGGCCCAAATGTGATAAAATACTACTGTTGGAACTATGGAGATGTAATTTGTTCTGAAATATAAGATATATGTTGGAGACAAATTTTCAACCTGGAAATAAGATGGTTGGTTTGCTGAAATCCCACCTCCACCCGTGTGAGTCACACCCATTTCATGACTTAATCCTGGATCCGAAGCAAAACATAATTAAAAACAATTATTGCAGGAATAATTAGCTACAATAGCCTACTGTACTCTGAGTAGCCTACAGTTAAAAAGGTATAGCTTTATATCACTTCAGACATATCTGAAATAGGGACTGCTGTCACTCTTGGCTCATATCTTGAGTCATGTGATTCAAGAATTGCGCTGCTCTGGGTGGCTGCATGTTGGAGTGGCTCTGTTGGCTACATATTAAGTTTTGTTTTTTTGTACATTGGTTCCTCTTTTTTCTTGAGCAAGCTTGCATTTTTTGACCTCTATTCAATTCAATTCAGTTTTCAATTCAGTTTATTTATATAGCGCCAATTCACAACAGATGTCATCTCAAGGCACTTAACAAGAAGTCATTTCAATACATTTATACAAACATTCCAATCAGTTAAAAAGTTTCCTATTTAAGGAATCCCAGCAGATTGCGTCAGTCATTGGCGTGAGGTCGACTCTATACTTTCTAGTTTTTGGTGCTGTAAAGCTGGAAGGATTTTACCAGTAAATTTTTCACTTTTTGACAACTTGTTATAATGTGTAACCATGGGAACAATGTCGTTTAGAGCCAGGAGCAGCTGATTAAC
Organism: Valencia hispanica; assembly: GCA_963556495.2. Taxonomy (NCBI): domain Eukaryota; kingdom Metazoa; phylum Chordata; class Actinopteri; order Cyprinodontiformes; family Valenciidae; genus Valencia; species Valencia hispanica. The sequence continues at coordinate 4,964,828 of OY747709.1, read as the reverse complement.
ATTGCAAAAGCTGAAATAATACCGCAACTGAAGCCACAAATCCCTGATGAGTTGAGAAGGAGAAGACGTGGATGGAGAGCAGGAGCAAAAAGGAGACAGAGAAAGAGGTAGTTCAAGCCATCTCTTCCATCGATCATAATGGGCAACGTGAGATCACTGGCTAACAAGATGGATGAACTCCAAGCCTTTACAAGGACTCAGCCAGAGTACCGGCAATGCAGTGTTATGTGTTTCACTGAGGCGTGGCTGCAGGATCATATCCCCGACTCCAACGTCTGTCTGCCAGGCTTCCTGACTATACAAGCAGACAGAGATCTGAAGACGAGCAGGAAAAGAAAAGGACGTGGAGTAGCAGTGCTTGTCAACAACAGATGATGTCATCCAGGACATGTTACTGTGAAGTGTTGTCTCTGCAGCCCAGATGTCGAACTCTTGGCAGTAAGTTTTTGTCCATATTATTTACCAAGAGAGTTAACCAGTGTAATTTTGGCAGTTGTTTACATTCCACCTTCAGCCGTTGCCGACAATGCATGTGATGTCATCAGTTCCGTTGTTGCTAAGCTACAGACACAGCACCCCAATGCATTTGTGGCAATATCTGGTGATTTTAATAATGCCTCGCTCTCTACTGCACTTCCAACATTTTAACAGTTTGTCAGCTGCTCCACAAGAGAAAACAAGACCTTGGATTTGTTTTATACAAATATAAAGGATGCATACATGTCCAAACCAAGACCTCCTCTGGGACAATCAGATTACAATCTTGTTTTTCTCTGTTCAGAACATAAACCACTTGTTCTGAGGCAACCTGTGACAAAACGAACTGTGAGAAAATGGTCACAGGAAGCTGAAGAAGCCCTGCGGGGTTGTTTTGTGACCACAGACTGGATGACTCTTTGCCAAGCACATGGAGAGGAAATCAATACCATGACTGAGTGTGTGACTGACTATATAAACTTCTGTGTGGACAACATCATCCCCACCAGAACAGTGAGATGCTTCCCTAATAACAAACCCTGGATCACCAGTGATCTGAAGGAACTCCTAAACAAGAAAAAAAGGGCCTTCAGGGAGGGAGACAGGGAATTACTGAGGATTATACAGAAGCAACTTAAGGTCAAAATCAGAGACAGCAAGGAGGCGTACAGGAAGAAGCTGGAGAACAAACTACAGAGAAACAATATCAGAGATGTCTGGTTAGGAATGAGAAACATCACAGGCTTTAAGGACAGGAAGGATTGGTTCATTTGAGGAACTAGCTCAGCATCCCCCTCTCCTGTTCCCAGTCAAACAGACATCCCACTCTGCTCTGATTAACAGCTTTCCTGTTACACATCAGATATTTTATCCTTCACCTCAGCCATCGACTTTTCTGATTCCACAAGTTTGCCTTCAACCAAGTCAGGAAATGCTACTACCCCCTTTGCCTACCACTCCCAGTTGTCTGTCTCCAAATGTCAGGTGAAGAGGCAGCTGGAGAAACTGAACCGGAACAAGGCTGCAGGTCCAGATGGTGTCAGCCCCAGTGTCCTGAAGGCCTGTGCAGAGCAGCTCTGTGGGATTCTGCAGCACCTCTTCAACCTTAGCCTAACTCAGGAGAAGGTCCCAGTGTTGTGGAAGACATCATGCCTTGTTCAAGTACCAAAGAGAACCCACCAATCAGTCATCAATGACTATAGACCTGTTGCCCTGACATCCCACATCATGAAGGTCCTAGAGAGACTCCTGTTGACCCACCTGAATAAGCAAACAAAAGCATATCAGGACCCACCACAGTTTGCTTATCGCTGTGGAGTTGGAGTTGAAGATGCCATCATCCACCTGCTTCAACCAACCCACTGTCATCTGGACAAAGCAGCCAACACTGTGAGGATCGTCTTCTTTGATTTCTCCAGTGCATTTAACACAATTCAGCCTGATTTCCTTTGACAGAAATGTCTGTAGACACAGGTGGAGCCCTCAACAATAGCCTGGATCAATGACTACCTGACAAACAGACCACAGTTTGTGAGGCTGAAGAATTGTGTGTCAAACCAGGTGGTCAGCAGCACAGGAGCACCACAAGGGACCGTATTCTCACCTTTCCTTTTCACTCTGTACACTTCAGACTTCCGTACAAATCAGAGACCTGTCATCTGCAGAAATACTCTGATGACTCTGCAATTGTCAGATGTATCAGAGACGGACAAGAAGCTGAATACAGAGAGCTGGTGGACCGCTTTGTGACATGGTGTGGAAACAATCATCTTACCTTGAATGTGAACAAAACAAAGGAGATGATTGTAAATTTCAGAAGAAACAGGGATAAGTCAAACACTGTTTCCATCATGGGAGAAGAAGTGGAGGTGGTTAAGGATTATAAATACCTCGGATTTCACCTTGACAACAGACTGGACTGGAAACTGAAGAGTGAAACCATCTACAAGAAGGGACAGAGCAGACTGTACTTCTTGAGGAAGCTTAGGTCCTTCAAGGTTTGCAGGAAGATGCTGCAAATCTTCTACAAGTCTGTTGTGGAGAGTGTAATCTGTTCAGCCATCATCTGTTGGGGTAGCAGCATCAGAGCCAGGGATTTAAAGGAGTCATAACCTAGTATTACCTAGGATACCCACGCTCTATTATAGTCTGTCAGGCCTTTCTTAAAAAGAAAAGTTGAAAAAAAGTGAAAAAAATAAACACAGAGCTCATCTGACCCTTATTTCTGAAGGCATTATTGTCTCGCGAGATCTGATGCGATATTTTGGCTGTCGTCGACGGTCATTGTAATAATGCAAATGAGGGACGCGTTGATTGGTTGCAGGAAGGAGGGGGGTTGACACAGCAGGTAACGCTATAGCATATCTAACCCATATCTACTACTCCTGCTAGCATACAATAGCCACATTAGCAGTTCGCTGCTGTTTGTCACACACAGCAGAGCAATAAAAACAGCCTTACCGTTTCAACTGCAGGCAAGTCTCTGATTGTTGGAATGGCCCCTTTTTCCAAACGGAGCTTCGATGCCAACTTCGCCTGATATTGTCCCAAATTCGTAAAGGATTCTGGTGTAAAAAAAATAGAAAAAATATTTCCATGTTGATTCTGGCAGTCAACAACAGAGCAACTCACGTGTGCACTATGTTTCTGCATCTTTCACGGTCGAGTTCGTACTACGAATCGGTGATGTGTCGGTCGCGAACAAACCGGCTCTAAGAGCCAACTCTTTGAAGTGAACGATGGGAACCGGCTCGTCATTGGGAGCCGTTTTTTTTTTTTTTTTTGACTCTCCCCCGCTTGTTTTGGTACATTTGGTATACATCATTTTGCATTAATATTGGGTATAAAAACACTTTAAGCAACAGAAAATCTGAGGAGCCACTTGGCCGAAAGTGAGCCAAGCCAAAAGAACTGGCTCTCCAAAAAGAGATGGAATTCCCATCGTTGGAATTCAGTAATGGTGGCGCTCAACATAATTGACTTCCTGCAGCATAGGTCTGTGATGTCTATACATGGTATATCCTGCGCCGACTTGACGTCAAGTCGGCCAGAAATTAAAATCATGTATTTGAGTGCGTGTGCACGTGGGCTGGTTGACGAACCCAGGGATAAACAAATGCTTCCCTTTTAAATATCAGCTTCCCGGCCAGTGTATAAAGTACAGGGATCGACCCATTCGGGCAAACACACTTTGGACCTTGTACTGACATACGGTATTGAGTGTGAGGAAATAACAGTCCACCCACAAAACCTGGTCCTGTCTGACCACTTCTTAATAACTTTTGAATTTACTTTAACTGACCAACTTAAATCTGAAAGAAAATTTCATCATAGTAGAGCTTTATCAGACAATGCTGTAACAATTTTTAAAGAATCTGTTCCATTCTTACTTTCCTCAGTGTCTCAGAGTAACACAGTGGATGGGAGCAATTCTATCTCTAACCCTTCAAAAATTGATGGTCTGGTTCACAGCGTTACGTCCTCATTGCGTTTGGCATTAGATAGTGTAGCCCCCTTAAAAAGAAAGTGGCTAGCCATAGGAGGCTGACTCCTTGGTTTAACGCAGAGTTGCATACTTTAAAGCAGAATACTAGGAAGTTGGAGAGAAAATGGTGCTCTACACATCTAGAGGATTCCTATTTAACCTGGAATAACAGTCTACTGCTGTATAAAAAGACCCTTCGACAAGCTAGAACAGCATATTTTTCATCATTAATAGAGGCAAATAAAAACAATCTTAGGTTTCCTTTTAGTACAGTTGGCAAACTTACACAGTCATAGCTCTGTTGAGCCAACTATTCCCCCAGCTCTTAGCAGTGATGATTTTATAGGATTCTTCATAAATAAAATTAATTCTATTAAAAATAAAATCATTGGCATCCTCCCAAACATGATTACTTCTTCCTCAATAAATGAGGCAGCATCGGAAAGAACTGTAGAACCTCAGTTGTACTTAGGCTGTTTTGATTCAGCTTTCGGAATTATCAAAAATATTAGCCTAATCTAAACCTTCAACTTGTATGTTGGACCCAATCCCAACCAAAATATTTAAAGAAGTGTTCCATTTGGTTCCTGGCCCCATTTTGGATATGATGAATCTATCCTTAGTAAACGGATACGTACCACAAGAATTTAAAATAGCTGTAATTAAACCTTTACTCAAGAAACCTTCCCTTGATCAGGATGACTTAGTGAATTACAGACCTATATCTAACCTTCCTTTCTTATCCAAAATCCTAGAGAAAATTGTTGCTAATCAAGTCTGTGAGCATCTAAACAGTAACAAGCTGTTTGAAGAGTTTCAGTCAGGTTTTAGAGCTCATCATAGCACTGAAAAAGCACTGGTGAAGGTTACTAATGATATTCTCATGGCCTCAGATAATGGACTGGTGTCTGTTCTGGTTTTGTTAGATCTCAGTGCTGCTTTTGACACAGTCGATCACAATATTCTCTTAGAAAGGCTTAAACATGTTGCAGGGATCAAAGGAACAGCACTAGGCTGGTTTAAATCATATTTGTCTGACAGATTCCAGTTTGTTCATCTAAATGATCAATCTTCTTCACTCTCAAGGGTTACTTGTGGAGTTCCACACGGTTCTGTGCTTGGACCAATTCTTTTCACCATATATATGCTTCCAATTGGTAGAATCATTAGACAGCATGAGATAAATTTCCACAGCTATGCTGAGGATACACAACTATATTTATCCATAAATCCTGATGAACCCAGTCAGTTAGGTAGAGTGCAGGCATGTCTGGAAGACATAAAAACAGGGATGAATCTAAACTTTTTGCTTTTAAATTCTGACAAGACAGAAGTTGCTGTCTTTGGACCAGAAATTCTTAAAAAGAAACTAATTAGTCAATCACTTCATCTGGATGGCATTAAATTGGCCCCCAGTAATAAGGTAAAGAACCTCGGCGTTATTTTTGACCAAGACTTGACATTTAAATCCCATATTAAACAGGTTTCTAGGATTTCCTTCTTTCACCTCCGGAATATTGCTAAAATTAGAAACATCCTGTCCAGGAGTGATGCTGAGAAACTAGTCCATGCATTTGTTACTTCAAGGCTGGACTACTGTAATTCTTTACTTTCAGAAAGTCCACAAAATGCCATTAAAAGCCGTCAGTTGATCCAAAATGCGGCAGCAAGAATTCTAATGAATATTAAAAAGAGAGATCACATTTCTCCTGCTTTAGCTTCCCTTCATTGGCTCCCTGTTAAATCCAGAATAGAATTTAAGATCCTTCTTTTTACATACAAACCCCTTAATAATTAAGCTCCATCATACATCAGAGATCTAATTGTTCCATATGTTCCCAACAGAGCACTTCGCTCTCAGACTGCAGGTTTACTTGTAGTTCCTAGGATTTCTAAAAGTAGAATGGGAGGCCGATCTTTTAGTTATCAGGCTCCTCTCCTGTGGAACCAGCTCCCAGCTTTAGTCCGTAAGGCAGACACTGTTTACTTTTAAGGCCAGGCTTAAAACTTTCCTTTTTGATAAAGCTTATAGTTAGAGTGGCTTAGGTCATCCTGAGCTAGCTCTGTAGTTATGCTGCTATAGGCTTAGACTGCTGGAGGACAGACTTACCAATTTTCTTTAATCTGCTACTTCCTTTTCTACTATTCAATTCAATTCAATTAAATTCAGTTTATTTATATAGCGCCAAATCACAACAGATGTCATCTCAAGGCACTTAACAAGAAGTCATTTCAATACATTTATACAAACATTCCAATCAGTTAAAAAGTTTCCTATTTAAGGAATCCCAGCAGATTGCGTCAGTCATTGGTGTGAGGTTGGGCAGACTTTCCAACCACAGCAATCCTTCAGCAATCCCTCATACTGAGCAAGCATGTAGCGACGGTGGAGAGGAAAAACTCCCATTTAACAGGAAGAAACCTCCAACAGAACCAGGCTCAGTAGGAGCGGCCATCTGCCACGACTGTCTGGGGGTCACATCATCATACTACTACTCTCCAGTTGTATTACAGTACATTCTGTTTTTTTGACTGTTAACTTTGTGTTCTCTCAGTGTTTTTCTCTCCATAGAAGATATACCTGGTCTGGTATCCTGCTTGGCTGCAATTCCCTGTTGGACGGGGGGCATCGACTGGGATGATGCTCCCAGTGACTGAACATCCACTGTGTCATGTTCTCAACTTTTTACTTTCTGTAACATAGAAAGTACTCATATCAGATCTTCTGTTCCTTCTATGTCTCGGCTCTTCTCAAGATTCTACTTGGTACTCAAATGCCAATTCTGAGTGCCACACTGCCAGACAGGACACGTTTAAATAAAAGAAACTCAAACTCAAAAACCGAAGTGTTTCAGTGCAAAAAATAATTATTTAAATGTGCATGATATGCTATTTGCATATGTAGTCATAAGATCACTTCTTTTTTTCTGCCAACTTGTTCACTGCAGACAAGAAACCCTCCATGAAATGCTTCTGCTAGCAGTTGTCTTCTGCCAGCTCTGCCCACAGTGCTGAGTGTTCTTCAGCCTCCTTCTCTGTTTGCTCTTGGAAGAACTGCCTCATTGTAAGAAACCGTTCATCACTCCGCCTCTCCTGTTCAGCATCTGACCCAAGCATCTCCTGCAGAAGTGTGCAGTAGCCAGAAGTGTGTCAGCTCTTTTTCTCTTTCCTGGAAAAAACATTGAGGGTGGAGATAGAAAATTAACACACAAGTGCCATACGTACGGTGGCCCTGAAAGGTCACAGCACGCAACTTAAGAAAACACATGCAAAAAGAAAAAACACACGCAAATTGAGAAAACATTTTCATCAATTTGACAACACCTGCGCAGCATTTAGAAAAACGACAGAACACATTACAAAAATGCGCTGCAAATAGACTACAACACAACACATTAGAAAAACGAGCTGCAAAGACCACAACACAACACATTAGAACAATCTGCTGCAAAGACCACAACGCCCCCGCCCACCTGATTAGTCTCTCCCTGTCTGGCTGCGTCGGCCAAAGCAACATCTGAGGCGTTGGACGGTCCACGTGCGTCTGGACAAGGCTGGCGCTCTGTTCCCCAGGCACAGGTCCTCGATGGCATTAGCCTCGAGGTAGGGCCACTTCCGGGGAGGAAGTTTGAGCTGTCCGCTCACCGTCCTCCCTGCTGCGATCAGCGCACCGGCTCCTCCCAGTCCCTCGGCTCTCGTCAGCCTGCTGGCTACAGCCTGCTGGCTACAGCCTGCTGGCTACAGCCTGCTGGCTACAGCCTGCTCAGTCCCAAACTCAGCCTCTGCCTGTTCAGCCATGAAGTCAGCGTCAGCCTGTTCAGCCATGAAGTCAGCGTCAGCCTGTCGAGCTCCTTATCAGCTGCCTGGTCCTCAGGTGCCGCCAGAACTCAGACCGGCAACGGGACATCCATCCGTCCGTCCGCCGGTTCTCCAGGTCCTCAAGGGAGGATCACCGGGCTGTCCTCCGGATCCTCGTCCTGTCAGGGGACGCCACCCGGGCCGTCCTCCAGACCCCTGTCCTGTCAGGGGACGCCACCCGAGCCGTCCTCCGGACCTCCGTCCAGCCGGGGGACGCCGTCCGTCCAGCCAGGGGACGCCGTCTGCCCGACCGCCGTCCAGCCCGACCGCCGTCCAGCCCGACCGCCGTCCAGCCCGACCGCCGTCCAGCCATTCCTGCCGTTCCTGCCGTCACCATGACCATCACCTCCTCCACCAACAGCCCCTTTAGTAAATATCCTGCACCTTTCATCCGGCGTCTGCGTTTGGTCCTTGCTCCACACCACATCGTGACAGAAGAATGGAGAAGCACACATTCCAAGATGCTTGAATTCAAGTGTGAAGTTTCCACAGTCTGTGTTGATTTGGAGAGCCATGCTATCTGCTGGTGTTGGTCCACTGTGCTTTATTAAATCCAGAGTCAACGCAGCCGTCTACCAGCAGGACTTGAAGGAAGGTGTTGAAAAAATGAAGTCCCCCCCCCCCCCCCCCCAGACAGATCCTGAAAGAGAGAGATGTTAGAGGATGCTAGGACTAAGTAGACTAGGGTGCGAGGGAGAGTGGATGAAGGGATGAAAGAAAAAAAGGGGGGGGTGAAGGGATGAGGGAGAGGATAAAGGGATTAGGGGATGAAGGAGGGATGTAGGGCTGAGGGAGGGGATGAAAGGATGAAGGGGAGTTGAAGGGATGAGGGGGGGCAAAGGGATGTGGGGATGAGATGATGAAGGGATGAGGGAGGGAATGAAGGGATGCAGGGGGGTTGAAGGGATGAGAGAGGGGTGAAGGGATGTGGGGATGAGAGGATGAAGGTGGGGATGAAGGGATGAGTGGATGTAGGGATGAAGGTGGGATGTAGGGATAAAGGGATTAGGGAGGGGATGAAGGGATGAAACGGGGGGTGAAGGGGTGAGGGAGGAGATGTGAGGATGAGGCAAGATAGAGGGTCGGGAAGGGAGCAGTGCAAAACGATTCAGACAGACGAGGAACGCTAGGCAGGCTGAGTTTATACGGGCCCCAGAGTAATTAGACATGTGAATCCAGTTTGGGTAGATTGCTGAGTGGGAGGTGGATTTGGGGCGTGGTCCTGCTCCTAAACTTAACACATTAACTCAATTTTAAAGCAAGAGTATCTTTAAATCTAAAGCATCTCTATGATACAACCTCCGCAGTATAATTTCTTCTCATTTGAACTACAGCAATATAAATGAACTAAAGTAAGTTTGAAAACAGCTTTCATCGATCCTTAAACAGAAATTTGTAATTAATTTTGAAACAAAAAGAAAATTAACGACCGATTAGTTTAATAGGGAAAGATACCAGATTGATATTTAAAGTGAAACCATCTGTCTGGTTTGAGCACCATTCACAGAAAAAGTTAATTTTTAGGGTCTTAGCCTAAACAGCTTCTGTTGAATTAAAATGTCAAAATCTATATACTTAACATTGTATTTTATATTAGTGATGAACAGAAAAATATGTAGTTCTACATGTCAATCTTCAGCCTTACCAGCACAGTGAGGAAATACTGACCCCACAGAGGGAATTTTAAAATGAATGTCAGCACTGGGATATTTTTACATGAACTCCCTGTGAACTGTGTGAACTCTCTGTGAACTCCTCATCAGGGATTCAGAGGGAATAGAAGAAAAAAAAAACTGTTTTATGTGTATAGTAGGGGGAGATGGAATAAAATATAGACCCTCAAGACATAGTTCTGACCTTAGTCACAGAAGAAAATAACAAACATTTAATTTGAGAAACCTAACTGAAGACTAGATGCATGGATAAATCACAGAATGATTGTAAAATTTTTGTGCTCTCCTAATTTGAGACTTTTTTCTGAAAGGCACTTTATAACAGAGTGCAGAGTGTAATAATAAATCAAAAGTAAAACCATGAGTGATGGTAGAGGAGCTTAACAACGGTTGGAACCAAACAAACAAGCTGTCCTCAGCGGCAGTGTCTGTCTCGTTCAGACCAGGCTGACCCAGTTCTCCTGTAATGCAGACTTGTTCCAGGGAGGCGTGACAGGCGTGACAATTCACTATGACGTAAACAAAAACAGACCTGCTGAATCCAGTCTTAAAAAGGCTTCTCCAGATAAACATTTCCTCTCTGATTAATGAAAAGAAAACAAAGGTGTTTAAATATGAAAAAGATTTACTCACTTCCTTTATTTTAGTTAAAAGGAAAATCGGTCTTTCTTTCAAAACGGAAAATTATCTCAAAGCTAAATTCTTTCTGTCAACAGATTTTTATTCCAGTGCTGTGGAATTGATTTCCCCCTTAAAGATTTATTTTCTTTTTAATTTTCTGTAGAACTCATTTTTTATATACAAAGGTAACCTAAGGAAATCCAAAATGCCTCTTAAAAAAGAAATGATGCAAACCAGCCTGGCCCTTCATGAAAAACCAGCCGCCCCCTAAACTGACCCAGGGAGCTTTTTCTTGGTTATTTTTGAAAAAAAATCTAAACAATATCTAAATGGTTCACAAACCAAATAGATGGTAGATATTAGGTTTAAAATCCAATGTTTATTTAATGTCTGAGGTGTTTATTAGTGGTCCACATGTGCACCTGCCTTTAAATCACTTAACAATGCTGCATTCTCTATGTGCTACAGAGAACTCTGTGCAGAAGTTCTGCTGGGAAATTATAATTCTTGCTGTAAAAATGATTTTTTTATTGCAACAAACCTGAACTTGTTCTCTGATCATATTGTAAAAGTTATCAGTGCACAGCCTGTCCATCCTTAGCCCAGCCTATACAGTCAATTTTCATAAATAAAAATATTATTGAAGTTAATTTATTTAGTTCTAGAATTGCGCTGCTCTGGGAGGCTGCATGTTGGAGTGGCTCTGTTGGCTACATATTAAGTTTTGGTTTTTTGTACATTGGTTCCACTTTTTTCTTGAGGAAGATTGCATTTTTTTCACCTGTATACTTTCTAGTTTTTGGTGCTGTGAAGCTGGAAGGATTTTTGCTGTAAATTTTTCACTTTTTGACAACTTATTATGTGTAACCATGGCAACAATGTGGTTTACAGCTGGGAGCAGCTGATTAACATCGCAAAAGCTGAAATAATACCTCAACTGAAGCCACAAATCCCTGATGAGTGGATAAGGAGGAGACGTGGATGCAGAGCAGGAGCGACAAGGAGACAAAGAAAGAGGAAGTTCAAACCATCTCTTCCATCGATCATAATGGGCAACGTAAGATCACTGGCTAACAAGATGGATGAACTCCAAGCCCTTACAAGGACTCAGCCAGAGTACCGGCAATGCAGTGTTATGTGTTTTACTGAGACGTGGCTGCTGGATCATATCCCCAACTCCAACGTCTCTCTGCCAGGATTCCTGACTGCACGAGCAGACAGAGATCTGAAGACGAGCAGAAAAAGAAAAGGTGGTGGAGTAGCAGTGCTTGTCAACAACAGATGGTGTCATCCAGGACATGTTACTGTGAAGTGTCGCCTCTCCACCCCAGATGTCGAACTCTTGGCAGTGAGTTTTCGTCCATATTATTTACCAAGAGAGTTCACCAGTGTAATTTTGGCAGTTGTTTACATTCCACCTTCAGCCGTTGCCGACACTGCATGTGATGTCATCAGTTCCGTTGTTGCTAAGCTACAGACGCAGCACCCCAATGCATTTGTGGCAATATCTGGTGATTTTAATCATACATCACACTCCACTACACTTCCAACATTTCAACAGTTTGTCAGCTGCTCCACAAGAGAAAACAAGACCTTGGATTTGTTTTATGCAAATATAAAGGATGCATACATGTCCAAACCAAGACCTACTCTGGGACAATCAGATCACAACCTTGATTTTTTCTGTTCAGAATATAAACCACTTGTTCAGAGTCAACCTGTTACAAAGAAAACTGTGAGAAAATGGTCACAGGAAGCTGAAGAAGCCCTGCAGGGTTGTTTTGCAACCACAGACTGGATGACTCTTTGCCAAGAACATGGAGAGGACATCGATGCCATGACTGAGTGTGTGACTGACTATATAAACTTCTGTGTGGACAACATCATCCCCACCAGAACAGTGAGATGCTTCCCTAATAACAAACCCTGGATCACCAGTGACCTGAAGGAACTGCTAAACAAGAAAAAAGGGCCTTCAGGGAGGGAGACAGAGAAATACTAAGGAGTATACAGAAGCAACTTAAGGTCAAGATCAGAGACAGCAAGGAGGCATACAGGAAGAAGCTGGAGAACAAACTACAGAGGAACAATATCCGAGATGTCTGGTCAGGAATGAGAAAGATCACAGGCTTTAAGGACAGGAAGGATTGGATAGATGGAAGTCTGGACAGAGCCAATAAACTGAACACATTCTTTAACAGGTTTAGTTCAGGAACTAGCTCAGCACCCTCCTCTCCTGTTCCCAGCCAAACAAACATCCCACTCTCCTCTGACCAACAGCTTCCCTGTTACACCTTGGATGTTTTATCCTTCACCTCAGTCTCGGATTCTTCTGCTTCCACAAGTTTGACTTCAACCAAGTCAGGAAATGCTGCTACCCCTTTTGCCTCCCCCTCCCACTTGTCTGTTTCCAAAAGTCAGGTGTGGAGGCAACTGGAGAAACTGAACCGGAACAAGGCTGCAGGTCCAGATGGTGTCAGCCCCAGAGTCCTAAAGGCCTGTGCAGAGCAGCTCTGTGGGATTCTGCAGCACCTCTTCAACCTTAGCCTAACTCAGGAGAAGGTTCCAGTGTTGTGGAAGACATCATGCCTTGATCCAGTACCAAAAATAACTCACCCATCAGTCATCAATGAATTACCCTACTGTTGAAAGTGTGCTATACAAATAAAATTGCCTTCCCTTGCCTTGCCTATAGACCTGTTGCCCTTACATCCCACATCATGAAGGTCCTGGAGAGACCCCCTGGCACCCCTGAATATGCAAACAAGAACAGATCAGGACCCACTGCAGTTTGCTTATCGGTGTTGAGTTGGAGTTGAAGATGCCTCATCTACCTGCTTCAACCAACCCACTGTCATCTGGACAAAGCAGGCAGCACTGTGAGGATCATGTTCTTTGATTTCTCCAGTGCATTTAACACAATTCAGCCTGATTTGCTTTGTCAGAAACTCCTGAAGACACAGGTGGAGCCCTCAACAATCGCCTGGATCAATGACTACCTGACCAACAGACCACAATTCGTGAGACTGAAGAATTGTTTGTCAAACCAGGTGGTCAGCAGCACAGGAGCACCACAGGGGACCGTACTCTCACCATTTCTTTTCACTCTGTACACCTCAGACTTCCAGTACAAATCAGAGACCTGTCATCTGCAGAAATACTCAGATGACTCTGCAATTGTCGGGTGTATCAGAGATGGACAAGAAGCTGAATACAGAGAGCTGGTGGACCGCTTTGTGACATGGTGTGGAAATAATCGTCTCACCTTGAATGTAAACAAAACAAAGGAGATGATTGTAGATTTCAGAAAAAACAGGGATAGACCTTGACAACAGACTGGACTGGAGGCGCAACAGTGAAGCCGTCTACAAGAAGGGACAGAGCAGACTGTACTTCTTGAGGAAGCTTAGGTCCATCAAGGTTTGCAGCAAGATGCTGCAGATCTTCTACAAGTCTGTTGTGGAGAGTGTAATCTCTTCAGCCGTCATCTGTTGGTGTAGCAGCATCAGAGCCAGGGATTTAAAAATGCTAAACAACCTGATAATGAAGGCTGGTTCTGTTCTTGGGACAACTGTGGAACACCTGGAGATGACAATGCAAAGAAGGATTCTTCATAAAATAAAAAAGATTATGGACAACCCTGAGCATCCTCTTCATGAGACAGTCATACAACAACAGAGCGTCTTCACTCGGAGGCTTCTTCAGTTTCGCTGCAATACAGAACGCTACAGGAAATCCTTCCTGCCCACAGCCATCATCATCTACAACAACTCCTTAAAGAGTTAATTATTATATGAGCTATACCAACACTTAATTTCCCTCTTGGATCAATAAAGTATTTTTGAATTTTGAATTTGAATTCAGTAACTCTGTTACTACAGGAAACGCAATGTATGAATTAATTCTACAAATACGAGGATTTATTTCTTTTAATTATAATTATTTCTGCTTACAGCTGATGGAAAAAAACACATTTAAGATTATAATATTACATCACGACAATAAAAACATTTGTAATACAGAAATATGGGCCCACTGAAATGTACAGTTTATACATGCTTAAAGGTTGGTAATTTTAAAAAGATCCTTTTCTTAACCTCATTGGACCTCATATTCTAATTTATTGAATATGACTGTATATGTAAATATCTTGCCACATTTACCATTATTCTCTATACTTTTTGCCCACAAATTAAGAATGTGGAGTAGTTACCAAAACTCAATATTATTACTGAAATTTAGTAAATTAGAAAAATGAAATTGCTTTCTAATATTAAAATGGTCAGACAGAGTAACTCATGTTGCATGATTTACAACAACTTTATCAGTCAAAAACCTTTGAAATTACTCTTCATACATATACAATTGAAGAAATGAATTCTTACAAATGCAGCAAAAACACAATGAAATAGACAAACATTCCTTAGATTGTTTTTATCCTAAGCTAATTTATCTCTGCCCAGACACAACCTTACTTGAACAATTCGTAACTCTTCATGAAAGGTTGGTTCCGTTGTCTGGGGAATCAGTGTTAAAGCAGGGACGTTAGCAGCAGCTGTGTGGAGTGCTAACTGTGAGGGTTCGGGCTTCAGGGGGCTAGCCAGTCACCATTAGCCAGAACTTGGGTCGTCCGGTTCCTGTCAGCTCAGTTCTGTTTGGCTAACCACTCTTCTCCCATGGACCAGTCCCTTTCCGTGGACAGCCTTCAGCACAGCAGCTCCTGGTTAGTTGCATCGAGTGAGCAGCTCTAAATCAAATCAAATCAAACTTTATTTATAAAGCGCTTTTCATACAAGTTGCATCACAAAGTTCTTTACAGATTTAAATGACCCCACATAAAACCACCTTCCCTTCCCTCCCCCACAGATTTAAAAGCATGGTCACAGTTATACCCCCCTCCCCCCAACCCAACTCCCATGCACACACACAGTTAAAAGCAAAAGTAATAAAGGACATTGGGCCGAGTGCAGATGAAACATGCAAGGAAACGCCATCAGAGGAGCCATCTTCCCCGGTAGCGGTAGATTAACAGCAGCAGCCGAGGCACCAACACAGGGCGACCAGTGGAGGCAAGGCCAAGACCCCCACCTCCACCCAAGCTCCACCTGGAGAGCACCCAGGCAGCCATAGCCGACCACCGCTCCCAGGGCAGAGGGCTCCCACAGAGGAAACACTGGAACGGGGATTAAGATCAATTAAAGTATAAAAATAAACAGTAAATGAATGTGCTAAGATTAAATAGTAAAACACTGATAAAAATTTAATCATATACAAAGAGTGTTTGAGGGGTTTTTAGGAAATGCAGTAGTAGCTTTGTTAAAAGGTTTATCAATGGTGGAAAAAAGGATTTTGGAATTATCTTTATGTTCCGAGATGATTTTGGTGAGGTATGAATTTCTTGAATTTCTTACTGCATTGTTGTATAATTTGAGAAGATCTGTGTATATTTGATGGTTTATTGTGGTTTTACTTTTCCTCCATTTTCTCTTTGCCGCCCTATAATTTCTCTTCATTTTTCTGAGGTTTTCATTTTTCCACGGCGGTGCAGCTTTAGATTTTAAACTTTTAACTGGTAGTGGAGCAAGCCGGTCAAGAGTGGACTGAAGCCTTCTGTTAAAATCCTTGACAATAAAATCACAGGGGGCAGGGAAAACAATGGGAGGATTCTTTTTAAAAAATTTCCAGAAAACCTGCAGCCACTTCAGGGGTTAGATGACGCTTCCTGGCAGTTCTCACAGAGGTCTCCTGTTGAATAAAACTGGTGATGTTAAAAAACACACAGTAGTGGTCAGATACAGCCAAGTCAACAACAGAGGACACACGGGTGGACAGGCCATGCGTGATGACCAAGTCCAGGGTGTGTCCTTTGTTGTGAGTTGGCTGCATGACATGTTGGCTAAAATCCATATAAGTCCGAATGTTTAAAAAATCTGTTGATAAAGGGTCTAAAAGGTTATCCATATGTAGATTAAAATCACAAGCTAAAATTATCCTTTCAAAGGAGTTGTGCAAAATTGATAAAACCTCTGAAAATTCTTGAATTAAAAAGTGCACTCTTTTTAGGAGGCCTATAAATTGTGACACATAAAATCTGAGGAGTGCTAAAAACAGTTGCATTATATTCAAAAGTAAAATAGTTATCAAATAAAACAGGTTTGGCAGAAAGTGTCGATGAACTTATAAAAGCAGTTCCGCCTCCCCTTTTGCTACTCCTTGTAGAATAAGTGAAGTTAAAATTAGGTGAGGAGGTCTCTGTAAAAACAACAGGGGCATCTGCACTCAACCAAGTTTCTGTTAAAAATAAACAATGAAGAGTATGGTCTAAAAGCAGATCATTAATTATAAAAGTTTTGTTCAGCAGCGAGCGAACATTAAAAAGTGCCATATTAATGGTTCGTGCACCATGCAGTGTTTCAGCGAGGCTCCTGTAATTCAAAGATTCTTTCTGCAGGCTTAAACAAGTCAGGTTCAGGGTTTATTCCATTGGCTGGATACAGTTCATCTGATCAACAATCAGCAGGCTGTTGTGTCTTTGGATCCCTCCCCTCCCCTCGCCAGGGAGGATGAAAAAGGGCACACGGGCAAAAGAGACCATTGTTCAGAGTGGCAGCTGGTTTGTTTTGAGTTTGGCCTTTCACAACTCCCCCTCTTCCTGTTGAAACTAAGAGTGTTGTATGATCAGCACTCCTACCGACGGTGAGGTCTGAGTTTTGGTCAAGTAATCATGGCTGTGCTATCAACAACCTTGTAGGATCCAATACATCTGAAAGAAAGTTTTTTAGAGATGGATTTGAGCAGGATGTCATGTGCAAAAAGTCATACCTTCTGACCTGGGAGATACTCTGGAGCAGGGCATCTTTTGGAATGCTGTGATTTTGATCAGCTGTATGTTGTATGGCGGAGATTGTAGATGACCAGGTGCATTTGCAGCAGCGGATGTGGTGTTGAACAGATGGGAACGAGTTCTGTTTGTCATTTGTGTGGAAGACTTGAGGTTGATAGCCCAGGGAGATTTCAAATGAGGACATACCGGTAGCTGAAGAGATGTGGCTTTTGTGTGCATATTCTATCCATGGAAGTTGTTGACTCCAGTCAGCCGGGTTGGATGTAGTAACACAGCGGAGTGCAGCTTTTAGTTCCTAGTTCATTCTTTCGGTGATGTTTGGTTTTCGAGTTTTCACTAAAACCAAAAAAGGGGACCACATCAGTCCAGCTCTGAGGTCTTTACACTGGCTGCCTGTCTGTCAGAGGGTAGCCTTCAAAGTTCTGCTGCTGGTCTATAAAGCTCTGAATGGTTTAGGACCAAAATACATCAGTGATCTCCTGACCCAGTATGAACCTACTCGACCCCTCAGGTCATCTGGATCCGCTCTTTTATCAGTTCCCAGAGTCAGAACCAGACATGGAGAAGCTGCGTTCAGCTTCTATGCTCCACATGTCTGGAACAAACTCCCAGAATCATCAGATCAGCTGAAACACTCAGTTTATTAAAATCCAGGTTAAAGACCCACCTGTTCTCAGCTGGTTTTGATTAGATTTTTATTCTAAGTTTTAAATCTGCACGGCTTCTTTTGAGATTCTTTTAAGATTTGTTTTCTCATTTTAAATATTCCTGAACTTTTGCTTTTTCTGCACCCTGCTGTAATGCTTTTGATGTTTTACGTAAAGCACTTTGAATTGTCTTGTAACATGAATTGTGCTATACAAATAAACTTGCCTTGCCTTGCCTTGCCTTGCCTTGCCTTGCCTTGCCTTGCCTTGCCTTGCCTTGCCTTGCCTTGCCTTGCCTTGCCTTGCCTTGCCTTGATGCCATTGGACTGTGTATGATAACCTGAGGTGAGACTGACTTTGGCTCCAAGGATGGAGCAAAACTGTCTCCAGATGAGAAATTAATTTTGGACCACTATCTGAGAGAATGTCTTTATGGATGCCATGTAATTGGAAAACATACTTTTTGAGTAGTTGAGCAGTTTATACAGCTGAAGGGAGCTTTTTGAGAGGAATGAGGAGAAAAGTCTTAGAAAAACAGTCTATAAAAGTAAAAATGATAATGGCTTGGATTTATATATTGCTTTTCAAGATCATCAAAGCACTTTACAACTTTTTTATTCATTCACTGTCACATTCACACACTGGTGGAAGCAATCTACAATTGTCGCCACAGCTGCCCTAGGGCAGACTGACAGAAGTGAGGCTGCCATTTCACGCCATCGGCCCCTCTGGCCAACACCAGTATGCAAGGTAGGTGATGTGTCTTGCCCAAGGACACAACGGCATGTAACAGGATAAAGCAGAAATCAAACCCACGATTTCAAGGTTGCAGGCCAACAACTCTACCACTGACCCACAGCCATCCCATGGTAAATGTTGGATTGTCATACCCTTTGACATTGGTAGTCTGGTGACAAAGTTGATGGCGATGTGAGACCAGGGACGAGACAGGATAGACAGAGGTTGAGGGAGCCCGTCTGGAGGTGGGCGCAGATGGAGCATGCTGAAACATATTCCTTGACATATTTATGGATTGATGGCCACCAGAATTGTCTCTTTATTAGGGTTATAGTTTTACTGGTACCAGGGTGGCAGGAGAATTTGGCTATGTGGATCCAATGAAAAGGTCAGCTTTTGATGGCGGGGGAAACGTACAGCTTGTTCTGGGGTCCAGTCTGACCCGGCGCCAGGGCAATTTAGCTTTTTTGACACCCTTTTTATGTACATATTATACATCATATGAAAGCTATAATTCTTTTAGTGGTGGGGTGGCCTTAGGGAGGTTCATGAGTTTTCCTGAATGGCTAGTCTGTTCAATATCGGTGGCAGAACGTTCGTTTTTGTACTCCAAAAGCAGCCGCGTTTGAGCCACTGTCATGGTCCTGCTGTGTTTCTGCTTGTGTAC
This sequence comes from Valencia hispanica, assembly GCA_963556495.2. Classification (NCBI taxonomy): domain Eukaryota; kingdom Metazoa; phylum Chordata; class Actinopteri; order Cyprinodontiformes; family Valenciidae; genus Valencia; species Valencia hispanica. The sequence continues at coordinate 4,945,819 of OY747709.1, read as the reverse complement.
TTGAGTGAGGCATCTTACTTTATAGAAGATCTTTGTATGCGCTACTGGTGATGCTGCAGCTGCAGGTGGTTAGTACTTCTCACTGTTCTGTTTATTTCCTCCCTGCAATTCTGCCTCCTCCCCAGCTTTAATTCTGCTGTCTGTTCACTCACTCACCCACCTGCACCTGATTACCCTGATTAAGCTTACTGTAGTTCCTTTGTCATTCCTCAGTCACCCCAAGTATTTAAGCGGGTCATGTTCTTCCACACTTCGCTGGTTTCTACGTCTTTTTCCCCCAAGCCATGTTACATTGTTATTTGTATGTTCTTCGTGCTTATTCTATTTATCAAACTCTTTTAACTTCAAGTATTTGTGCAATTCAGTCCTACTTGCTTCACATCATCATGGCAATTGTTAGGTTTGAATATAGTTCTTCTTTTAGCTCTATTTCTGATGCGGTAATCAATACGAATTGCTGGGGAAATTTGATAATCCAAAGAGGTGGGGTCTTCCACCAGGGCTAATTCGTCCTTAATATTATCAGAAGTTAAAAAAAGGTTTTTTAAAGCATCCATATTCCATCCTGTAGCCACACCTAATGTACGAAACTCAATTGGAAAATTCAAAGACAGTTTGGTTACCTTGCCAAAGCTTCCACATGTTTCTGGACCTGGATGTGGGGTCTCCTTTCTGATCAAACATTGTTCTGAATTTTTCAAAAAACTTTCTAAACGTAAGATCCAACCTGGGGTAGTTGTGGAACCAGGCTTTGGCCCACTTGATGGCTTGACCTGACAATAAGCTCAGCACATAAGAAATCTTGGAATTGTCGCTGGTATAAGTTCTGGCAGAGCGGCTGAACGCTGTAAAGCACTAGAGAAGGAAGCCACCACAGTGGCCTACCTAATGGAGGAAGGAAAGCTTATTCATTGGCTGCCTCTTCAGGCGAGGAGGAGTTTTGACTGGGTGGAATTTTTCTGGAAGAGAGTGGTTAGGTGGTCCAAATGTTCTATGGTTGCATGTTGTTGTTTTGATAACATACGGAGAATATATTTGTGAATTTGAATCTGGGTTTGTTGTTCAGCAACAGATCTGAGTATGCTGAGTCTGCTGGGTCAGACTGGCCTGTGTGTTCTGTCATGTTTTCTTTTAGCTTCATGACACTGCTGTGGGAAGAAATGTCTTCTTCCCTTATATATATATATATATAGATGAGGCTGGAGTGTACATTTTCGTTTTTCAAATTTTACTACAGCCAGTCTTGTACATGAGCCCATCTGGGCCAACGCTCGAACTCTCTTGCACCCAGATCATGTCTCCCCTCTCTGCAAACAGCTTCTGCCTTCAGTCTCCTGATGTTATGTCTTCATTGCAAGTTTAATCAAAACATTCCTCACAGCTGAGGAGTCAGCAGTTAGATCAGAGTGGGTGAAAGGCCTCTTTCCTCTAATAATTATGCTATATTCCCCAGATGTCTTTAATGATAATTACTTAATCAATTAATTGACATAATATTGACATATTTCTGTAACAACCCACACGCAGAACCCTTCACACAGATCGGACTAATTTTAAATAGTTTATTGAAAATGTTATAGATGACGCCAGGAACCAGGGAATCTCCACTTGGGGGAACCAGAAGTGGATGCATTGGAGGACGGTCAGTCCAGAGGTGAGTAACAGACAATCTTGGATGATGAATTATGATAAATCGAACAAAGAAAATATAATTTATTGTAGATTAAAAGAGGTTAAGCCAGAGAGGGGAATTAATCTGGAAGTATTTGTGGGTGTTTGTGATCAAAGAATACAGTAGGAGCTGCAGGCTGGAGAAGCTGATGGCTGCAAACGTGGACTGGAATCCAGCACTGAAAGGCTGATCACTAAGGGGTTGGATAAATGTTCTGGAAAACCATTGGAGGACCAAATGAAAATAAAATCATGCAGTTTTTTTCTGTCACTTTAAATTTACAAACAAGTCTGTATTGATTTTTATCCTATTTATTTTCAAATCTGTCAGTCATATTTTGCATGAAGAAAGCTAAAACTCACACCTGAACTGTGTTTGAACTGCTGACATTTCTTAGTCACTTCTCTCTTGGCATCAGACTGTGACATCATCTGTGTGGTCTGTCTGTCCTTTGACCCAGGTCAAGGCTTTATTTCCAGTGCTCATCACTTCCTGACCTCTCTTCTCATGTAAGGCATCTAGAAGTGTGCACAGATACACACAGATCTGACTAATCCTAATCCACCTTCCTTTAATCTGCTGTGAGAGCAAACTTTAAATGCCTTGTGGCACAACAAGGTCTGGACTGGCCTAGATGATGGTGCTTGGGTTGCTCTGCTCAGGATGACGTCGCAGGAAAACCAAATCATCACTCTGAACAAGACTGCATTAATTGCTCAATTCCCATCTATTCACTTTGCAGCATTTTAAGGTTTCAGTGTAGTACAAAGGTGCATCTACTTATTGCTGACTTGAAGGGGGTGAATATTTATTCAATCCCTTATTTTATGTTAAATATTTTTATTTCATTGACATTAATTTGTAGAACTCAGTTTTCACTTTGACATTAAGGGATTTTTTGTTGATAATGATTGATTTGTAAAAACAATAAAAAGGATCAAACATCCAAGGGGGTGAAAACTTTTTATTGGCACTGTACTTTTGTAGCCCAAGATTTTAAGATATGCTAAACATGTTGCAGGTGGACATTATACAGAGTGACCTCAATATAAATACAATAACTTCACACTTACAATCAGCTGATGAACTGTAAAATTATAAACACTGTTCAATTAAAATGTTGGGGATGACAATGTGCATGCATAGCTCCATATAACTGCCAGTTTTAAAAGGTTCAACAGGGGCAGCGGCTCAGTCTTTTGTTGTTGCATACTGTACAGAAGCACACTGTGTTCAGAACATGATGTCCTGTCTCATTTACAGCTGCGCCCTAATCCTGAGAACTTACCGACGTATAAAAACCCTTGGCCTGAAGGAAGCATTGCTGCCCTCCATCGGCTAGAAAACAGTTTTACAGTGAAAGTTACTTCCAACTATCTTAGTGTTACATTAAAATGTTACATTAAAATAAAATTGAGAAAAAACAAAAAAGTATATATATATATATATATATATATATATATATATATATATATATATATATGTGTGTATGTATTATACCTTTGTCTCGTTGACTATTTACTTTGGGAAAATTTGTTTTTAAGTTGCTATAAAATTTTTATGGTTAGGGGTTAGGTTCAGAGTTATGGTGTGAATTATGTTTCAGTTAAGGTTAGGGTTAGGAATAAACTGGTAATGGTTAGGGTTAGGGTTTGGGTTAGGCATAAATGTAGCTAATAAAATGAATGGAAGTCAATATAAAGTCCCAATGTGGGAAACAATGCAGACTTGTGGGCGTGTGTGTGCGTGTGTGTGTGTGTGTGTGTACATGTATAGCTATACTTGTGAGGACCAACCTTTGACAGCCCACCAGGATTGTGTGGATATTTGTAGTTGTGAGGACATTTTGCCTGGTCCCCACAATGTTTAACTAGCTATTAAACTCTACTAGTTAGGTTTAGAGGTATGGGGTGAATTAGGTTTAGTTAAGGTTAGGGTTAGGCATTTATCAGTAATGGTTAGGTTTAGGGAAAGTGTCTGGGTTAGGCATAGTAAAATCAATGGAAGTCAATACAATGTCAACACAAGTATAGCAAGACGTGCATGTGTGGGTGTGTGTGTGTGTGTGTGGGTGGGTGTGTGTCTGTGCATGTGTATGTGTGTATGTGTATGCTGTTATGTTGGAGATAGAAAGACGGAGACGGGGAACGATTTAACTAGTACTGTGTATTCAGGCAGTTACATACATTCCTCTCATCTCGTGCATTCTTTTTTTCTTTCCTCTTCTTCTCTCCTTACCACGACCTGTTCAGTTACAGAGCCCCCTACTGGTGAAGGGAATACATGTTCTTATTCAAACCCACATAAAGTAGTCCTTCACATTTATAGAAGTGTCTGTAAACACAACATATGCGTGTGTGTTAAATCCACCACGCCTATTCCTCAATCCTAGTAGATCCTAGTAGATCACCCGCAAATCAGGAATACCCCCATTGAACAATTTTTTTGCAGCGCACGCAATTTTGCTCTCTTTATTTGGAATATTGATAATTCAGGCCCATAATGTAGTTAAATACAACAACATAAAGGGAGCAAAGTCATGTTTTCAAATGGATCAAAAACAGGAACAGAAAAGCACAAAGTAGACAACACAAAGTAGATTCAAATGGATGCCTCAGAACATCGTTAAAGTGTCTTTCTATGGAGTAGTTCTGAGTAGTCAGTATCTTCTCTGGTGAGAATGAGGGATATGTTGTCATGGGGAAGTTAAGGTAAGTGGCACAAGACAGATTGAGAAGTTTTTTTGTCGAACTCTTGTACAGGCTACATAAACAGCTGCTTAGGTTGCTGCTGGAGGAATGTGCTCCTGAGAGAACTCAAAAACAAAACAAACGCCTGTATCTTCAAAGTGTCTTAGGTACATTTTGGAGAGTCTTAGAGTGAATGCTAACTGTTCAAACATTTTCCTTAAATTGAAGTTGAGCTACATAACTTTGGCAGCCAGGTTCTGTTTTGTTATAAGGTAAGGTTAGGATTTGATTTTAAGCTTCTGACAGAGCTTTTGACTTATTTAACGGTGTTACTTCTCATCATTTACCCCTTTTACATGAAATAAGATTGTCATTTTCTTAGTGTTAAAATAGGATAAAAGAAGTTTGAATAAAACAATAAAGAGCATAATTTCCCTCCCCCATTAAGATATTCTGAAGAAAGAGTTGCAGATAAAATAATTGGATCATATCTTTGTAGCTGGTTAGCAACAGAGCTAAACGTTGGTTTTTAGGAACATATTCGTATCTCTCAGGTTATCTGTGCTTAATCTCATATAGATCATGTATTATGTTAAACACATGGGCGACTGCATGGAGTTTGCATGTTCTCCCTGTGCATGCGTGGGTTCTCTCCAGGTACTCCAGCTTCCTCCCACAGTCCTAAAACATGACTTTTAGGTGAATTGATCTCTCTAAATTGCCCTTAGGTATGAGTGTTTGCGTGTATGGTATTTTGTCCTGTATGTCTCTGTGTTACCCTGTGATGGATTAGAGACCTTTCCAAGGTGTACCCCGCCTCTTGCCCCTTGACTCCTGGAGATAGGCACCAGCCCCCCCGTAACTCAGCATTAAGATGGACGGGTATAGAAAATGGATGGATGGATTGAAATGAGCGTCTGTGGCTCCGTAGGTAGAGTAATTGTCTTCCAATCGGAGAGTCGTAGATTCAATTCCAGCTTCCACCTGTCACATGTCAATGTGCCCCTGGGCAAGGCACTTATCCCCAAGTTGCCTACCAAGCTCTGTATCGGTGTATGAATGTGTGCGCATTTGAGAGTGCGAATGGGTGAATTTGGCTCCGGTGTAAATGGGTTTGAAAGGTTAATATGAATAGAATTCTAGAATTGCACTTCTCTGGGTGGCTGCATGTTGGAGTGGCTCTGTTGGCCAAATATTGAGTTTTGTTTTTTCAGACGTTGGTTCCTCTGTTTTCTTGAGGAAGATTGCATTTTTTGGACCTGCATACTTTCTAGTTTTTGGTGCTCTAAAACTGGAAGGATTTTTGCTGTTAATTTTTCACTTTTTGATAACTTGTTATGATGCCTAACCATGGCAACAAGGTGGTTTAGTATCAGGAATGCAGTGTTATGTGTTTCACTGAGACGTGGTTGCAGGATCGTATCCCCGACGCCAATGTCTATCTGCCAGGCTTCCTCACTGTACGAGCAGACAGAAATCTAAAGAGGATCAAGAAAAGTAAAAGAGGTGGAGTAGCAGTACTTGTCAACAACAGAGGATGTCATCCAGGACATGTTACTATGAAGTTTCATCTCTGCAGCCCAAATATTGAACTCTTGGCAGTAAGTTTTTGTCCATATTGTTTACCAAGAGAGTTCACCAGTGTTATTTTGGCAGTTGTTTACATTTCACCTTCAGCCGTTGCCGACAATGCATGTGATGTCACCAGTTCCTTGTCGCTAAGCTACAGACCCAGCACCCCAATGCATTTGTGGGTATATCTGGTGATTTTAATCATGCCTCGCTCTCGTCTACACTTCCACCATTTCAACAGCATAATCAGATCAAAATCTTGTTTTTCTCTGCTCAGAATATAAACCACTTGTTCAGCGGCAAGCATATGACAAAGAGAACTGTGAGAAAATGACATGAAGCTGAAGAAGCACTGCAGTGCTGTTTTGAGACCACAGACTGGATTATTCTTTGCCAAGTACATGGAAAGGACATCATTGTTGTGAATGACTGAGTGTGTGACTGACTATATAAACTCCTGCGTGGACAACATCATCCCTACCAGAACAGTGAGATGCTTCCCTATTAACAAGCCCTGAATCAGCAGTGACCGTAAGGAACTGCTAAACAAGAAAAAAACAGCCTTCAGGGAAGGAGATAGGGAGTTATTGAGAAGTTTACAGAAGCAACTTATGGTCAAGATCAGAGACAGTAATGAGGCATACAGGAGAACATCCTTGAGAGCAAACTACAGACGAACAATGTCAGAGATGTCTGGTCAGGAATGAAGAAGATCAAAGGCTTTAAGCACAGGAAGAATTGGATAGATGGAAGTTTGGACAGCACCAATGAATTGAACACATTCTTCAACAAGTTCAGTTCAGGAACTAGCTCAGCATCCTTCTCTCCTGTCCCCAGCCAAACAGACATCCCACCCTCCTCTGACCCACAGCTTTCTTGTAACGCCTCGGATGTTTTATCATGTCATGAACTCCTCTGTTTCCACAAGTTTATCTTCAACCAAGTCAGGAGATGCTGCTACCCCCTTTGCTTCCCCCTCCCACTTGTCTGTCTCTAGAAGTCAGGTGAAGAGGAAACTGGAGAAACTGAACCGGAACAAGGCTGCAGCCCCAGAGTCCTTAGATTCTGGAGCACCTCTTCAACCTTAGCCTGACCCAAGAGAAGGTCCCAGTGTTGTGGAAGACATCATGCCTTGTTCCAGTACCAAAGATAACTCATCCATCAGTCATCAATGACAATAGACCTGTTGCTCTGACATCCCACATCATGAGGTCCTGGAGAACATATCTGGACCCACTGCAGTTTGCTTATCACAGTGGAGTTGGAGTTGAAGATGCCATTATCCACCTGCTTCAACCAACTCACTCTCATCTGGACACAGCAGGCAATACTGTGAGGATCATGTTCTTTGATTTCTGCAGTTCATTTAACACAATTCGGCCTGATTTACTTTGTCAGAAACTCCTGAAGACACAGGTGGAGCCCTCCACAATCCCCTGGATCGATGACTACCTGAAAGACAGACCAAAGTTTTCCCTCTTGGATCAATAAAGTATTTTTAAATTTAATTGAACTAATAAGTGCTATATAAGTTCAGTCCATTTACATGTACTAGTCTGTCTGCTGCATTTACATGTGTTGTTTGCACTGTACAGCAACACGTAAATATGACCTTTTTTGGTAAATCCACATCAAAAATGCTAAATGCGGGAATTTGTGTCTTTATTCAGAGGAAAGGCTTGGGTCATATGGTAAATGAGAATGTTTGTTATTAAGCTGTCCATGTCCTCTTGAGTTTGTGAATTTTAAAGTGCTCTCATGTTTTACTGTGCTGGTAAAAAGTTGCAAATATCCTCTTGGTTTCTGTGATACTTGTGGAGTGTTAAGGAGTGGCGCTCCAGCTCTTTTATCCTTTTCCCTGCACATTGAGAAGCGTTCCAAAAGTGTCGTTTTTTTTCTTCTATCTCTGAGAAGCGCTCGGAGCCAAATATTGGGTCAGACAGCTTGATGGATGATCTTGAGTTCTGTAGAAATTTATATTATAGCAGTGAAATACATGTCAAAGTGATGTTTGTAATGTTAAAAAGTTGGGGTTGTGAGTAATTCAGGATAAACAGCAAAACTATCAAACTGCGGATCTCTCCCTTGAGTGGATTAAAGCTGTGTGTCTGTGAGCTAGTCAGTTAAACGCACACACACACGCACACACACACACCCACACACACACACACACCCACACACACACACATGCATACACACCCTACACAAACAACACTGTTCTGCCCCCCCCCCCCCGAGGAAAAGGCCTCACCCTGTTTTGAATGCAACGCAAAGTACAATGTTTATCTTTCTCCCTCCTTTGAAATTCCAATGTTATCTCGTCTTTTGCACATGCATAAAAGTTATGTGAGCCAAAGCAGATGTTTTTGACTTGTATAAAAAACGAGAAGGTTGTTAGATAAAAAGGCAAGCTGTAAGAGCGTTACGCTGACAAACTTTGGTTCATTACTTACTGGAGAGTTTAAAACTGTGAGGAACAGGTGTGGCTACTGAGTTCTGTCAGTTTGCCAGTTGAAAGATTTTTTCGGAGTGGTGTGTCCTCTTGCGTTTGCTACAAATAGGCATTGGTAGAAGAGAGCTCCTTACTGTTTGAAAACCGGAAGTGTTCTGAACAAAGAAGTGACAACCCCCTTCTCATTGTCTTCCCACAAGACTTCCCAATCAGCTCCCCCAATTACTGCCCAGTTGCCATTCAGACACCGCCTACTACTCGTCTGTTCCCAAACAGATTAGGAAGCTTGGAGCAATAACCCTTTAACTGCAGGTTTGATAATTTAAATACCAATAAAATAGACTCTTTCTGATTAAGTTCAATTCATTTTGAGACGGAAACACAATTATAACAAACTTTAAAATGTCGGCCACCCCAGTAGCAATTTTAAGCATTAAAAACACAGAATTGCCTATAGGAATTCAAAAACTTTCCCAAAAATGGCACAAGCGAACGAAACACTTAAGGCATACTTGACCAAAACGTGGGACCTTTGATCCTTTGGTGAATGAGCTTATGGAACAAAGGATTCTTGATTATAAGGCAAACCAAAAAAACAAAAAGCGAACTGAAAAGAGGGAAAAAGAGTTACAGATCCTAAAGTTATTCAAAGAGGAAGGGAATAAATTCAGACAAAACTTCAAAGCAATGATTTCAAGCTTGGCTGAAGAACAGGATAAGATTAAGCTAATCAAAGCACAGCAACCTTTAAAAGCAGAGATGGAACAAGGCATTTATCCAGTTCTGGAAGGTAAGGTTCATATTGATGTTAATTACGAGATGGATAAAGAACAAAGGCTGAATGGCTATGAGCCACTTTTATGATTAAGTAGGACTAATAATTCAAATGTAGGCGGAGAAGGAAACAAATTTGCTTCCCCAGAACATTTATAGCCACTTGCTTATTGCAGCACAGGGATTAAACAGTTCCAGATCAGAGACTGCTATGCTGGATTAAAGAACCCTAAACCAGGGATTGAATAAGAATCCTTCTGGAAAGCATTGCAAAGCAAAGATGCAAACCCTAATCGAGAACTGAAATGAGCCATTATGACTGAGCTAGAACAGAAGATAGACGAACACATAAAAACTTTTATAGAGAATCCACAATCTCATCAGAGCAATGACAAACCAAAGCAAAAAGATTTTAACCTCAAATACCGACTGGACAGATTAAAAGCATGCGTATCGGTAACACGGAAAACGGTAAATACATGGGTTAATACACAAAATCATCATGATTTGCGAGACAGAAAAGGCATTAAAAGACCTCAAAGCTATGATGAAGGGGCTATGTACCCAATTTTGGTAAAAGCCACTTGAATCAAATACGTACCTTGGTAGATGTTAGATTTGCAGGGACTCATTTCGCGGTTACCGTCCATTTATGAAGGTGCAGCAAAATGGATAAGAGACTTTGAAAACAAGACTACTAGGTTGATGCTAGCCCTGGGGGACATAAAATCAGTTTGGGCAAAAACTATTGGGACGCTGCCATGGACGCAATGCTGACTGATGGTGGACACTGTTGGATGTTAGATCCGGAGTGATGGGGTGGCCTTTAATCCATACAGAAACCTGATGTGGGAAATGTTGAGAAAACAATACCCCATCCAAATCGACCCATCCGTTTTAAAAGGTGAAGCCATATTGGAAGGGTAAAACCAGGCCACCTACATCGAGCGTCAACTCAAAAGATGGCATGAAGAGACTGAAATTGATCCAAACACCAGTCCTGTAATGACAACCTTTTTTCACTCAGCCTTGGTGACTTCCCTCCCAGAAAAAACACTCAATGTCTCACGCACAGTTTCATGATCATGTGATCCATGCTGTTGGGAAACACAGGAAGGAACAGTTAAAGATTCAAGAAAATGAAAAAAATGCTCAACGCAAGCTGACCCAGCTCCACATCGCGGAGTTACAAATAAGGCTAAAGCAAAAAACGCAAGCGCCTGCAATGCAAACAGACCCTGCTGTGACATCACAAACTGTTTCAGAGACTGGGGGACAGATTTCACAAAAGATCGTGACAGCCCAATCTCTCCCTCCTCTCCCTCCCTCTGTGATTAATGTCTTCCCGAACCAACCAGGTGACCAGCAAGTGGGCCAAAGCGACCATACAACCGGAGAACATAGAGTGAAGGGCAGAGAGGTGTTCGTCCTACAGATATTTGTTGGATATCTGGCAGCCCAGGTTACTTTGCTTGAAATTGCCGGAGTGCACCTCCAAAGCCCGAGTGGAATGGGCGGGGCTGCGGGAGGGATAGAGGACATCTTAGAGGTCCAGTTTACACTTGGGCAGCAAACCAAGGGTATTATGGGTGCCTAGAGAATCCTACAGGGGAGTTCCAAGTTACTTTAAATGCAGAAGTTGAGCCCATCTTTGAAGTAAAATTGGAAGATAAACAGATTAAAATGCTGGTCAATACAGGAGCTAGTTACACTTGTGTTGTGATTGCATTTCTCATAAGATGAACTGAACAGACTTTTGGATGTCTGGGAGCTATTTCAAAGATGGACTGAGCAGACCACATTTCCCAGCAATCCTAGCAGTGACCCCCAACACACTCCTATTGGTCCGTGACCACCCACGGTGACATCAGCGATGACCTCATGGCCAAAGGGGGCTATAAGAGTAGTCGCGCCCATTTTGAATTGTTCTCCAGCTGGAAGTTCTTCGATGAACTACTGCTGAACAGAGGACATCTCACCGGTGAAGATTCTCTTTTGTTCTGACCCGCTGGCCCGGGGAAGAACTCGCTTCGAAGTGCTCATACGGTTTGTGTATCTCGTGTGAGCTATATCTGAACTGTTCCCAGACAGTTCGTTAGACGTCGACCTACAGGCCATCCAGCCTGCCTTTGGGCCACACGGTCCTTAAAATCATGTACAGGTTTTTTTTATAACTCTTCCTTTTCTTGCTCAACTACGGACACAATTCACTCTCCTCCTAGTGGACTGGACCTCCTTCAAGCCAAAGTAGGACTGAACCGGTTCCTTTATACTAATAATGTGTCTGGGCATAGATAAACAGAGAAAATAGAGTTTTAACGAGTTAGATCTCGTTCATTGTTGGTTAAAGTGTTTTTAAGCGCTGTACCTGTTTGCTCATTTTTGCGTTGTCGCATGTTTAAGTCTGAGCTGTGAAATTGCTGTCTTTGAAACTGTCTGTTTTATCCTGAGCAGATCACGCCTTTCTTGTTTCCATCCTCTTGTTCTCCCTCTCTCTCTTTCTCTCTCTCTCTCCCTCCCTGATAACTCCATCGGCAGGCGGGCTCAGTCCGGCATGCGTTAGCTGGTCTTAGCTGAAAAGTTTAACTCCATTGTCTTTAGTCTGTCGCTAAAGCATAGGCCTACCACATGGACGCTTCCCCCATGTGCTCCTTTAGCCAAAACTAGTTTTATGATTCTTTCTTAGGCTCCATGTGCTACCCTCCATCTTGGCACAGAGCTGAGATTTATGACTTTGTCTCCTAGGCTATCTGTGACTTGGGCTCCCTGGAATGAGGCCCCCCCTCCTTTTCTGACCCGAACCTCAGCTGCCTCACTGATTTCATTTCATGTTAATTGTGTTTAATGTTCATCTATTATTATTGTCTAAGGTATGTAGTAATTTTTGCATGCTTTAGAATAGATGGGATTTTCTATTTCCTAAATAAAGTCCCCTTATCTTAAAGAGAAGTTGTCTGGGATTACTTGGAGTGATGCGTACAATTAATGTCCACAGCGTAAGAACTTTCCTTCATCTATTGTTTAATTATCTGAGACTGAACAATTTGGCTATATATATATATATATATATATATATATATATATATATATATATATATATATATATATATATATATATATATAAATGTTCCTGGAATCCAACAGGATGGTGCCCCTAAACTTGGTAATTTTAACATAAAAATTTTATTCTTATTAATAATTGCCCTAAGTAATTATTCAAAATTATTCATAGCCAAATCCTACCTATCTGCGGCACAACATAATTGGTGCAGCCCATGGGAGGGCGTTGAGTGGACATAATTGTTCTGCATACATATAAGTAACGCAGATTTTGAAATTTTTAGAGTTATTATTCCAAACCTTTAAGCGGACAGGTGTTGGTAACTCTTCGAAATTTCCTCTGTTGCCTTTGAAGCTCAATTAAGCTACATAGATCATTTTCAGGTGATTTTGATGCTGCATTGTGTGGTTTTGGATGTTTAGATCAGCTTAAACAGTGGACTTTAATCAAAGTTTTCTGCATGCTGATGCTCAGAAGCTGCAACTTATCTCAGTGTGCTTTGTGCAAAACACAGGAGTCCTGAGCTAACCTGCAGTTAATTTCAGCCGTATTGCGTCATTTCCTGTTGTCACTGTTGCGCTCCCTGTAAACTGTTTGGTGTTCAGAGTCTCTTGAATTGATCTTATTTTCTCTCTGCTGAGCCCTTTCTAAGTTATTTTAACACACAAACACACTAAAACACACGTTTTGTGGTGGTGTACTTTACGTTTTGGGAACTCTTTGTGTTTCACACAGCTTTTCTTGGGGTGGTAAGGTCTCGCTAGCTCAGTTAGCTTAGCTTCATTGCGGCTATGGCTACTCTTCTCTCTCCTTTCTCTAACTCTTCTCTTCTCTCTTGCTCTCTCTGTCAGATGTTTAGTTACTTCCCTGCCTCCTTTAGTGATAATGGTAACTGTAATAAATGTAATATTTTTGTAGTTTTGGAGGCGAGGGTAGGAAGCACGGCTCCGCGCTGTTGAAAAACCAGCAGATAGCCGAAGCCCATTAGCCAGCGCGGAGCCAACAAGGATAGAACCCCCTAGCTGTCCTCCGGTAGAGCCCGCGCAGCCGGGACCTCAGGCTGGTTGGGTGACTGTACGTAGGAAGCATAGTTCTAGGACCCAGCCCCCGGGCCACCACCAACCGGTCCACGTTTCTAACAGATTTTCCCCGCTCAGCGACACACCCGCTGAGAAACCGACCTTGGTAATTGGCAGCTCCATAGTCAGAAACGTGGCATTAGAGACACCATTGACCATAGTCAAATGTTTGCCAGAGGCCAGAACGGGCGACATCAAATCCTACCTGAAACTGCTGGCTAAAGATAAGCGTAAATACAGTAAGATTGTTATTCACGCTGGCGGTAATGACACCCGGTTACGCCAATCGGAGGTCACTAAAATTAGTGTTGCGTCGGTGTGTAAGTTTGCCAAAACAATGTCAGACTCTGTAATCTTTTCTGGTCCCCTGCCTGATCGGACCAGTGACGACATGTTTAGCCGCATGCTGTCATTCCATCAATGGTTGTCTAGGTGGTGTCCTGCAAACGATGTGGGCTACATTGATAACTGGATAACTTTTTGGGGGAAACCTGGTCTGATCCGGAGAGACGGCATCCATCCCACTTTGGATGGAGCAGCTCTTCTTTCTAGGAATATGGCCTCCAAAACACTGACAACCCAGGGTCCAGACCAGGAAGCAGAGTCGTAGTTTAACCCACCTCTCTGCTGCTTCTGTACTGTTACCCCCCCATTACCCTATAGAAACAGTGTCTTGCCCACGGCCAAAATTAAATGGATTAAAAATTAAGCCAACAAAAGCAAATTATGGAAGTCTCATAAAAATAAATACAACTTTGACTGAACAGAAAAATAAATCTTATAAATGTGGTTTATTAAACATAAGATCTCTCTCCTCAAAGACTTTGTTAGTAAATGACTTGATTTGTGATAATCACATTGATTTCCTTTGTCTCACAGAAACCTGGTTGCAGCAGGAGGATTATGTCAGTATAAATGAGTCAACTCCTTCCAGTCATTTACATTTTCAGATTCCTAGAAATACTGGGCGAGGAGGAGGAGTTGCAACCATTTTTCGTTCTGATTTACTAATTAGTCCCAGACCAATTGATAGCTAAAGTTCTTTTGAACATCTAACCCTTAATTTTCCTAATCCAAGTTGCAAAACATTAAGACCATTTTTGTTTGTGGTTTTGTATCGTCCACCAGGCCCTTACTCTCAATTCTTGGATCAGATCTCACATTTATTATCTGATTTAGTATTAAATACTGATAGGGTTATTATAGTGGGGGACTTTAATATTCATGTGGATACTGAAACTGATAGCCTAAATGCAGCCTTTAGTGTTATTTTAGACTCAATTGGCTTTACTCAAAAAGGACAGGGATCGACCCACTCGGGAAAACACACTTTGGACCTTGTACTGACATACGGTATTGAGTGTGAGGAAATAACAGTCCACCCACATAACCCGGTCCTGTCTGACCACTTCTTAATAACTTTTGAATTTACTTTAACTGACCATCTTAAATCTGAAAGAAAATTTCATTATAGTAGAGCTTTATCAGAAAATGCTGTAACAATTTTCTTTCCACAGTCTCTCAGGGCAGCAATTCTGTCTCTAACCCTTCAGAAATTGATTATCTGGTTCACAGCGTTACGTCCTTATTGCGTTTGGCATTAGATAGTGTAGCCCCCTTAAAAAAGAAAGTGGCTAGCCATAGGAGGCTGACTCCTTGGTTCAACGCAGAGTTGCGTACTTTAAAGCAGAATACTAGGAAGTTGGAGAGAAAATGGCGCTCTACACACCTAGAGGATTCCTATTTAACCTGGAATAACAGTCTGCTGCTGTATAAAAAGACCCTTCGACAAGCTAGAACAGCATATTTTTCATCATTAATAGAGGCGAATAAAAACAATCCTAGGTTTCTTTTTAGTACAGTTGCCAAACTTACACAGAGTCATAGCTCTGTTGAGCCAACTATTCCCCCAGCTCTTAGCAGTGATGATTTTATGGGACTCTTCGTAAATAAAATTAATTCTATTAAAAATAAAATCATTGGCATCCTCCCAAACATGATTACTTCTTCCTCAGTAAATGAGGTAGTATCGGAAAGAACTGTAGATCCTCAGTTGTGCTTAGGCTGTTTTGATTCAGTCGAGCTTTCGGAATTATCTAAAATATTAGCCTCATCTAAACCTTCAACTTGTATGTTGGACCCAATTCCAACCAAATTATTTAAAGAAGTGTTCCATTTGGTTCCTGGCCCCATTTTGGATATGATGAATCTATCCTTAGTAAACGGATACGTACCACAGGAATTTAAAATAGCTGTAATTAAACCTTTACTCAAGAAACCTTCCCTTGATCAAGATGACTTAGTGAATTACAGACCTATATCTAACCTTCCTTTCTTATCCAAAGTCCATGAGAAAATTGTTGCTAATCAAGTCTGTGAGCATTTAAACAATAACGAGCTGTTTGAAGAGTTTCAGTCAGGTTTTAGAGCTCATCATAGCACTGAAACAGCACTGGTGAAGGTTACTAATGATATTCTCATGGCCTCAGATAATGGACTTGTGTCTGTTCTGGTTTTGTTAGATCTCAGTGCTGCTTTTGACACAGTCGATCATAATATTCTCTTAGAAAGGCTTGAACATGTTGCAGGGATCAAAGGAACAGCACTAGGCTGGTTTAAATCATATTTGTCTGATAGATTCCAGTTTGTTCATCTAAATGATAAATCTTCTTCACTCTCAAGAGTTACTTGTGGAGTTCCACAGGGTTCTGGGCTTGGACCAATTCTGTTCACCATATATAAGCTCCCAATTGGTAGAATCATTAGACAGCATGGGATAAATTTCCACAGCTATGCAGATGATACACAACTATATTTATCCATTAATCCTGATGAACCCAGTCAGTTAGGTAGATTACAGGCATGTCTGGAAGACATAAAAACATGGATGACCCTTAACTTTTTGCTTTTAAATTCTGACAAAACAGAAGTTGCTGTCTTTGGACCAGAAGTTCTAAAACAGAAACTGATTAGTCAATCACTTCATCTGGATGGCATTAAATTGGCCCCCAGTAATAACGTAAAGAACCTTGGCGTTATTTTTGACCGAGACTTGACATTTAAATCCCATATTAAACAGGTTTCTAGGATTTCTTTCTTTCACCTCCGGAATATTGCTAAAATTAGAAACATCCTGTCCAGGAGTGATGCTGAGAAACTAGTCCATGCATTTGTTACCTCAAGGCTGGACTACTGTAATTCTTTACTATCAGGTAGTCCACAAAATGCCATTAAAAGCCTTCAGTTGATCCAAAATGCGGCAGCAAGAGTTTTGATGAATATTAAAAAGAGAGATCACATTTCTCCTGTTTTAGCTTCCCTTCATTGGCTCCCTGTTAAATCCAGAATAGAATTTAAGATCCTTCTTCTTACATACAAAGCCCTTAATAATCAAGCTCCATCATACATCAGAGATCTAATTGTTCCTTATGTTCCTAACAGAGCCCTTCGCTCTCAGACTGCAGGTTTACTTGTAATTCCTAGGATTTCTAAAAGTAGAATGGGAGGCAGATCTTTTAGTTATCAGGCTCCTCTCCTGTGGAACCAGCTCCCAGCTTTAGTCCGTGAGGCAGACAGTCTGTTTACTTTTAAGGCCAGGCTTAAAACTTTCCTTTTTGATAAAGCTTATAGTTAGAGTGGCTTAGGTCATCCTGAGCTATCTCTGTAGTTATGCTGCTATAGGCTTAGACTGCTGGAGGACAGACTTACCAATTTTCTTCACTCTGCTACTTCCTTTTCTCCTACTACTCTCCAGTTGTATTACAGTAGATTCTGTTATTTCGACTGTTAACTTTGTTTTCTCTCAGTGTTTTTCTCTCCATAGAAGATATACCTGGTCTGGTATCATGCTTAGCTGCAATGCCCTGTTGGACGGGGGGGCATCGACTGGGATGATGCTCCCAGTAACTGAACATCCACTGTGTCCTGTTATTAACTTTTTACATTCTGTAACATGGAAAGTTCTCTTATATCATATCTTCTGTTCCTTCTGTGTCTCTGCTCTGTCTTCTCAAACCCCCAGACGGTCGTGGCAGATGGCCGCTCCTACTGAGCCTGGTTCTGTTGGAGGTTTCTTCCTGTTAAAGGGGAGTTTTTCCTCTCCACCGTCGCTACATGCTTGCTCAGTATGAGGGATTGCTGAAGGATTGCTGTGGTTGGAAAGTCTGCATCAACGGGGCCCAACTTCACGCCAATGACTGACGCAATCTGCTGGGATTCCTTAAATAGGAAACTTTTTAACTGATTGGAATGTTTGTATAAATGTATTAAAATGACTTCTTGTAAAGTGCCTTGAGATGACATCTGTTGTGAATTGGCGCTATATAAATAAACTGAATTGAATTGAATTGAATTACTACGTTTTAAACTCATTACTCAAATTGCATTTAAATTGACTATCCAAATTTTTTTTCAGACCCTGAAATTCTACATTTAAACCTTTTATTGTGCTTGTGTAAACACATCACTCTGTTCTAACTAGCAGTTAACTTCATGGTAACTTGCATTTATTTAAATTCCATTTAAATGAATCACACAGATTTTCAATACCTGTGCTCATACAATTAAACTGATTTCAGTGTGCTCTGTGTTAACTGCAGATCACAGCCTAGGTTAGCTTGCAGCTAATCCCATATGCTGCTATCACAGTGGCCTAGCCTGCAGTTAATTCACCATTTCACTTGACATTTCTTGGAGAGATTTTGCAAATATATGGTGTTTGTCTTCCCTTGTGTGTAACCTTTTAAGCATGTATGTTGCCTGAGTTAACTTCCAGAGTTATTTGATCCTGGCTAATTTACTGCTAATCTGACTAGAGAGAGTGATTTTTCCTAACTGCATTGCTGAGATTTCCTTAAAGAGTAGGAAAAGAAATTTTAACAGTTAAAGTGGGTGATAAGTCATTGACTGATCTGCCAGCCTATGCAGCAGTTCGACACAAATAGCAATTTTAACACTGATCAGTGTTGGGTAAGTCACAGCTTGATTTCATAGCTTGTGCACCTATTTAACCGCACATGACCACACCCATATATGTATAGGAGAGAGTGCATATTTATAAGAGGTGTTTTGAAGTGTCCATTGACGTGCGTGTTGTGTTGCTTTTCAGCAACTCTTTTGAAAGCTAAGGCTTGTTTGCCTTGCTGTTTGTTGTTGCTTGTCAGCAACTCGTTTGACAGCTAAGGCTTGGTTGCTTTGCTGTTTGTTGTTGCTTTTCAGCAACTCTTTTGAAAGCTAAGGCTTGTTTGCCTTGCTGTTTGTTGTTGCTTGTCAGCAACTCTTTTGACAGCTAAGGCTCAGTTGCTTTGCTGTTTGTTGTTGCTTTTCAGCAACTCATTTGAAAGCTAAGGCTTGTTTGCCTTGCTGTTTGTTGTTGCTATTCAGCAACTCGTTTGAAAGCTAAGGCTTGTTTGCCTTGCTGTTTGTTGTTGCTATTCAGCAACTCGTTTGACAGCTAATGCTTGGTTGCTGTGCTGTTTGTTGTTGCTTTTCAGCAATTCTTTTGAAAGCTAAGGCTTGTTTGTTGTGTTGTTTGTCTTTGTTGTTGTTGCTATTCAGCAACTCTTTTGACAGCTAAAGCTTGGCTGCTTTGCTGTTTGTTTTCTTGTTGTCGTTTGCCTCCCCATACCTTTAACAGATATGGAGAAATCAGGTCCCCAGGGAGCTGCAGCTGTGACTCCCCAAGAGTTCACAGACTTAAAAGTACAACAAATCATTGGTAACGCCATCAGTTTGTCTTCAGAGAAACGTGTTTGCTTAGATAGTTATGACATTGTGGAATGTGAAGAAAGAATACAGGCGTTGGCGGAATTCATGAAAAAGGCAGATAAGAAGGTTCCGATTTCAGATGTGTTTGGACAACTTGCCTTGCTCTACCAACGGAGAACGAAATTAGAGGCTGAAAGAAGTGCCAGATTGACTCAGGAACGTGATGAAGCCCTGGACAGGGAGCAAGCAACTAGAATAGAGCTATCCAAAGTAGAAGCAAGGGTTGAACTGGCTGAGAATAGACTGAAGGAGCTGGTTGACACTGAGAACACAGAAGGGATGGAAGAGCAGACAGAGGAACCACCTGACGTGGGTCAGATAGAGCTGCATGCTTGTCCAAGGTTTTCACCCCACATTAAAGCCACACCTCTCATCTCCACAGAACCTAGAGTAGGTGTTGATGCTAATTTGACAGCTGTCACTGTCAGCAAGCCACAGGGCCTGGGCTCTGCAGGGGGTCCAAAGTGGAGGAGCGGAATGCAGCCAGCTGATCTGACTCGCAGCACCCTGTACTTTGAACCAGTGTCCCCTCAGAGACAACCTGAAGGCCATCCTTGGGATTCAGGTGGACCAGACTATCCTGATTCCAATTTGGCAAGCCAACTCAATGAGTACGGCATGCACATAAGACAACTGGAATCGTTGCCACAGGACATAGAACGCTTTGATCCAAGTGATTCTACCTCAAATGTTGACGATTATTTAAGAGAAGTAGAACATTGCCTCCTAGACCTGCCCTACCCATTAACACAGGAGAAATTAAAACTTATTTGGAAAACAACCTCCAGGGGTTTACACTGTTTCATGGAAACCTTACCCCTGAGATCAGAGACTGCTATTCTCCCCTCTGTCAAGCCTTATGGGTAGAATATGCTATATTTACAGATCAGGCCTCTGCAACTTTAGCGACTTTTTCCTTGAAACAGAAGAAACATGAACCGCCGAGAGAATTTTACCGTCGCTTAAGAGTTGCGTATTTCCAAGGACGCAGTGCTCCTGGTTTAGAGGAAGATCAGACTTTCAAATCTTTATTTCTTCATAACCTGCACGAATCTATTCACTTCCAGGTGAATATGTACAGCAGGACGAGGAAACTAAGGATGCAGGAAATCCAAAAATACGCTCAGCTGGCCTGGGAAACGCAGGCGCGCCCCAACCAAGCAGATGCTGAACCCAAAGTGCTGCACATTCAGGCAGCAGAGGAGCAGAGCCGCCCACTGGAAGGCAGAGAAGCTCCTCCCACTCCAACCATGGCTGGAGATGGACATAGGGAACAACATAGGTTTTCATCACAGAGCCAAGGGTGTGACAACTGGAATAAGTCGAAACCAAAGCAGTCAGATTATTATTGGTCGGATAGGAAAACATCCCATAACTACCATGAAAGAGAAAAGTTGGATGGTAGAGTTCAGAGTGAAACTATAACGAAGGGAGATGTTGAGGATGCTTGTCGCAGGTATTTGTTTGAAGCAGTCCAGCGTTTGATGAGTCCATCCAGATCATCAGAGGCATCCAATCCTCCAGGTAAACCATACTTTGAACCTTCATCTGCATGACTAGGCGTGGTTCCAGTTCTCACAGCTGCCAAGGGTGACCTGGTCAGCTGGAGAACTGCTTCTGAGAGACCCCAAACGCTCCTTGGGATCTTTACAGTAAAAATACCACAAACACGTCTGACATTTTTATGCAACTTACTTCACACAAAACTTGCAGGTCACCTACACTGTAAGATCTTTATAGGAGGATGTGTCAAATTTAATTTTCTCCTGGACGCAGGATCAGAGATTAGCTTGATGTGCTCAACCTTGCCTGAGAAGGGAACCAGAGCCATGCTGTCTCCTGGGAAACCACTCCAGCTCAAGGTCTGTGACCCAGGTACCAACAGCCACTGCCAAGAACGGGCCCTGGTGCTCTGCAGCCGGTCCAGACCAGGAGCTGACCGCAGAATCCTGTGGGATTTCCAGAATCAATGGCTCCCTCTCCCACAAGTCCATCCCGTCGGCGCCCTCTCCTGGCGACAGATGGGAACTGAAAATGCACACCCCAGGTATGAACCTAAACATTTTGACGTGGTGAAGAGGCAGGAACAGGATCCGAACTTTCACCTCATCCAGAGGCTGGTGATTTACTTTTCACCACCAGACATGATGCTGCCACCACCAGGGGCGACCCATGAGCTAGAAGCTTTTTCTTGCAGCCTTGCGGATCTTAGGCTGAAGACAGGTCCATTGGTCTACGCCCACAACGAGCGAGGTCCGCCTTCATGGGCTGACCTAACAGACCAAAGGGGGGTCATCTTAACCCCCACCCATAACTTCCTTGCATGTGACCAGAAGAGCCCCAAAGCCTCATGTGACATCTTCCAACAGGTGACATCCTGGCTTTCAAAGGCTCACATGACCGAGACCAGCACACAAGGATGCTTATCCTGCGGCCAGCTCCATGGGTTCCAGCTACTCGGCAGTAATCCCTCTCAGCGAAGGTGGGTCAGATTCCCTTGGATGCACCTGAACCCAGCAGGAGACAACAAACACCTGCTGACAGTCACATGCAGCTTCATCAGATGTGATGAAGCCCCTCCTAAACTGAATGACACAGCAGTCAGGACTGCTGCTCTTTTGCTTAACCAAAGTAAGTTCCACCTCAAGCTCTCCTCCTTGGAGGCAGAGCCTGTCTCCACACCAGAAGGGGGGGGGGACCAGTAAATAGTCCTAACAGAACGGGGTGCATGTTTCAAAACTCACCTCTAGCATGCACTAACAACTAATTGCATCCATAATTTTTGTTTTGTTTTAGAGTAATCTGCAGACATATGGATTAACATCTTTCAGGCTACAGTAGTAACTGTAAATACATTCTAAGTGCATTGAAATAACCCTTTCAGGTTTTGCAGTTTCTCTTTTGGGAGTGGTTAAGTGACACATTGGTATCATTTAACACAAGAATTCGTTAGAGAAGCTTATTTATCTGCACACTACCTCACTAAAAGATGGATCCAGGTTTATTCTAGACATGATTTAGAAATCCTGATAACCACTAAAACTCTGCTACCCGCACAAACCCACCTGACGTATAGCCTGAACACAGCTATTTCAAGGTTTGTTAATAATAAATAATTCAGTCTTTTATCCATTGAATTTAACTTGACTTTCTCAAAGTCCCTAAGAAAGCAGATTGTACAAAGTCACACTATGGCCTTCACAGTGGCTTTTCCTGTAGTTGAATGGTGAAGAGATATAAATTATGTTAATGTTGTATGAGGGTCTAATTTTGTAGTGCATGTGGAAACACTTAGAAACCGTGAATAATCAAGAGGAATGTGGCACATCCTGGGTGCCTTTTGGTGAATAAGCTGACCATTCTGTGGGGGAATATCTATGTGGGAGGAGTTTCTTTTAACTTGTTTCAAATAAAAACCTTATGTTGAGATAAAGCTGTACTCAGTTACTAGAACTGGGTCCAGTGAACGACTTCTCACTGTTAAAAGATATAATTGTTGTTTGTTGTTCTTATTGCTCCTTTTTACAGAAATGAACAAGCACGCGGGAAGGTGAAATGAGAGCTCAGAGGGCCCAGGGTCATAAATTAAATGTGTGTCTGTTCCTTTAAAATAGGCTTTAAATTAGATTGAAAACACCTTCTCAACAATATGGTGACCCCGACGTGATTTCTGGAAGTAGCAAAGGAAAACGTGAGTTTGGAAATTGTTGTGATTAACAGATACTGGAGATCGGAGGACGGAAGTGACCCAGGTCTGAAGTTATTTGGTAAGCGCTGACACACGAGGCGCAAAATTGACTAATCTAAAATGATGTTCTGTTTGTAGTTCTCCAGTAAATGTTGATTTATGTTTCTGCTGAGTTAAATAGAGCCGACCGGGTCGGTGAACTCAGGGTGTGGCCGGCCCTAAGGTAAGCTAGGACGCTTCTTACTGAAAGCTTGCGTGTTGGACACGAAGAAGGCTGGGTGGGAGCAGCTTGTGGATTGAGAAACCACGGAATGTCTAAAAAAGAAAACTCAGAGATCAGAGACCGATTTTAACCCTGGCATTTCTTGTTCCTTTGATCAGGATCTCAGATCGGACTGGATCTCCGGGAGGAACCGCAGGCTGCTGAGAGTCCGTGCATAACCTGGTTTGGAACCAGTATCAAAGTCCTCCACCCCACCGTTAGGTAAAAAAGGAGGCCGGCAGATCCGGGGTTTCTTCCGGAGCAACAGTTGGATGGGGTCTTCCTTCACAGGGACAACAGCCAGTGAGTAAAATGTGATGCGTGAAAGAAGAAAAAATAACTAGGTCCGGGACCTTTGTAATGCAAGTTTGTGTTTTGCAAATAAAGATCGGGGATCTTTGCGTGAATATTCATGTTAAAGGAGTTGGACTCCAAAAGCGCGCAGAGGTCTGGGATCTCAATTAGAAATAGGCCGAATGATAAATAATATCTAAATAATAATACTAGTAATGAAAAAGCATGATAATAAATACATAATTATATTAATGTGTGATAAATCGGTAAAATGGACTTCCTGAGAAAGACTTGTTTGAAACCAGATTGATCATGCGTTTCAAAATTGTTAAAGGTTATCCAACTGCCGGAAGGCAGAAGAGGAGGAACACCCCCCCCCCCGCTAGCTGTTAATGAGGGATGTTTTAGCTGCGTGCAGCTCAATACAAAAAGTTGGGATTTCTTAAGTGCAGCGGCAACTGTTACTTTATAATAAAACAAAAAACAAAAAAACTTAGCTAATATTTTTAATTATATTCATGGGATGTCTGTGAGATCTCTCATATAGTATAAAAGAAATGGTTTAAAAATGACGGATTATGAGCAGAGTGATTTTATTTTGAAATACAGGCGGATGTCTACAGGACCTGTGGGGGAGCAGCTGGGTGGCTACGTGAATTTATTCTTTGTAACAAGCGGCAGCTTCAGATGTTTGCTTCTAACATTTTAATGACAGATAAGATACATGTTGAAAGGAAACAATCTTGTAATGCGCTGGGTTAGAGACTGCAAAAAAGAGAAGATATGTTCGTTACGGGATTACCGTAGTAAGGAATGTAGTAACGCACTCCAAAATTCAACTTTAGTTACCGTAGCACACTGAGTTTAAGCGCACTTCAATATTTACACTCAATGGAGTTGTTGCTAATGGGACAAAATTAAGGGTCTGATTAAGCAATAAGATGTCTAGACCTACACCTGAGATTGGGAGAGGATGCCGGCCCTCGCCCCAATATCAGTTGAGAATGGGACCATGTTTTTTGGGCATCTAGCAACAGACTCTTTCACATATAATCATAATAATAAGATAATTTGTAGAATCTTTATGAAGGAGCAGATAAGTAGAGAGCAAGGAATAGAGATGTGATGTTTTGTCATGGAAATATCAGTTGCTGATTATCTCATTGACAAAATGGTAGGAAGTTAGTGAAGCCAGATGAAAAAAATAATTAAATAATTGATAAAATAGGACAAAGATTATAGATCATTTTTAAGAGACAATTGGATTCTAAAAGCAGATTAAGAAGGGCCATGGATAAGACTAAACAGAATTGGAGATACGGTTTGGTTATGATAAAGTTATATATGAATAAAACACCAAGTAATTGAACGAATTTGATGAGACCTTATCCTTCCTACAGTTTGGTATATTAAAATAAGAGGAACAATTATAAACTGATCTATGACTTTATGATAAAATGTTGCAAATTGAAAAAAAAAGCGATGGAAGAAACGGGACAAAATTGGATAGTCTTGATTTGGTAAATTATAAATGCATATAATGCCAAATATGAATATTGGTCTCATTCTATTTAAATAATCAATGGGTGAGATATAGAATTCCTTAGATTGGTTTACTATCTTCTAAAAAAACAATTTGATTAAGATCTGGGGGTTTTCATGATAAAAATACTGATAAGTACATGAGTATAAATGCAAACTAATCATATGCCAGATGATCCTATATTCCAACAGGAAGAAGTGAGCTGAAAGTAGGTGACTGGATCCTGATTAAAACCTGTAAACAGAAAATTGGTCATCACCCAGGTGGAAGGGGCCATTCCAGGTATTTTTGACCACACCAATGGCTGTAGAGACTGAGTTGGATACACTTAATCCATTATAAAAAGCAGTGACCATTACTAGATATAGGGAAAGCAGTCTAAGAAAAGTGGTGTTAAAAACTGATTTCAAAGGGAGGTGGAAAACAATTTGATCCACTTGTCTCAACCTCAGTGAAGAGAACCAGGAGAGCCACTTTTCTATAGAGACTGTTTTGAAGGGTGAGATAGTGATGATGAAGGTTTTTCTGTTTTTTCTGCTATCTAGTACTTTTATTTTTACAGTTTTTTGGTGGTGTTATTTCAATAGGAACGTCAGGACTCACAGAAGAATGACATAGAGCACATGAGGATGCTGATTTATTTTCTTGGTTCACTCAGAGAAAGACACACAGAAACCCATTTGAAACTATTGTATGGTGACAATATGCAAGATATCTAGCAAATAAATAAAACATTAACTGTTTTGTTTGTTCTCAGATGCCATATTCTGTAGGACATTTACCCAGATATGTAGAAGCTTTCACTAATCTTAATGATCTGTTTCCAGATGTTACACTCCTCTCCGGGATTTGGACAAATTCTGAGCGTGCAGTACATGAACGAACAGGAAGTTATATGGGTAAAAATGTGTATACTTCCATGACAAAAGTAAGGGTAAATTGGAGACTGGGACGACATGGGATTAATCTAAATAGTTAAAGCTGGACCAGTACACTTAAAACCTGACCAAAGATTTATTTGTTTTGAAAATGATAAAAATCTGACCACACTTTCATACCACTCTGGGTACATGGAAAAAAAGTATATAGTATGTGCTCCATATCGTGAATGTGATGGGAACTTTTCTATGGACGACCTGCTGATTCTCTGCGGATTTTGGCTCTGACACAATTACCCTCAAAATGAGAAAGGTGGATGTGCTTCTGTTGAGACTTAAAGAGCATTCTTTTCTTGTATTTGCAAAGGAGATCCGACACAGCAGAAGGAGGAGGCGTGATATTTCAGCCCCTCATGGTCCCATCTGGGCTCCGATATGCCCCCTGAAAACAAATTATGGAGTGATTGAAATAAGGTTCTATTATCTTTTTTCCCATGGACCGAGGTGGGTAAGGTCATGTTATGATTGGACACATTAAATTATAGATTCAGTGGTTTTGTTAATTCTTCCCTGGCAGAGGGGTATAGCAGCTGAGATCTAGGAATTGAGCTTAAATACATACATGGACTATACATGGAGATTGATCTACAATACAGGTGTTTATTGAACTATAACATCTTTCCGTAACAAGCTGCAGATCTAGTCACACCTGATTAACAGGAGACTTAAATAATTGGATGTTTCTGAAACAGTTCTGTTTCAGAAGCTGAGACCCCTGCCAAAGGGGGCTGAACGATCCTCTGGTCTGCGTGCAGTCCTTAGAGTTTTTAAACTCAAGGCTACTGAAAAGATACACTTTAGCTGCATATAGGTGATGTGCTGGCAACCTCTCACCTTAGGTCATAGAAGAGCGAGCCAGACGACCACAATTCCGGGCCAGAACAAGATGACTTGACTACTGATCCGAAATGTTCCAGAGAAGATGGACTCAAAATTGATATGATTCTTTGCCTGACATTTTTCCTTACATATGGTGATCTCTTAAAAAAATAAGAGATCAAGAGAGGGTCATGAAGAGATATAAATTATGTTAATGTTGTATGAGGGTCTAATTTTGTAGTGCATGTGGAAACACTTAGAAACCGTGAATAATCAAGAGGAATGTGGCACATCCTGGGTGCCTTTTGGTGAATAAGCTGACCATTCTGTGGGGGAATATCTATGTGGGAGGAGTTTCTTTTAACTTGTTTCAAATAAAAACCTTATGTTGAGATAAAGCTGTACTCAGTTACTAGAACTGGGTCCAGTGAACGACGTCTCACTGTTAAAAGATATAATTGTTGTTTGTTGTTCTTATTGCTCCTTTTTACAGAAATGAACGAGCACGCGGGAAGGTGAAATGAGAGCTCAGAGAGCCCAGGGTCATAAATTAAATGTGTGTCTGTTCCTTTAAAATAGGCTTTAAATTAGAATGGAAACACCTTCTCAACAATGGTCGACACTGCAGTAGTGTTGCAGACCTCCTGCAGGCGATTCAGACATTTACAAGCTAGAACTAACTTTTTACAAATGTTATGTGATTGTTTGTAGCTCTTCCCATGCTAACGGCACAAGCCGAACCCAGTGCCGGATGGGGGCTAGCTAATCAACATTTTACCCCAAATTTCATACATTTTCCTTTCCTGTCCTTTCCCTTCTCCAGCCTTACAAGCATTGATGAGGAATCAAACCACGAGTATGTATCAGGACAAATAACCAAACATCATCTAGGTTTTATCTTCAGAGAGGTACCAGGCAGGGATGTCCTCTCTCTCCCTCCCTGTTCGCTATTTTTATAGAACCACTAGCTGCAACAATCAGGCAAACTCACCATATTAAAGGCATAAAATGCAATAACATAGAACATAAAATCAGTCTTTATGCAGATGATGTATTACTTTTTCTCCAGCATTCACAAACCTCTTTCTCTCAGGTAATCGGGTTGATAAACTCTTACTCAAATGTTTCAGATTATTCATTAAATTGGTTAAAATCTACAGTTCTTCCAATCAATTGTTCTGTCCAGATTCCAACTAATACACATATGCAGTCAGGGAATATTACCTATTTAGGTATCAATGTCTCACCAAGACTGGCAGATTTAATAACGCTAAACTAAAAGTGGAAGATGATCTTGCTAGATGGAAATCTCTACCCATATCCCTTATGGGAAGGGTTGCTTCAATAAAAATGATGGTTTTGCCCAGAATCAACTACTTATTCTCAATGATCCCAAGTAAACCAGTCTAGTGATGGTTTACTTGGGATCATTGAGAATGAGTAGTTGATTCTGGACTCCTCTATCTCTAAATTTCTTTGGAAAGATAAATCCCCACGTATCAGCTTAAAAACACTGCAGAAGACCAAAGAAAACGGAGGTCTAGATCTACCAAACTTCCATCATTATTTCATAGCCAACAGGCTCCAATACATCTAAAGATGGTTAAAACATAGCTACCTAGACGAGTCCTGGATAGACGTAGAACAGACACTAAGTAATAAGATAAAACTTTCAGACCTACCATTTATTAGCTCAAATATAAAACAATATGAATGCTTTAAAAGCATAAATATCAGCTCCTCTCTGACAGCATGGTGGGAGTTTCTAAAAATGACAGAGTCCACAATAATCCCATGCAGACGCACACCCATCTGGAATAACCCCGACATCTTGCAAAAAAAATGTATGATAAATTTCCCAGTCTGGAGGTGCAATGGAATTGAATACCTGGAACATATATTTGAAGGAACAGACTTTATCCCATTTAATACATTAATTACACAATATGGAATTGATAAAAACAAATTCTTAGAATATCAACAAATTAAATCTATTATTAAAGGTCAATTTAGGCTCAATACAGCTGAATTACAAATTCCAGCAAGAGTTTTAGATTTTCTTAATCTCAACCCCCCCAAATTGCTGTCTAAAATATACAAAACTTTATCTACATTAGATGAATCAATAGCCATCCCTATTTCAAAATGGGAGGTGGATTTATCAGCCAGCTTTGACCAAAACGTCTGGTCTCAGATATGTTTAAGAACCTTTAAAATAACAAAAAATCCTCATTTGCAATTAATACAATACAAAATCCTTCATAGAGTACACTATACAGGTCAACGAATGTTTAGGATGGGTTTTACATCGTCTAATACCTGCTTACAAGGCACAAGCAATATACCAGATACTTATGTTCATGCACTTTGGTTCTGTCCACCTGTTAAGACATTTTGGTGCCAGATATGTGAGGACTTATCAAAGTGTCTGAAATGTAACATCCCACCATCTCCCTCAATTTGCCTGTTAGGAAATTTAAATGATGTCACCATGGACACAAAGTCAGTTCTAATGGTTCACATTGCCTTATGCATCGCTAAGAAAACTATCCTCCTGAACTGGAAAAATAAAAAAGCTCTTAATATTAATCAGTATAGAAATCTCTTGTTGGACCATATTGGTCTTGAGATGGCCTCTGGCTCCATATCTGATCAATCTCTCTGGGCTCCTTTGATCGGCTCCACCACCTAATGGGGGTGGGGGGCACTTGGTTTTGTCGTTTGGGACACTGTTGCTGATGTGGGGGTTTTGGGGTTGGAGGCGTCTGGGGGGGACCCCGGGGGGTGGGATCACTGGGCGCATGGGGCGCTGGACGTCGTGGCCGGCCTGGGGTTGGGCTTTGGGTGGTGACTCCTGATGGCTGCATGCGGTGCCTTGGGGGGGTTGCACTGGCGGACATGGGTTACTGGCCTGGTGGCCGTGCTGCGCCTGGGTAGGGTCTGGGGATTCGGGGCTCGGGGGCACCGCGCCCCCTAGCTTTGGTCCTGGCCGGGGGTCGGCCGGCGTGGGGTCTCTGTTGGCTCAACCTGGGTGTCTAGTGTATTTTGTGTTTTGAGAGTAGAGCGAATGTCAGGGTGGGTTTAGTTCCCCTTCTGGGATGGGGCTGGGGGGACTGCCTTGGGGTCTGTGGGGCTTTGTGGTGCTGTGGCCGTGGACCCCGGGTCGAACGTGCCATGGCCTCCCTCCCCTGGTGGATCCTGGTGAACAGCGGTGCCTATTGGGGTCAGTGGGGGAGCTGGCTCCCTGGGAAGACATTTTGTCTCCCAGTCCTTCCCTCCCCATCCCTGGATACCTCTGTCCACCCGCTCCATCACTTTACCACTCATATAGGGTCTTGGGGCATGGGCACATCACAGGGGTACGAGGAGGGGCTTCCCTCCTCGCTATCCCGTGGTGTCCTGGGTCCCAATTTTAATATACAACTTAGACACTCCCACTTATAACATTCTCACGCGACACATATGTAGGGACTTTGGGGTGGGCACACTTTTCGGCATCCAGAGGGGGAGCGGTATAATCAGCTTCACCTCTGGTGCCGGTGCCCACTGTTAAACCACATATAGACACTGAGGGCTCGGGGTGGGGGTTGGGGGATGTGTGGCTGACTTCCTCACATCCCACCCCTCTGTTTTAAATGCACATTATAACAACATGCATCAACACCATACTCGAGCGGGAGGATGGAGGCTATGGGGTCTTTTCACACCCCTGTTCGCTACGGGCCATCAGGGGTTGGGGTCCGGAGGAGGACAGGCAGTCTGGTCGGGGTCCTGGGCTGTCGGGCTGCTTTGCCACTGTGGGGCCCTTGGCGGTCTGCTTGTCTCCGTCCTAGAAGGTAGGGGGTCCACCTCTCGGGTCCGGGGGCTGGTGGCTCTACTGGGGCATCGGTACCTGGACCTGGGAGCAAGTGTGCATGGGGTGTGTGAGTGAGGGTACAGCGTCATTTTTTTGGTTGTCTTGGTGAGTCAGTGAGAATGTATGGATTTAAGATGGAGGGAACGTATGACTGTGTCTGAATGTCTTTGTCTACCTGTCAGGTTGGATCTTGGTCTGCCCCCTCGCCTGGCGCACCTCAGGCCTTACACTTAATGGGGGGCCTATTTCCCCTCCATCACTCCCCGCCGGTGACGGGGCCCCTGCCTCCCGGTGCATCGGTGGTCAATCCGGTTCGGACCTGGTGCATGCCTGGCCGGACCTGGGGGGGCCGGTGTGTCGGTCGGCCGATGCGGTGGGCCGAAATCTTCCTTTGGTTGGTTGGGGCACCTCTTTTAGAGGTGCCAGGTTTGGGATTGTTGGGTGGTGCCTGCTCGGTGGCTCGGCGGGATGCGGATCCGGCGTCTCTGCTCGTTTGATCACCTGTTCTGTGCGCACCATGCGTGGCCGGTTCATTGGCGGGTTGGACCGGCCCTGGCCCTCGTTGGATGCCTGGTGTCGGCGCCCTGCGTTGTGCGGGATCAGGACCGGGGAGCTGGTACAACTTGGTGTCCAGATGCTGGCTGAGCCCGGCCTGGGGATGCTGTCCGTCCCCTGCGGCTATCGGTGGGGCGCTGGGATGTTGGCGGTGGGGATTGGCCTAGGGTGGAGGCGGCGCGTGGCGGCCGGCCACGGCCCCTGCGGTGCCGGGGGCCCCTCGTGGGCCGGTCCCTTGTCTGGTCCCTGCTGGGGGGTGGGGTGCCCCTGGGCCCCGGCTCCCCCGGTCCGTTGTTTACACAACACTTATGTAAACACCAGTTTTGCCAAAAACCTCCTCATGTCAGTTAAACTCCTTAAGACAGTAGGATTTTCTAGGTTAAACCAATTAAATCCAGTAACAGCTCCAGTCAAATGAAGTGTCGACAACAGTGAAATCAAAATTCCTTTTCTAGTTTTGAATCAAACACGGATTAACCTTTTGGGAAGGAAAGGCAAGGCAATTTTGTTTGCATAGCACACTTTTTACAACAAGGTGATTCAAAGTGCTTTACATGATTAAGAGGTAAACTAAAAATTGCAGTAAAATACAGACAAAGCATATAAAGTAAAAACAGCAGTAAAGCAAGAAGCATACACGGATACATCAAGGCATTACAAAGCATATAATGTAAAAACAGCTAGAAGCATACACAAAAACACGATTCATCAAAGAATTACTCAAAGGCAGCTCTAAACAGATACGTTTTTAGTTGTGATTTAAAAGAACTCAGGGTTTCAGCACCTTTGCAGTTGTCTGGAAGTTTGTCCCAGATTAGAGGAGCATAGAAACGGAAAGCTGCTTCTCCATGTTTGGTTCTAATTCTATGGATGTTGAGTAGACTGGAATTAGAGGACCCGAGTGTTCTGGTGGGTTGGTATAGTAACAGCAGATCTTCAATACACTTTGGTGCTAAGCCATTCAATGATTTAGAAACTGGTAAATGTATTTTGAAGTCTATTTTCTGAGCTACAGGGAGCCAGTGAAAGGACTTTAGAACTGGATTGATGTGCTCTACTTTCCTGGTTCTATTGAGGACACGAGCAGCAGCGTTCTGGATCAGCTACAGCTGTCTGATTGACTTTTTAGGCAGAACTGTGAGAACGCTGTTGCAGTAATCAATCCGAGTTAAATGCATGGATGAGTTTTTCTAGGTCCTGTGCAACATCAGTCCTTTAATCCTAGACATGTTTTTCAGGTGATAGAAGGCTGACCTTGTTATTGCCTTTATGTGACCCTAGGGGTTCAGGTCTGAGTCCATTACTACACCTAAATTTCGGGACTGATCCATAGTTTCTAGCTGTATTTAATGAAGCTGTGTGCTGACTGTTGATCAGTCCTCCTTTGGTCCAAAAGTAATGACTTCTGTTTTTTGTCTGTTCAGCTGGAGAAAGTTATGGCACTTCCATCCGATGCATTTACTTAGGGTTTGGGTGGGTTCAAAGTCACCTGGTGATATCGTAATGTATAACTGAGTATCCTCTGCATAGTTATGGTAGCTAATCTTATTGGTTGTTATAATTTGGCCTAGTGGGATCATGTAGAAATTAAATAAGAGGGGCCCGAGGATGGAGCCCTGGGGCACCCCACATGTGATTTCTGTTCGTTATGATGAAAAATTTCCTATTAAAACAAAGAAGTCCCTGTTTCTCAAACCAGTGTTGTGGGAAATTTAATTATTAAGAAGGATCTGCTCTGTATATTTCATATACTGATAGTTACTGTGTGCCAGTTCTTTATGAAATGGCAACCAATCTGATTATATGACACTGTATAAATTTGGGTCAGGTCAAGTCTACTGATTTAGGCTCTTACATCCTGGGTTGGCATAGCAACTCTCTTTTACATCTAAGGACGTCCTGACATACATTGATTATGCTTTCACTATCTAGTCCCTGAAGCCTGCTAGTCTAATGTTCTCATACTGAAGAAATGTTTTCTTAATGTTGATAGGTATCAGGATTACTGAACCACTTCTGTGTCTTGTTTTGGAAGGGAGGTCAGTATTGCATATTCTCTGTTAACGCTGTACCTCCTTGCTTGAACAATCAAGTCTGTAATAAAACCTCCGAATATCTGAAGGAATCTCTCATCTCTTTTATTTAAAAACTTCACTTACACCAGCCAAGTACTGTACCAGAGAGTCCGACCCAGCTCTCCAGTCGTTCCAATAGTATATCATGATCAACAGTATCAAATGCTGCACTGAGGTCCAACAGAACCAGCGCTGTGGTTCTACCACAGTCTGTATTTATGCGGATGTCATTGAAAACTTTGACGAGGGCAGTCTCAGTGCTGTGGTGAGCATGGAACCCAGACTGAAAAACATCAACGCGGTTGGTCATTGTTAGGAAGCTATTTAACTGTTGAAACACAGCTTTTTTAATAATCTTGCTGATGAATGGAAGATTAGTGATTGACCTGCAGTTTTTAAAGCCTGGGGAATAAGGCCTGACAGGAGGGATGATTTCACTATTTTAATCAGATCAAACCCAATGCCAGGTAAAACTTTCTTAAGGAAAGCTGTGGGTAGGATATCAAGACAGCAAGAGGAGTTGCTTAATTGGTTAAAGATTTCTTCTAGGTTTTTTTGGTATAATACATGGAATTCTCACATTTTTTCTACATTGGTGTTAGGTGGGTATAACACTGGTAGTCAGCTCGGTGCTGCGGTACAGACCGACCATCTAATTGCTAGAATCTTTTCAGTGAAAAAGCTGGCAAATTCATTGCAAGCCCTGGTAGAATTTAGTTTAGGGGCTACTGTCACTGGAGGTTTAGTTAGTCTTTCCACTGTTGCAAACAGAGTCCGTGCATTATTAATGTTTCTGTTAATGATTTCAGAAAAGAAAGATTCCCTAGCTTCTTTTAAAGATAGCTGATATCTGTTCAGTCTCTCTTTGTAGATCTCACAGTGAACCTGGAGTCGAGTTTTCCGCCATGTTGTCTCGGTTCGTCGACACTCTGTTTTTTCACTACGTACCAGTAGATCGCTTGTCCACGGAGACTTCTTTCTACCTGACACTATTTTCACTTTAGGCGGAGCAATTTAATCAATGATGTCTGAGATTTTCACGAGGAAATTATCTTCCAGTGTCACGGTTTCCCAGGGAGACTCTGGTGCTAACACAACCCACGCTCAGACAGGAAAACAGTTTTCTCTTTTAAGATGAGTTTATATTCTCTAACAGGTGCGCTGCTTCAAGGAGGGCAGCAAAGGGTATCAGCAGGGAGCAGCAACTCTGGAAGAAAGTGAGTGACAGGTGAGTCTTGGGTGTTAGGTTTCTTTTCAATGTGTTTTCCCAGGAGGAAGGGAACGGTGAACTTACGTGGATCTGAGAGGAGGTGAGTTTGGAGAGGTAAGTGAGTCTGTGCAGATGCGGTTGGCAGATAGAGTAAGTGATGAGTCCTTTTGATCCCTTCTTTCCTTGTCGGGTAGGCTTGAGGGTGGACAGACAGGTGAGCGAGGTGGGGTTGGTTAGTGAGTTTCAGGATGGCAGCCTCAGGACCGACACCCAAAGGGAAATGGCTTGGAGGAGCAGACACCATGAGCAGGCGGAAGGCAATAAGGGAGGCTTGGAAACCAGCACGGAGGCCTGGCAGCAGGAGAGCTTGGACGGGACAGGGAGGAACAGGAACCTCAAGGAGTTAACGAGGGAACCAGGGACTAGAAGGCCTCGGGAGGAACAAGGAGAGCTTTACCAGGAGCTGTGGAGGGAGTAACAAAGAGGTAAGGGTCAATTCTTTCTGTAGGAACAGAGAGCACAGGTAGAAGCCTAGTTACCACTTGGTGGAGGATAACCATCTGGCGCCAGCTCCAGGTAGTCGCTCCCCTTTTATGCTACCTTCGTCATCAGCCCAGATCTGGTCCAGCTGGTTAAGCACCTGCCAACCACACCCTGGGGAAGAAGGTGAACTAAAACACCAATCTGCGCACACCTAGCACAGAACCCAACATCCAGCTTGTTTACTGAGTTGGGAGATGAGGGGAATGTGGGGAAGGGTAAATACTTTTAAAGGTTTCAACTGAACTGTCCCTGAGAAAACGCTTTTTTACAGTTATATCACTGTGGCTAGATATTTTAGCAAATATGGTACTTAAAAAAAACAGAAATAGTCAGATAATTCAACATCAATTACCGAGATGTCACATTTATTTAAACCTTTGCAGATAATTATAGCTACATTGTGTAAGAACTTCTACCATCTAGCGGTGAAATTCTATATGACCAACCAACTGAATATTATATTCTCGCCCCACCTCCCACCCACCCCATTCCGAGCGCGTTTTAACTCCTACGGTGGCCGTTTCATGCCAAGATTAACATGGCTTCCAATACTACGACTTCCTCCAATGTTCCTTCCAGTGATGAAGTTACTTTAGAAAACTCATTGCATTTAGTTATATAGTCAGTAAACATGTCGGTGCCGCGTCGCGAGTAGATAATCTCCCTCTGGCATTCGTCACGGTGCAACTGAGTGTAGCGAAAGGTGGAGTTAGAATTTCCAGGAACGTCCCTCGTTGGCGAATGTATTTCAAAGATGGAGGCTCAACTTGGATTCAGCCATTCGCGCGACTTGCTCATATGTATTCTAAATAGCAGATTCTACACTTGTGAGAATACTTTCATTAGTAGTTGGAAGTAATTACACATGAATGAGCACATATTTTTGAAAGAACAAAGGGGTTTTTGCTAAGAATTAACTCAAAAAAATACACAATGTAGCTTTAAGTCCAGAGTGTGTCCTCTATTGTGTGTTGGTTGTTTGACATGCTGGGTCAGGCCAAAGTTGTCAAGAGTGTCACTTAATATTTTAGCTAGTCTATCCTGGGGGTTGTCAGTATGGATGTTGAAGTCCCCCACAATGATTAATTGGTCATAATCGACACATATTACGGAAAGAAGGTCGCTGAAATCATTAAAAAAGTTAGAGTTAAGTTTTGGGGGTTTATATAAACTTAGAAATTGCGCTTTTTTAGGCTCATTTATCTGGGTTGCTAGGTATTCAAAAGAGTCAAATACGCCCAGGGATACCTTTTTAAAGTTCATAGAGTTGTGAAAAATTCATTCATCTGTGTTTCTTGGTCTCACTAAAGAAACTGTAATTTGGAGGAGTAGAGCCTATCAATACCGGTGTTTCATTATTTACATCTAGCCAGGTTTCAGATAAAAAAGGGCATGTATTTTATGTAAAGTGATGAATTCATTAATTAGGAGTGACTTTTCTGATAAAGACCTAATGTTTAATAAAGCTAACTTAAGTGATTTGATAATTGGTAGCTGAACCTTCTGACAGGTGATCAACTTGAGATTTGTTGTATTATAAGTGCGTTTAACTTTAATTTTTTTG
The DNA here is from genome assembly GCA_963556495.2 of Valencia hispanica. Lineage (NCBI taxonomy): Eukaryota > Metazoa > Chordata > Actinopteri > Cyprinodontiformes > Valenciidae > Valencia > Valencia hispanica. The sequence goes on along the minus strand of OY747709.1, from coordinate 4,909,406 downwards.
TTTTCTTTTGCTAATAATGACTTGAGTGATTTTTTTAAGGGTGGCCGGACAACTTCTGGAAGACGCTGGGAGTGGGATTACTGTCCAGTTTCCTTGCACATCAGATGTCCATTATTACCAGTTCGGGCATGGGCAGAGTACATGCAGTGTTAGTCCCAGGGGCCTGATGTAGTCCAAGTTTCGGTGTTAGTTGTGACCCAATTCTAATTTGTGCTTTCAGTCTGTGTGAGAAATATCTAAACGGAAAGTCATTACGTGTCGATGAGTCTGATGACATTGGGATACTTGAAGAACACTTTGCAGAGTAGTGTACATCTTTACTCATTGCTGGAAATGTTTGTCCTTGCAACTGTCTGGGCGGATCATGTAATCTTCACTTTTTGTGTTTCTTCTCTGATAGTGTCCACAGGCTGTGCTTCAAGGTCAACTCTTGGGTGCCTTATCAAGTGTTTGGTCAAATAACAGAAAATATTTGAGGTCAACAGTCTCAGTCCAGCTCTGTTAAGATAACGCTGTTTGACCTTGAACAAGTGCTTTGCACATACAAATCTTTTTGTTTATTAATAAATGGGATTGATTTTTCAACATATTTTCTCTTCAACCATTTATGGAGCATGCAAAGTCTACTGTATCTTTCATAATTTCGTTCAGGGACTGGTCCGCTGATAAAGATGTTTATGTTAGGTCCACGAAGTCTCTGTAGCAGATCAGAGAAGTCTGCTTTGTGAACTTCAGATTGTTTCTTGGCTAAATCAGTTGATCCTGCATGAATAACAAGCTTTTCCAGCTTAGGGTGTTGTTCTAAAATCGTCTGGATTTTTTCTGGTATTTCTTTCACAGTGTTCTTGGGGCAGCTGATAACGCTAGTGTTGTGGCTACAAAAATCTTCAACACCATTAATTGATCCATCATGTATGATGATAACTTTTGCTGGGGGGGTTATTACTTTCTTATGTGTCCATTTCATGTGGATGGATTTCTCCTGGTAGCCTTGACTGGTCCCAGGGGCTGTGTTGTCTTTTTGGGAACTGAGGGCTGTGAATCTGTTTCTCAGCGATATTCCAGGGGGAGTGATATCTCTTGTTTTGGGTTGCAGTTTCTTTTGTTTTTTCTTCCTCGGAGCGGAGAAAGCAGGTGTAGATTTCAGTGCCCTTTAAAGCCGGCCAGTCTTCGTTGAATTGGGAATGGGGTGTTCTACCCGTTAAACGCCTTTTGGCTGGAGGAGTAACGTTGTTCTGTGGCTTCTGTGCGAGACTGTTACACCGATATAACACCCGGCTGCCAGGTTCTTCCTCCCTGTGTGTAGTCATCGGTAAAGTTGTCTCATTTCCATATCCAGTATTTAGAGCAAAATTAATCTGAAGATGGTGTAACTTCATCTTGATTGTTTCAATTCTCTGGAGCAGTTTCTCAAAGTCCTCAGATGAGCAAAATGCCATTTTGGTAATCCACTGTCTTTCAGAAAGTAATCCAAAAAAGAGATCCGGCCTAATAAAGTGACTCCAAAGGCTGGGTGTATAAAATAACTAAGAAAAAAGCTAAGAAAAGCTAAGAAATGAAAAAAAGAAAAGCGAATAAGGCTAGAGCTCAGGAGAGGTTGGGAGAGGCTGCTTCTCCTTCAGCAGCCAGAGCAGAAGGGATGTGTTATGTCAATTAAATGCAAAAATTTGGTGTTCACCACGAGGAATTTATATTGACGGCTCAGGAGTAGACTTCCAAATGCATGCCAACACAGACCAGGCAAAAGTTTATTGGCTCGTGACATCTTTAAGTCATTAACAGAAGTTTTTAAAAAGTGGGAAAAATTTATTAAAGCACAAATTCCAAATTCAACCAAACCATTTAGCGATCTTCATTGCACAATGTTCTTTGATCCATTATGCAGTAAGATCTTTGAGGAAGAATGGGACAAACTAATAAAAGGCTCACAGATTGAACTTATAACAGAGTACATAGTGATAGGAAAACAAGGTGCAGCTATAATTCAAAAATTCAAAAATGCTTTATTGATCCCAGAGGGAAATTAAGTGTTGGTATAGCTCATATAATTAATTCTTTAAGGAGTTGTTGTAGATGATGATGGCTGTGGGCAGGAAGGATTTCCTGTAGCGGTCTGTATTGCAGCAAAACTGAAGAAGCCTCCGACTGAAGACGCTCTGTTGTTGTATGACAGTCTCATGAAGAAGATGCTCAGGGTTGTCCATAATTTATTTTATTTTATGAAGAATCCTTCTTTGCATCATCATCTCCAGATTTTCCACAGTTGTCCAAAGAACAGAACCAGCCTTCTTTATCAGGTTGTTTAGCCTTTTTAAATCCCTGGCTCTGATGCTGCTACCCCAACAGATGACGGCTGAAGAGATTACACTCTCCACAACAGACTTGTAGAAGATCTGCAGCATCTTGCTGCAAACCTTGAAGGACCTAAGCTTCCTCAAGAAGTACAATCTGCTCTGTCCCTTCTTATAGACGGCTTCACTGTTCAGTCTCCAGTCCAGTCTGTTGTCAAGGTGAACTCCGAGGAATTTATATTCCTCAACCACCTCCACATCTTCTCCAATGATGGAAACGTTGTTTGACTTATCCCTGTTTCTTCTGAAATCTACAACCATCTCCTTTGTTTTGTTCACATTCAAGGTGAGACGATTGTTTCCACACCATGTCACAAAGCGGTCCACCAGCTCTCTGTATTCAGCCTCTTGTCCATCTCTGATACACCCGACAATTGCAGAGTCATCTGAGTATTTCTGCAGATGACAGGTCTCTGATTTGTACTGGAAGTCTGAGGTGTACAGAGTAAAAAGGAATGGTGAGAGTACAGTCCCTTGTGGTGCTCCTGTACTGCTGACCACCTGGTTTGACACACAATTCTTCAGTCTCACAAATTGTGGTCTGTTGGTCAGGTAATTATTGATCCAGGCGATTGTTGAGGGCTCCACCTGTGTCTTCAGTAGTTTCTGACAAACCAAATCAGGCTGAATTGTGTTAAATGCACTAGAGAAATCAAAGAACATGATCCTCACAGTGCTGCCTGCTTTGTCCAGATGACAGTGGGTTGGTTGAAGTAGGTGGATGATGGCATCTTCAACTCCAACTCCACAGCGATAAGCAAACTGCAGTGGGTCCTGATACGTTCTTGTTTGCTTACTCAGGGGTGCCAACAGGAGTCTCTCCAGGACCTTCATGATGTGGGATGTCAGGGCAACGGGTCTATAGTCATTGATGACTGATGGGTGAGTTCTTTTGGGTACTGGAACAAGGCAGGATGTCTTCCACAACACTGGAACCTTCTCCTGAGTTAGGCTAAGGTTGAAGATGTGCTGCAGAATCCCACAGAGCTGCTCTGCACAGGCCTTCAGGACTCTGGGGCTGACACCATCTGGACCTGCAGCCTTGTTCTGGTTCAGTTTCTCCAGCTGCCTCTTCACCTGACTTTTGGAGACAGACAAGTGGGAGGGGGAGGCAAAGGGGGTAGCAGCATTTCCTGACCTGGTTGAAGTCAAACTTGTGGAATTAGAAGAGTCCATGGCTGAGGTGAAGGATAAAACATCCAAGGTGTAACAGGAAAGCTGTTGATCAGAGGAGAGGGGGATGTCTGTTTGGCTGGGAACAGGAGAGGGGGATGCTGAGCTAGTTCCTGAACTGAACCTGTTGAAGAATGTGTTCATTTCATTGGCTCTGTCTAGACTTCCATCTATCCAATCCGTCTTGTCCTTAAAACCTGTGATCTTTCTCATTCCTGACCAGACATCTCTGATATTGTTCCTCTGTAGTTTTTTCTCCAGCTTCTTCCTGTATGCCTCCTTGCTGTCTCTGAACTTGACCTTAAGTTGCTTCTGTATACTCTTCAGTAATTCCCTGTCTCCCTCCCTGAAGGCTCTTTTTTTCTTGTTTAGCAGTTCCTTCAGGTCACTGGTGATCCAGGGTTTGTTATTAGGGAAGCATCTCACTGTTCTGGTGGGGATGATGTTGCCCACACAGAAGTTTATATAGTCAGTCACACACTCAGTCATGGCATTGATGTCCTCTCCATGATCTTGGCAAAAAGTCATCTAGTCTGTGGTTGCAAAACAACCCTGCAGGGCTTCTTCAGCTTCCTGTGACCATTTTCTCACAGTTCGTTTTGTCACAGGTTGCCTCTGAACAAGGGGTTTATATTCTGAACAGAGAAAAACAAGATTGGGATCTGATTGTCCCAGAGGACAGAGGTCTTGGTTTGGACATGTATGAATCCTTTACATTTGCATAAAACAAATCCAAGGTCCTGTTTTCTCTTGTAGAGCAGTTGAGAAACTGTTGAAATGTTGGAAGCGTAGTAGAGAGCGAGGCATGATTAAAATCACCAGATATTGCCACAAATGCATTGGGGTGCTCTTTCTGTAGCTTAGCAACAATGGAACTGAAGACATCACATGCATTGTCGGCAACGGCTGAAGGTGGAATGTAAACAACTGCCAAAATTACACTGGTGAACTCTCTTGGTAAATAATATGGACGAAAACTCACTGCCAAGAGTTCGACATCTGGGCTGCAGAGACGACACTTCACAGTAACATGTCCTGGATGACACCATCTGTTGTTGACAAGCACTGCTACTCCACCACCTTTTCTTTTTCTGCTCGTCTTCAGATCTCTGTCTGCTCGTACAGTCAGGAAGCCTGGCAGACAGACGTTGGAGTCGGGGATATGATCCAGCAGCCACGTCTCCGTAAAGCACATAACACTGCATTCACGGTACTCTGGGTGAGTCCTTGTAAGGGCTTGGAGTTCATCCATCTTGTTAGCCAGTGATCTTACGTTGCCCATTATGATCGATGGAAGAGATGGCTTGAACTTCCTCTTTCTCTGTCTCCTTTTTGCTCCTGCTCTGCATCCACGTCTCCTCCTTATAAGATAAGATAAGATAAGACATACTTTAATAATCCCCGTGGGGAAATTAAGTTTCGGTACAACCAATCCAAACAGGATTTGGAAGACCGCGGTAGCAGCCGGCTTTACCAGCGCCCCTTATCAACTCATCAGGGATTTGTGGTTTCAGTTGAGGTATTATTTCAGCTTTTGCGATGTTAATCAGCTGCTCCCGGCTGTAAACCACATTGTTGCCATGGTTACGCATCATAACAAATTGTAAAAAAGGGAAAAATTTACAGGAAAAATCCTTCCAGCTTCACAGCACCAAAAACTAGAAAGTATACATGTCAAAAAATGCAATCTTCTTTAAGAAAAAAGAGGAACCAATGTACAAAAAAACAAAACTTAATATGTAGCCAACAGAGCCACCTCAACATGCAGCCACCCAGAGCAGCGCAATTCTAGTTCTATTATTCTAAATTCTAGCAATTCTAATTCTATTATAAATGTGAAAACAAACTCATTCATTGAGAGATGGTACAATGTACCAGAATCCGCACCACACATAACTCTGTTGGTCAAAAAGACTTTGAATCCAAAGCTTTGGGGCCAATGATGTTAACAGCAAACCAGGCTCCATGGCAAACAACAGACAATCCTCTTTCTTTACAACTAAACATTCAGCCTTGATTAAAATCCTTTGCGGAACTTTTACACTTGCGAAACCACAAGTAGTGTCGATCCCAAAGAAACAGGAAAAACAGCAGTTTGGAGAAAAAAAAAACCCGCCAGGACACGTTGTAAAAGGACATGTTAGACTATGTCCCAGAGTAGCTTTGGTCAAAACAAGACACAGGTGTAGGTCTCCAACATCCAAGCCAAGGACTCTTTAGTGGAGCCAGCTCAAGCAATAAAGTGTCTTTTGAATAAATACTAAATCCACCTCCAGCACCCCATCAGCCCTCAGCAGAACCCACACAAAGAATCTTGTTGAATCTTGAATTTTGTTTTTTGCTTCATCTACTTCATTCGTCTATTTTTCTTTTTATGAACAATCGAGACATTTCAACAACCTTACTAATTACATTTTTGTGGACATTCAGAACATACAAACATTTTCATAATCACATTTAATATGGACAATAGTGACATTTTAACATTCCTATATACCACATGCAGTGAATGTCTAAGGTGTAATTCAACATGCATGAAATTGCATTTTTTTTAATCCATGTTTGCATTTAACCATATTTTAAGTTGAGTTAGCATTTATATTGTGCTTTTTCAGCTCTGCAAAGGCCTGTTAACAAGTGGAAGAGATCAATCTAAAAGTTGCAGGATAGTAGCTCTGGAGGACTGGACTTGGAGACCCCTGGTTTAATGCATACAACTACTGTCCATTAACATTTGGGATTGGTGGGGGCATCAAACCTGGTCAAACTCCTTTCTCTTAGATTTCTAGACAATAAAATAAACACTTTTTGGTAACACTTCACAATAAGGGTCACAACATTTGCTTAACTACATTCTAATCACTTGTTCCTGGTCCCATTGCAGACATTTTCTGAAAATATCATCAAAATCTGTCAATAACTTTTTGAATCCAAATCCATATTTAACAGGTGTCTAGGATTCCCTACTTTCACCTCCGGAATATTGCAAAAATTTGAAATATCCTGTTCAGGAGTGGTGCTGAGAAACTAGTCCATGCATTTGTTACTTCAAGGCTGGACTACTGTAATTCTTTACTTTCAGGAAGTCCACAAAATGCAATTAAAGGCCTTCGGTTGATCCAAAATGCGGCAGGAAGTTCTGATGGATATTAAAAAGAGAGGTCACATTTCCCCTGTTTTAGCTTCCCTTCATTGGCTCCCTGTTAAATCCAGAATAGAATTTAGGATCCCCCTTCTTACATTTAAAGCCCTTAATAATCAAGCTCCATCATACATCAGAGATCTGATTGTTCCATTTGTTCCTAACAGAGCATTTCACACTCCGACTGCAGGTTTACTGGTGGTTCCTAAAAGTAGAATGGAAGGCAGATCTTTTAGTTATCAGGTTCCTCTTCTGTGGTACCAGCTTCCAGTTTTAGTCTCTGAGGGAGACCCTCTCTCGACTTTTAAGACGAGGCTAAAAACCACCAAAATTTGAAAATCCAACAAATGTCACATGAAAAACAATGAGTTTTCAAAATATTTTATGTAGTGTTAATTTGAAATGACATTAGGGTTTTGGGCTTAAGGTGGTTTAGCATTTAGATGGTGTAAACTGGTCTAAATGCTCTGCTCCTCTGAGTAGCATACTGCACCCTTTACTCTAGGGTCGGGTCAGCATGGCCCAGAATGGGCTGGTTGTGTTTCCATTACTATCTCAGGAATGCGGACGTAGGCGAGTATGGCGCTAGAATTGGGACTTTAGTTTTGTACCTGTAACTTTTAGTTTTGTACCTGTAACTTATGATTTGTACCTGTAACTTATGATTTGTACCTGTAACTTATGATTTGAACTTGTAACTTGTGTTTTGTACTTGTAACTTATGATTTGTACATGTAACTTGTGTTTTGTACTTGCAACTTACGTTTTGTAACTTGTACACATTTTAAAAATACAGGTTTCAAGTTTCAGGTTTCAAGTTACAAGTTTCAAGTTACAAGTTACAAGTTTCAAGTTATAGATCATTTTTTACCATATTTGGCTTGCCTGGAAGAAACAATGAGTGGCTTGCTGATTTTGACCAAAAAATCATGTTTCTGCAATTTCTATCCAGTCATGGTGAAAGGAAGGTAGGGCTCTGCACTGCTTACAACCAAACATGATTACATTCACACTATATCTGCAGCCACCACAGCCGCTACAAACCACGCCCCCAGGTGACTCAGGCACAACTGAAGCAACATGGCTGCTGCCTGCCAGGTCTATCCGAGCAGGAGAAATCCATCATAGCAGCTCTTCAGAGGGCTTCTCCCTTGGCGTCAACCCCTGGAATGATGGTAAGTTAAGCGTGTTTCCTTATGTAGTTAGTTGTATACTTTTGGAAGTGCTAAAACATTATAATGTTATTTTACCGCGGTAGTTATTTTAGGTTTAACATATGTATTACAAAGGCTGCAAATTCAGATAGGAGAAGGTGCTGTAGCCTACTCAAATTTAAAATGTAGTTAATCCTTTACTCATAAAAATACTTATAAGCATGTCCAGAAAGTATAACTGACTTTTGTCCACTGTGGTATAAGTTTTGAGATTGATAACTTTGCCTGAATTAAAGCTAAGCTAAGAATAGCAAAGGAAACGTTACCATAGCAACTTAGGCACACTCGACCCGGTAAATCTCTGATATGGAGTAACGTGAGGTTACAGACCTAAGTGCATTCTTTATGTTTTGTTAGAAATCAAATTTGGTAAACATGAGCTCTGCTAATGTTAAAACATGCAGTTGTGTCCAAACCAACTTTTTCTTCCAATTTTATCTTCAAAAGTACAGACTTTTGTTTTTGAAACTGAATTTTCTATTTTCAACATGAATTACTTTGCCTTGAAACTGTGTTTTGCTAATTCAGCACTCAAACTTTTAACTTTTCACCTTCCAGTTTCATTTCTTAAATTCAGACTTTGGGATTAGACATTCATGTCCTTGAGAAGTAATCCAGCACAGAGTAATGGGTTGACAGGGTTGGAGAGATAATCTGCAATTTTTAAGGATTGACTTCAACCTCAGGGGCAAAGACTAAAGAAAAATGGTTAAAGTGCCCTCTAATGGTAAATGAACTAGGATATAGTAAATTATAATAAATCTGTTACATTTTGAATATGCTGGCATCATACAGACACATACACACACTATATATATATATATATAATTTTTTTTTTTTCTTTTTTTTTTCTTTTTTTACAAAACAAAGTGACACAACCTAACATGTTTGCCTTTACATCAATGCAGGTCATCTCAGCATGCAGGCTTCTCCACATCTGTTTCAGCCCTGTGGTCTCTGAGGATGAGCTTGAGAAGTAGCAGAACATGAGAAGATGATGGTTTGGAAGCAGTCAGCGGGGTTCTCTGGTGGGACCAACTGTCCTGTGAACATATTTAGTGATATTGCAACTTTGCATTGAGAAATTGCAAAGCTTGTTGATGGACAATGCAGTGGACACCACAATGAAGCTACCCAGAGCACCCTCTGCAGACCACCCTGTATGATGTTCCACTTGTCAACCGGTTAAACTTGTCAACCAGCCACAGGTCTCAGTTGCAGCTCCTCATCCAAATCTCTGATTTTTCTTCAGTAGATCCAGCATGTCTACCAGATACTTCTTGTTTATTCTATTAAAGTTTAAAGAATGGTCCAGGAAACATTTATTCAGGTTCATCCTGGATGTTTATAAATATCGAATGAGCCACACAATTTTTCTAACTTGGGTTTATGGTTTTGTTAAAACCAATTGTTAATAAAACTGTTATTAAAATTAGTTAACCTTATTTCTGAAGCACCTTTCATACAGTGAAATGCAGCTCAAAGTGATTTACAAAATAAAAATTCAAAATTCCCATGCTGAGATATACCCCCCCTCCCCGCCCCCGATAGTCACACAAGTTAAACATTTCAATTCAATTCAATTCAAATTCAAAATTACTTTATTAATCCCAAAGGGAAATTAAATGTTGTTGTAACTCATTATGCAAGTTCCTTCAAAAATTTGTTGTAGATGCTGATGGCTGTGGGTAGGGATGATCTCTTGTAGCGCTCTGCAGATCTGAAGAAGCCTCTGACTGAAGACGCTCTGTAGTTGTCTGATGTAGAGGACGCTCTGGATCTATGGCGTCTTCTTTTCAACCACTTCAGGGTTTTGTGGCTGTAGTTGAGGTATTATTTGAGCTTTTGTGATGTTAATCAGCTGCTGCCAGTTGTAAACCACCTTGTTGCCATGGTTATGCATCATAACAAATGTCCAAAAATAAAAAGTATCAGCAAAAATCTTTCCAGCTGCACAGCATTCAAAACCAGAGAGAACAGTTGTCCACAAAAACAATGTTTCTACCAGAAATGGAAGAATTAAAGTTTAAAAAAAGAAAAAAATATAAACCAAAGTAACAGAGCTACTCCAACATGCTGCCACCTTGAGCGGCGCAATTCCGGAATTCGGGAATTTATTCCCCCCTCTCCGAATCATATCCCCATGTACGCTCCGGAGCAACATGAAAATGACATTAAAATAGACAATAAAATGGACACTGGGCTGAGTAGTTAATGAGAATCACTAGTTGTTTCAGTTAGTTTATTCATATCAAATATACAACTAAAGAACTAATGTGACAACAAACAAAATAGTTTTTCCATCCTGTCTCTCTTCTCATCAGCCTCACTTTGCTGTCTCATGTCTGAAACAGAAGAAATCAAGAAACACACACTACAAAAATTAGCACAAAAACTTTTAGGAAATGTACATTAACTTGAGCAGTTAAATATATATCTATCACACATGTGCATGGAATACATTTTTTTTAAATCAGGTCTTTTGGTTTTCAACTGCAATAAGGTGACTTTTCCCTGCAGGCTAGTATTCTCAGAAATTTTACTAAAAACAGGGACAGAAAACAAGCGAAGAGGGGAAACAGGAAACTCTGTTAATCTGTGAAAGCAAGACTAGTTTTTACGACACAGGAGGAAGTACAGTATACTGAGATTACAGGTTCTGTGGTGTTTGAAGGTTAAAACTGCACTACAAGCACAAGTTGAATAACTGGATTTATTCTACCTCCACGCTACAGTGGGCAAATTCTTTGCTCCAATGAGGAGGTGAGCATTTCTTCTAGAAGAAGCCGTCCTCTCTTTGGGCCCTAAAACATATGACAAAAAGTTTAATTAGCAAAAATCAAAGTTAGATTCAATTAGGTGTTAATACATAAAGCATTGGATTTTCAAGAACTCTATTAAAATATGTCTATGCAAATGACAAAAGCCCAACCAATAACTCTACAGCTTTAACCTGTTTATTTTCTTAGATCTTGGGCCTTTCAGATATATATATATATATATATATATATATATATATATACCTTCCTCTCGCCATGACTGGATAGAAATTGCAGAAACATGATTTTGATCATTGGTTCTTGTAGGCAAGCCAAATATGGTAAAAAATGATCTGTAACTTAAAACTTGTAACTTGAAACCTGAAACTTGTAACTTGTAACTTGAAACCTGTTTTTTTTTAATTTGTACAAGTTACAAAATGTAAGTTACAAGTACAAAACACAAGTTACTAGTACAAATCACAAGTTACAAGTACAAATCACAAGTTACAGGTACAAATCATAAGTTAAAGGTACAAAACTAAAAGTTACAGGTACAAAAGTAAAGTCCCAATTCTAGCTCCATAGGCGAGGGCATGGGCAGGCTCATTTGAAAGTGCAGCGAAAGGTGATTCGTAATTGCCACAAGAGTAGAAAACAAATGTGGACTTGCGCATTGAGAGCGGGATATGATGGAGAAACAACAATGGAGAAAGTTGAGGTATTTTTGTACTTCATACTCGGACAGTGGTTCTTTCTGAAGAAGAAACTTCGGCATGTGAGAAGACGTCGCCAGGCCAATCGGTGGCTACCACTACGTAGGTAGGTGTCTTGTTGGGTTTGTAATAGGCTCCAAGTGCAGCACAAAACCAGAGTAGAGGCGAACAGGTAGGTAGTAAAAGATACGTTTTTATTTTATCAGCAAAGGTAAGTTTCCTGGTGGACTTCGGGCTGGAACAACGGCAGTTCTGTGGTCTGAGGTTGGCTGGAGGTTTGCGTTAATTCTTAGTTTGTCTTCTGTTGGTGGAGTAAGAGGACAGGCAGGCGAGCAGAATGATGACAGAGGCGATGTGGACCTGATGAACCAGCGGGGAAGAATGGAGCAGAGGCTGACCAAGGGAGCGACCGGAGCAGACGCAGAGTGACAGTGGCTAGATTAATCCAGGAGTGGGTAGGTGTCCAGGGCAGTTTCCAGAGGGAGAACTGAGGAGATCGGTTGTCCAAGGTTGTGAGCTCCAGAGGACCAAAAATCACGCGTAGCTGCGAGAACCATCTGGCGCCAGCATGCAGCATCCTTTACCCTTTTGAGCTGCTTCCTGACGAGTCTAGATGAGGCACACCTGCTGGCTGCTGCCTGCCACGCCCCCTAGGAAGAAGGTAGGAGAAAAAAACAACCTCCAGCACACAGACACAGAATCCTAACAGGTAGGCATGTGACTGACATCACTTTACCAGACCAATTGGTCCATAGGTGGCCGTGTTGGGTCGCTTCAGCCCGCTTTGGACCAAGGCAGAGGTAGTCCAAAAAAAGGGGTCTGCTCGGCCCCGACAAAGGTAATGAAAACTTGCCAAATCGGTGCTGAGTCTTCCAGACTGAACCAACCCTAGTTGGAAAAGGGGCATTAGCTGCATTTCTCGATGATTGTCTACACTCAGATAACTCTCACTGCAGGCAAGACACTTACAACTAATAGGGACTCATTCGTGCAATGTAAATTTCAAAGCTTTTAGAACAATAAAATGAAATTGATGTCTCAGAAAATGATTGTGTCTGTGGGATCAAATATTGTTTTAAATGTAAAGGACAAGAAGAAAGTAAATGACTGAAAATAAAATTTAAAAAAATAAAATCCCATGTGTGTTCAGGTTTAAGCTAATTAAGAGAACGTTAAAACGAAGAGGAGATAAAAGCAGCTTTCAGAGGTCTAAGATGAGTACCAGAAGTGTTTTCATTGAAAGTGTTGGCATAAATTTATTGGCATTGGTAATTAAGAAACTATTTGTTTTCAATATTCAAAGGTAATGCAATTAATCAAATTAAGCAGTGAGCTCTGAAAGCCTTTATAATTTAATCAGAATGCGAAATGGCAACATGTAGTGTCATTCAAAAGATGATTAAAAGAGATAATTATTTAAGTGGACTTTGATCTACAAAGTTAATACAAACATGGAAAGAATGCAAATAGCTCCTTCTGGACCTTAGATACTTCCTTGCTGTATGTGTGACAGATGTAAGGAGGAAACATCAGAAAGGCTTGTTGTTACTTCTCTGAGCTGCAGAGAGAACACAGAGCTGAGTTGGAGAGCAGGTTTGAGGCGAGAGCAGGTCACTGACTGGTTACAACACCCTGTCTTTAAAGTGATCAACTTTTGTTTACTTTTGAAAAATTTGTTGATGTCAGTGTTGCCCTTAGAATCCAGGGCCCCAGCTTGAGCTGAAGATCTTCCAGGCCGGGTTTGGGCTTAATTTCTATCATTGTCCATGGGCTCGGGCCGGGCTTGGGTTTTAGCAGTCAGCTGATCATCTCATTAGCCTGAACAAGATGCAAAATGGATGCTGAGGAGTGAAACGGAGGTTAGCCGCTGGTGAATATGTGTTTTTGTTTGCAAATTATTTAATCTGATAATTGGTAGGCCTTCAGTTTCTTTATGTTAATGTTTAAAGAGGGCAGGCTTGTGCAATAGCCTTTATTTTAGAAGTCATGCATGTGTGATAGCCTAATTGACGATACTCCTTTTATGTCATAAAGCTGCAGACTTAAAAAAAAAAGATAATAAATCAACTTGCCTTGTTATTATTCTTATAGACAGGGCCTCATTTATCAGTTTAAGCTTAACATAATAGGCCTATTTGACAGGAATTTCAAACATTTGTCCAGTAAATTGAAAACCTGCTGGTGACGTTGTCTGGTGCCATTTTTTTCTAGCGGAAACCCTGATGTATGACTTTTGAATAATGTCGGGCTGTAATAAGCTGTCATTCAAAATATACTCTTCGGGCTCGGGCTGAATTCTCTTGGGCTCGGGCCGGGTCGGGCCCAACTTTTAAGGCCCAATTACACCTCTAGCCCCAGCTGACGTGGATTTATAACCACAACATTCAATCTCTGTATTTCTCTCTGGTTTCCTTCTGTAGTTGCCAGAGCTGCATTTTGATATGACTTGTTGGGTTCCTGTTATCCCATATGAACGTAGTGTTGCTTTTTATCCAGATTAAAATAATGTTCTTGTCTATCCTGGTATTGCAATGCCTATTTGATTCATTGATTTTCATTAAAGAGTTAATTATTTTTTTTCCAACGACTCTTACTCAGATCAAACATCTGTATTAAAGATTTAATTGTTTCACAAGCTGTGGTTTTATGACTTGAGTCAAAGTTGCTTGTTTTCCACAATGCTATCTTAATTCATAATGCATCAGATACTGCCGTTTCTGAAAGGCTGAAGCCTGACCATAAACCCAACATGGTTTCCTGTGTCGACAGGGATGGTTGCCACTTTGCCTTGAATGGAGACGAGACTCTGCAGCAACAGCTGGAGATAAAAAGCGTTCTCCAACAGCCTTCAGTCTGTACAGGAAGTCACAGAAACACTCACATCCTGTACGATCTGTTTCCTATTTAATAGACCATTTCCTGGTCAAGTTTTCATAAACTCCTTCATAAAGCAGGATCACGTCAATAAGCAGCTGAGAAAACATCGGCAGCGCAGACATGTCTCTCACAAAAAACAAATAAAAACCTGGATTCTTCTCAATAGTTTCCAAATGAATCTGAAAGGGCATGGCAACATTTGTTTTTCCATAAAATGAAATTATGTGAAACTCTTAGACCCCATGAATCTGTGTTTAATCCAACAGACTGTAGCACTGTAATACACACACACAGACACAGTTTTTCTATTTATAAGACGGCAATGCGTCTTGTAGCTGAAAAAGAAGCAGAGATCTGTCCTTGAAACAGTATAGTAAAGATTAAGGTGAATAAAAAAATACAAAAATAAATACAAAAATGAACAAGATTTCCAAAAGACAAGCAAACAGTTATCCCATCTTTAAAAAGGACAACAAAAAAGGTCCTAAAGTGAATTTGTAACCATAGGCCTACCCATGATTTAACTAAACCCGAGCAGAAATTCTTCTATCTCTTCAGTTTGAGAATCCAGATGAATAAATAACATTGGTTAGTTAAACTAATGTTCATTATGAACAAGTTAGTCTCTCAAAACATGCAGTTAATGCCTTTAAACACTTATCACCACCAATCGTCTTATAGCAGTTACACACTGTCCCCTGCTGGTGGATGACTGTAAAAAAGATAGATTGGATTTGGTTTGTGGATCAATATGTGATTAAGAGGAGCGTCTTCACTTCTGATCTGCCTCAGCATTTTGTTTAGTGAGATTTCTTCAGATGGCAGACCCCTTACACACACCTTTATATAATCAATGAGAGCTGTGAACATTTCAATGATTTGTTTGAACACAAATCCAATCAAGCAGACAATGAAATGGTCAGTAAAGCAGGCTGTTAACTCAGAATCTCCATACATCAGTATGATTGGGCTTTAACAGAAATGAGAACAGCAACTTTCTATATTTTTCTTTTTTCAGAAAGATTTTTTTCCAGTTTTAATCAACAAGCTTTCTCCTTACTGATCCAGTATTTTGTTACACCTCCGTTGCTCTAGTAAGTTTTCACTTTCATGTCATACACTTCACTCATCATGATCCCTTTACATTTACTGCTGAGTCTTTTATTAGGATTTTTATTTGATTAGTTTTACTTCCTGACAACAAATAAAACTAAAACAAAAAAGGTCTCAATCTATTTCTCAGTATTGATAATTTTAAATGAGGTAAGCAAGTAGTTTTTTTATAATTTTGCCTGTCTGATTTTTTTCAAAATAATACAGTCTGGTAAAATCTGTACTGTGTTAAGACTATAAAATCGACTGCTCCATCACCCTTATATCATTACAAATATAAATAAAAATCGTTTATCATCTTTGAAGAACCAAAAAAATATTTATTTAAAGAAACCCTCCTTACTGCTTAAGACAATGTTCAGTACTGTTCTTTGGCAAAAATATGCTGTTTCTTCATGAGTGAGCTGATGATGTGACTTTATCACAGTTTGGTGGCTCGGTGCTTCAGTATTCACGGAGGAGAGGTTGAGGTATTTTTCCTGCTCAAGATTGTTATCAGCTTTTCTCCTGATACATATATTATAAGAGGAGCAATGTTTCAGTGTGTCATATAGCTGGTTTGCTTACAAGAAAACAACTCTCTTCAGTTTTTATTTGCTGAAATTAAACAGTCGAATGTGTAAATGAGATGTTATTTTACTACATAAAAGCTCACTTCAAATGATTGGAACTCTTACTGTTAAAAAACACACAATAAAATCTCATGTTTTGTCATATTAGTTAATGAAAATTATTAAGCAAAAGCATAAATTATTTTCATGGGGCTCCACAGTGGTGGGTTTGAATCCCAGCCTAGGGTCTTTCTGCATGTGGTTTGCATTTTCTTGAACTACCCTCTGGGTACTCCAGCCTTCTCCCAGACATTAGGTTAATTGTCTCTAGGTGTGTGTGTGTTTGTGTGTGTGTGTGTGCGTGTGTGTGTGTGTGTTGCCCTGAGATGAATTTGCATTCTGTCCAGGACCCCACATGGAGGAGTGGGTTTAAACAATGGACTGATGAAAAATCTGACTGAACTGATTATGATATCCTGTACTAAATGTTAATACAACTGCTGACTGCCTTCACGTCACTCTCTCCAGGCTTAAAATTGAGAATTGGTCCAAAGACACTTGTTTCTGACTGGTTTTAAAATGTTACCAGAAGTGCTTTAACATTATTTTACAGAGTTGTTCTGCATAATACCCTACGCTTTGTTTGAATGATGCACACACTGTTTTATTCTTTTTCCAATTTCATCATCACCTATGGCACTTCGCTGTCATCATAGGATGCAGTGAAAAGCGGGTAGAAGAGACAAGGTTCTGTTGTTGCACACCAGAAGTTGTTTCATTGTAACGCACTTTGTTTGGAGTAAGATATCAAGTATTTTCAAGTGCAATGGCTCAAGTCCAAGTGAAGTCATTAGTCATTGTTACAATTACACAGTCGGCGTTCTATCACCTTAAGAGCATTTCTAGGATTAAAGTACCTCATTCATGCATTTATCTTTTTAAAGGACACAGTGGCCTTTTTTTGACAGTGGATAGGGTACAGAAAGGGGAGAGAAGTGGGGGGGAGACACTTGGCAAATGTCCTCAGGCCGGAGTTGAACCCGGGAGGACCGCATCGAGGGATAAGGCCTCTGAACATGGGGTGCCCATCTTAGACCACTGCGCCATACGACGCTCCATGCATTTATCTTTATATGGACTGATTACTGCAACAGTGTGCTCACAGGTCTGCCTAAAAAGTCATTTAGGCAGCTGCAGCTGATCCAGAACTCTGCTTCTCCCATCCTCACTAGAACCAGGAAAGTAGAGAACATCACCCCAGTTTTAAAGTCCCTACACTAGCTCCCTGTAGCTCAGGGATAGACTTCAAAATACTTTTGTTAGTTTATAAATCACTGAATGGATTAACACCAAATTACATTAAAGATCTGTTGTTGCTTAATCAAACTTCCAGACCACTCATGTCTTCTGGTTCAAGTCTACTCTGCATCCCCAGAATCAGAACCAGAACCAAACATGGGGAACACCATTTAGTTTCTATGCTCCACTAATCTAAAAAAATCTTCCAGATGACTGCAAAGCTGCTAAAACACAGAGTTCCTTTAAATCAAGGCTGAAACCCATCTGTTTAGAGCTGCTTTTAATCAGTAATTAGTGGAACATCGTTAATTCTAGTCTGGATTGCAGTTTTTCATTGCCTCTCTTTATTTTGTCACTGTAATTTCCTTTTTTGTGTGCTTATTGTTGTGTTGTGTTTTCAATATGTAAAGCATCTTGAACTGCTTTGTTACTTAAACTTGCTATACAAATAAAATTGACTTGACATTGTTGGGAAATCCCATGTCAAGTCCTTAGTCTTTGGTGATTCTAATAATTCAGATCTAAAGTCATTTAAACCTGTGACTCGATTTCATGTCACATGACTCAAGTCCACACCTGTACCAGGTTGAGTTCTATCACTATGCTGAACTGAATATAGCTCATCAGTTTGTGTCAGGACAAAAATAAAAAAAGCTATTAAGCTATTGCACCAGTTTTCAACGGATCAGTGGGCGTAAAAATCTAAAAACAATGGGAACCGGTTTGGCAGTCATCAGGACATTAAACCTGTCATACATACTTTCATTCAACTTTGCTTAAAATGTTCATACCATCCAATGGTTTTTGACAATAGGAATGCTTTCATTGCTAATATTTCCGGTTAAGGTGAAGTAGGAAAGACCTGTCTCTCTCAGACATTTATTGATCTCTGTATTAAAGCAGTCACTGTATCAAAACATTTATTGGTGTTATTTATTGAGTGCAGACCATGAAGGTGAATAGAAAGACACATTTTAATTCCACTTATAAATTGAGTAGAGCTATATCTTCCTGCTATAATCCTGCATACTAGCCCTTATCTTGAGAACACATAAAACTAATGCTTTAGGTTCATCTGGAGAGCATGTGAGCCTGTTTGATTTAGGATATGGCTAATATCTGTAGCTCCCACAGATAGGGCTGTTTTATCTCTAGGTCGAGAGAAGGGATGGAATGGATTAAATGTTTTTGTGATCTTTGACTGTCATCATTATTTGGTTTAAGAAGGGTCTGTTCAAGGAAGTGATCATTTAAATTGTTTTCAAACCCTAGCACAAGTTGTAACAAGATGGACCATCTTGTGATGATGGATTTTAGGTTTTATAAAGTGTGTATTAAGAATGTAAACACTTCCACAAGCAAGCATTTTAGTTGTTATTGCACAAGAAAGGAATCCAGTCACTTAAATGTTTATAGGCTACAACACAGAAACATGGTAAATGGCCTGCATTTGTATAGTGCTTTTTCAATCAGAGGACCACAAAGCGCTTTACACTACATTCAGTTATTCACACATTCACACACACATTTACATGCTGGTGGTGGTGAGCTACATTGTAGCCACAGCTCCCCTGGGGCACGTTCACAGAAGCGAGGCTGCCAAACGCTGGCACCACCGGGCCCTCTGACCACCACCAGTAGGCAAGGAGGGTGAAGTGTTTTTGCCCAAGAACACAAACAAGACGGACAGGGCGGGAGTTCGAACTGGCAACCCACAGGTTACGGGACAAACTCCTACTACCTGAGCCATGGTCACCCCAAACATGAACTAAAGTAAAGTAAATGTACCTCTGAAACCTTAACACATCACATACTCCTGGTCAAAATGAGGTGGTGTCCTCACCGTTACGACCTTCATCGCACGTCTGTTTGATACAAACAAATTTTCAAACATAATGGAATCTTTCATTGCAATGCATTTACAAAACACAACACTTCTTGCAGTTTAGCAATTTAGTTTTTTAACAAGTCCTCATTGGAACATGATTTTGTTTTAAGTCTTCATTTGTAGACGTGTTCTTACTTCCATCTCCTAATTATAGTCTTAGATTCCTAGTAACTGAGGGAAGGCCTGCCACAGCTTCAGTATCATGAATTTTCACTCTGAACGCAGGTCATTAACTCACTAAAATTGGGAAGCTTGGACCACATGTTCCATTAGTGCAGATCCAGCTGCACCAGGTAAAATTACTAATTTCTCCTTCGCTGACAAAAATAGCTGAGTTGGTGAGTGAAGTGGCAAGTCCATGAAAAAGTTGTTGGCAGCATCATTTTTACAGGTGCACATGCCCGGATATCCAGCAGCTAGTGATCAGAGGGTAAGAGGCGATTTCTGTGCTACATCCTAGATTCTTTGTTCCCATGTTAAGGTCAAACTTCATACATAGTGACCTCTTTACAACCAACTGAACAGCAGTGTTTATGGTGTCCTCAGAGCAGAGGTCATTCTAGACATTTTTGTTGTCTGTGATTTTGACTGATGAGGTCAAAAAAATCTAGTCATAATCTAATTTTCCAGTCAATTTTTAAAAGTCTTGAGCCGGAAAAGGGTGGGGTGCCTTCTCTGGGTCGGGGATGGGGTTCTTCCCCAAGTGGAGGAGTTTAAGTATCTGGGGGTCTTGTTCACGAATGAGGGAAAAATGGAGCAGGAGATCGATAGACGGATTGGTGGGGCATCTGCAGTTATGCGGGCGCTTTACCGGTCTGTCGTGGTGAAGAGGGAGCTGAGCCGAAAGGCGAAGCTCTCGATTTACTGGTCGATCTACGTTCCTACCCTCATCTATGGTCACGAACTCTGGGTGGTGACCGAAAGAACGAGATCACGGATACAAGCGGCTGAAATGAGTTTCCTCCGCAGAGTATCTGGGCTCTCCCTTAGAGATAGAGTGAGAAGCTCAGTCATCCGGAGGGGGCTCAGAGTAGAGCCGCTGCTTCTCCACATCGAGAGGAGTCAGTTGAGGTGGCTCGGGCATCTGGTCATGATGCCTCCTGGACGCCTCCCTGGTGAGGTGTTTCAGGCACGTCTCACCGGGAGGAGGCCCAGGGGAAGGCCCAGGACACGCTGGAGGGACTATGTTTCTCGGCTGGCCTGGGAGCACCTTGGGATTCCTCCCGAGGAGCTGGAACAAGTGGCTGGGGAGAGGGAAGTCTGGGTCTCTCTGCTTAGCCTGCTGCCCCCGCGACCCGACCCCGGATAAGTGGAAGAAAATGGATGGATGGATGGATGGATTTTTAAAATAATAACATATTCAATAGTATTTGTTTTTTATTCATTTGAACTAATATTCAATCCGAACAAGTTGAACAGAGAACTGTATATAGACTATGAAGTTAAACGATTGCACTTAAAAACAGTTTCCTTCTGTGGCCTGAACACAAAAGGTGTTTTCAAAAGACAACACCATATTAGGGTAATATTGCCAGCGTGGTGACATGGCAAGGCGTAAATATTGCGGCATTCATGCCACCATGCTTGATCGTAATATTACCTCAATATTGCCACAACACTGGACATATAAATGAAGATCAGCCCTTGCTGCAACAGAGGGTGATGTTATGATGAATGTGCGCAGAGCCCCAGCTAGCATCCATATTTAAAATACAAGTAAATATGGGGAGTTCAATTAGCATTTGTAAACTGTATCAGCTGAAATGAGACACTGGAGTGATGCAGAAGTCTGGGGTCTTCTGGCCTTTATAGCTGAAGAGCCGATCGCCAGACAGTTCACAGGGACTGTGAAGGACAGCCACCTATTGGAGCGGTTTGCAAAAGGACTTGAGCAACGGACTTCAGTCGGAATAAAAATAAGTTACGACCAAGCTCTTTTGTCTGTTTACCACACAGTCTTCCGTCTCACAATTGATATGCAATCCTGCACATTGACAGCGTGGACACCACACCCATACACACCCTTTGTCGCGTAATCTTCTGTGAAAAACATCTGATCGTGCCATCGCAGCACATTGCCGCCACAGGCTGACAACTTATGAATGACCAAACAGCTCACTGATGCCGGTATTGATGCCAGCACTGATGGCGGCATTGTCTTTTGAAACAGCCAACAGTCTCACAAGTTCCTCCTGCTCCACATGGAACTAAAATACGCACTCATTTGTGCATAATCAAATAGTGAGACTGCTGCAGAGGTCTTTGTCATGAGGTTTTGGATTTTTGCCTTAGTCAAATGACTTCTCATGGGGAGTTTAGATGTTGTTCTGGAGGCTGAATTCACGCTCCGCTGTCACACTGGAGTCTGGAATGAAGTGCCACTTTAGCCAAAGTTTTGTAATCATTGAACATTTCTTCAATTGAAGTGATCAGAAGTCAGAAAGACTCTGAATGAGTCTTTTCCGGACATGCAAACTATCATTTCAGTGGGAGGAAATCATGCGGCATGCACCGGTGGTTGCTGCAACACTGGGCTCTTCAGAGCGATGCGCTCCAAAGCCTCAGTAACTCTTCAACTCACTGTCAGCTCCTGGTTAGCGAGATGTACTGAGTACAGTGTCCAGGTCTGAGATGATGCTCTAAAGCTCTCATTGGAATCTTTGTTTGACTGATTTACCGTAATTTTCGGACTATAAGCCGCCACTTTTTTCACACACTTTGGACCCTGCGTCCTATACAACGATGCGGCCAATTCATATATATTTTTTACTGACTAACGGCCTGCAGGGGGCACTATAGCAGGAAGCGCATGTGGGGAAAGATATGTGCCAAAGAAGACACTACCTGTAGTTTTCATGCATATACCCTCTTCATGGAAAACACACAAAGAAATGCAGCTTTTAAGTTAAAGGCAATTGAACTGGTCGTCAAAGAAGAAAATAGCTACTGCACCTAAACTTGACATCAATTAATCTATGGTGATACGTTAGAGGAGGCCGCAGAAAGAACTAAGTATAAAAAGACTACAAAAGCTTTCAAAGGACATAAAGACACTAAAGAAGACGACTTCAGTGGCTTTATTGAGGAAAATGAATACTAAGATAGCGACAAATGACTTTTCTGGTAGGCTATGGTATGTTTTATTTTCTAACCAGGCATGTTACTGTTGTGTTGTGCCGTACTGCTGATTTTCTTGCAGAGCACAGAGCACAGACCTCCGCCAGTCATCTCCCCCCCTCCATTCCCATGTTGTGATCTAATTCTAATTTTCGGTACTTTTTGAATAAAATGGCTGTTAATGAGATGCATGGCTGTGCTTTTCCAGCAGAGAGTGGAGATTTGGGGCTGGTGTGCGAGGGGAGCCATTCATAAGCTCTCTGACACGAGAGAGGAGGGGAGGTTAGCACCGCTGGTAAGTGGGTGGATACTCGCTTTATTTCGGACCAACTCCACAATTCAATCAGTTATTCCTGGACCCATTGCAGACATGTCCTGAAAATTTCATCGAAATCCGTCCAGAACATTTTGAGTTATCTCAATTAAAGACCGACAGACAGACAGAACATTACATCATGGCGGAGGTAATAAAAAAAAATCTTCGGTGTACCCTCTTTCTGTGTAAATATCTCATAAAGTTAAAACATGAGAACTTCGGTTCATTGCTGGGTATGGTTGACCTTGTTGCATGCTTGGTGCTCTGCGGTCTGCTGGAGTGAGATTCGGGAGCTGGTTGAGCTCCGTGTCCGGGTGCTGGTTGGTCTTGGCTTGGGGATGCTGTCCATCTGCTGGGCCTATAGGCATGGGGCGGCGGGGCCATTGGGATGTCGGCTGTGGGGATTGGCCTGGGGTGGCGGTGGCGAATGTCGGCCATTGGCTAGCCATCGCCCCTGTGGCCTGTCGGTCCTCGTCATTCGGTCCGTGGTTGGGTCCCTGCTGGGGGGTGGGGTGCCCTCGGGCCCCGAGCCTCCTGGCCCATGGCTGGATCCACCCTGGCGTAGCCCATTGCCGGTGGAGCCTGTGGGCTCGTCACTGTGGTCCCCGGGGCCCTGCATTGTAGCCCCTGGATTATCCCCCAGGGCTCTCCTCTGCTCCTCTCTTGGGGGTGTGGTCAGCCCTTCGTTGGTCTGCCTGGGGCTCCTGTGCTCTGGGGGTCTTTTGGGTTTCTATGGCTCCGATCTCCTTTGTGTCTGCGGTGATTCCTGGGAAGCAGATCAATGGCTCCTCACATCAACTACTGTTCAATGTAAGAAATATGACCATAACTGTATGTTTCCGTGGGTAAAATAAATTCTACAATCGGAAGTAAAGCAGCAGATAAAACAGGCCAATGCTCTGACTTCTATGTGTGTACCACTACCAGAAGAGACTAGTTAATCCAGAGAGATTTTCCAGTTTGTTCAATCCCTCACACTGAAGCTTCTGAGCAGCTACATTAGTACCTGATTAAATTGTTTGTTTTGCCCATTACCTTGTGTGGGGTCAGGGGAATAAACTTGATCCAGTCACACTGCAGTGTACTGAGAGTTGTGTGCTAGTTTTCAAACTCGCCTCAACGGTAACCAGACGGGGCTAGAGTATCCAGAAATTGTAGCTAAGTAAGATTAGTGTCATGGTTTTGGTAAACTGATTATTAATCTTGAGCAAAGGATCACAGGAGTGGAAACCAGGGAAGCGAGAAACCTGCGAGGAACATGAAAACAGGAGAGTTTCCAAGGAATAGTCGAGGGAATAATTCTTGGAAAGGACAAAAAGTTGAACAAAGACTATCAAGGAACTCGAAGGCCTTGGGGTTATCATATATGTTAACTCTCAGCTGAGAAATGGCTGGCTGCCAGCTCCTTTTGTCCACCTGCAGTCCTAAGGATTTGCAGGTGTGTATGAACACCCCCTGGAGGCCTCCACCCACCAGAGCTGGAGCCTGTGCCTCCACTTCGCCCTATGGTGGACAACCTGTGTAACAGCAAAACAGAGAGAAACAAGACAAACACAAACCACAGACTTTGACAAGCAGCACTACTTCAATATGTTTTTACTCAAGCAAAAGTAAAAAGGAGCTGCCCAAGAAATGACTTAAGTAATTAAATTCAATTCAGTTTATTTATATAGCGCCAATTCACAACAGATGTCATCTCAAGGCACTTAATTCAAATTCAATTCAATTCAAAATTACTTTATTAATCCCAAAGGGAAATTAAATGTTGTTGTAACTCATTATCCAAGTTCCTTCAAAGATTTGTTGTAGATGCTGATGGCTGTGGGTAGGGATGATCTCCTGTAGCGCTCTGCAGATCTGAAGAAGCCTCTGACTGAAGACGCTCTGTAGTTGTATGACAGTCTGATGTAGAGGATGCTCTGGATCTATGGGGTCTTCTTTTCAACTCATCAGGGTTTTGTGGCTGTAGTTGAGGTATTATTTGAGCTTTTGTGATGTTAATCACCTGCTGCCAGTTGTAAACCACCTTGTTGCCATGGTTATGCATCATAACAAATGTACAAAAATAGAAAGTATCAGCAAAAATCCTTCCAGCTGCACAGCATTCAAAACCAGAGAGAACAGTTGTCCACAAAAACAATGTTTCTACCAAAAATGGAAGAATTAAAGTTTTAAAAAAGAAAAAAATATGAACCAAAGTAAAAGAGCTACTCCAACATGCTGCCACCTTGAGCGGCGCAATTCCGGAATAAGAAGTAATTTCAATACATTTATACAAACATTTCAATCAGTTAAAAAGTTTCCTATTTACGGAATCCCAGCAGATTGCGTCAATCATTGGCGTGAGGTTGGGCCCCATTGATGCAGACTTTCCATCCACAGCAATCCTTCATCAATCCCTCATACTGAGCAAGCATGTAGCGACGGTGGAGAGGAAAAACTCCCCTTTTAACAGGAAGAAACCTCCAACAGAACCAGGCTCAGTAGGAGTACTTTCTATGTTACAGAAAGTAAAAAGTTGATAACAGGACACAGTGGATGTTCAGTTACTGGGAGCATCATCCCAGTCGATGCCCCCTGTCCAACAGGGCATTGCAGCCAAGCAGGATACCAGACCAGGTATATCTTCTATGGAGAGAAAAACACTGAGAGAACACAAAGTTAACAGTCGAGATAACAGAATATATAGTAATACAACTGGAGAGTAGTAGTAGAAAAGGAAGTAGCAGAGTGAAGAAAATTGGTAAGTCTGTCCTCCAGCAGTCTAAGCCTATAGCAGCATAACTACAGAGATAGCTCAGGATGATGTTGTGCCGCAGATAGGTAGGATTTGGCTATGAATAATTACTTAGGGCAATTATTAATAAGAATAATAATTTTATGTAAAAATTACCAAGTTTAGGGGCACCATCCTGTTGAATTCCAGGAACATTTATATATATATATATATATATATATATATATATATATATATATATATATATATATATATATATATATATATATATATATATATAGCCAAATTGTTCAGTCTCAGATAATTAAACAATAGATGAAGGAATAAGTTCTAACGCTGTGGACATTAATTGTATGCATCACTCCAAGTAATCCCAGACAACTTCTCTTTAAGATAAGGGGACTTTGTTTAGGAAATAGAAAATCCCATCTATTCTAAAGCATGCAAAAATTACTACAGATCTTAGACAATAATAATAGGTGAACATTAAACACAATTAACATGAAATGAAATCAGTGAGACAGCTGAGGTTCGGGTCAGAAAAGGAGGAGGGGGCCTCATTCCAGGGAGCCCAAATCACAGATAGCCTAGGAGACAAAGTCATAAATCTCAGCTCTGTGCCAAGATGGAGGAGAGCACATGGAGCCTAAGAAAGAATCATAAAACTAGCTTTGGCTAAAGGAGCACATGGGGGAAGCGTCCATGTGGTAGGCCTCTGCTTTAGCGACAGACTAAAGACAATGGAGCTAAACTTTTCAGCTAAGACCAGCTAACGCAGGCCTGACTGAGCCCGCCTGCCGATGGAGTTATCTGGGAGGGAGAGAGAGAGAGAAAGAGAGAGAGAAAGAGAGAGAGGGAGAACAAGAGGATGGAAACAAGAAAGGGGTGATCTGCTCAGGATAAAACAGACAGTTTCAAAGACAGCAATTTCACAGCTCAGACTTATACGTGCGACGACGCAAAAATGAGCAAACAGGTACAGCGCTTAAAAACACTTTAACCAACAATGAACGAGATCTAACTCGTTAAAACTCTATTTTCTCTGTTTATCTATGCCCAGACACATTATTAGTATTAATGAACCGGTTCAGTCCTACTTTGCCTTGAAGGAGGTCCAGTCCACTAGGAGGAGAGTGAATTGTGTCCGTAGTTGAGCAAGAAAAGGAAGAGTTATAAAAAAAACCTGTACATGATTTTAAGGACCGTGTGGCCCAAAGGCAGGCTGGATGGCCTGTAGGTCGACGTCTAACGAACTGTCTGGGAACAGTTCTGATATAGCTCACACGAGATACACAAACCGTATGAGCACTTCGGAGCGAGTTCTTCCCCGGTCCAGCGGGTCAGCCCAAAAGAGAATCTTCACCGGTGAGATGTCCTCTGTTCAGCAGTAGTTCATCCAAGAACTTCCAGCTGGAGAACAATTCAAAATGGGCGCGACTACTCTTATAGCCCCCTTTGGCCGTGATGTCATCGCTGATGTCACCGTGGGTGGTCACGGACCGATAGGACTGTGTTGGGGGTCACTGCTAGGATTGCTGGGAAATGTGGTCTGCTCAGTCCATCTTTGAAATAGTTCCCAGACATTCAAAAGTCTGTTCAGTTCATCTTATGAGAAATGCAATCACAACAATGACCTAAGCCAGTATAACTATAAGCTTTATCAAAAAGGAAAGTTTTAAGCCTGGCCTTAAAAGTAAACAGAGTGTCTGCCTCACGGACTAAAGCTGGGAGCTGGAGTCATAACCTAGTATTACCTTGGATCCCTGTAGAAACAGTAGTTCGGTTTTCATTGAGTCTTGTGAACTATGTTTAGTATTATTTACTCTGCACTGAAATCGAAAACTCTGCAAGTAACAAATGCGAGAGGAAAAGAATATGAAACAGTAACTTTCAGGAGCACATGTAGTGAAGTCTCCTGATAATTTGCTGCCATGAGTGTATGAATTTCATTCTTGATATTGGAAAACAAAATTCTTAAACTCCCAATATTAATTAGTAGTGGGAGACATTGCTTATTTGTACATTGACTGATAAGTTCCTAAAGGAAGTCCCATCCCTCTTCACTGACGCTGTTTGCCACGTTTATCTACATACGAATTTACGGGAAACACATAAGCCATATTCATGTACTGTTATTTACAGCCAAAGGAAATAACATCAAATTATGAAATGTAAGTGTAGTTTGTCTTTAACAAGTTTGAGCCAAAAAATACAGTCTGCTAAAAGCGGGTGTTAATTTTGCTCCAGAAGAAGTAACACAGACCGAAAGTGCATTCTTTCCAAAAAAAAGGGGTCAGCGATGTTGCAGTAAGAGTAGCAATACTTCATAATAATATTACTCAAGTAAAAGTGTAGGTGAGTAGAACTACTCCTAAAAATACTTTCCCCCCCAAAAAAGTTACTCAAGTAAAGTTAACTGTGTTAATGTAACTAGTTACTACCCACCTCTAACAGTGAATATGTTTAGATTTTTTTGCATCCATCCCCTGACCTATACTTTTCATCAACCATTTCTTTGATTTGCTTGGAGTGCTCCTTAGTCCTCATGTTGTAATGGACAGTCACTGCACTCAGGTGATCTCCATTCCACTACTAGCACCAAATGGCTAGACCTCTGTTGAATTACATAAGTCATTTTAAAGGGGATGAATACTTATGCAATCACTTGTTTCATGTTACATATTTTTATTTATTGTCATTATTTTGTAGAAATCAGTTTTCAAAAAGACCCCTATGATGACTACGGACAATGGATTTAGTGTTCCCTCGCCCGGACGCGGGTCACTGGGGCCCCCCTCTGAAGCCAGGCCTGGAGGTGGGGCACTTTGGCGAGCGCCTGGAGGCCGGGCCTTTACCCATGGGGCCCGGTCGGGCTTAACCCAAAGAGGTAACATGGGTCCCCCTTCCCATGAGCTCACCACCTGTGGGAGGGGCCATAGGGGTCGGGTGCTATGCAGGATGGGCAGCGGCCGAAGGCAGGGACCTTGGCGGTCCGATCCTCGGCTGCAGAAGCTGGCTCTCGGGACATGGAACGTCACCTCTCTGGTGGGGAAGGAGCCGGAGCTGGTGTGCGATGTTGAGAGGTTTCGACTGGACATCGTCGAACTCACCTCGACGCACAGTTCCAGCTCTGGAACCCATCTCCTCGAGAGGGGTTGGACTCTCTTCCACTCTGGAGTTGCCCCCACTGAGCGGCGCCGAGCTGGGGTGGGCATACTTGTTGCCCCCCATCTTGGCGCCTGTACGTTGGGGTTTACCCCGGTGAACGAGAGGGTAGCCTCCCTCCGCCTACAGGTGGGGTGACGGGTCCTGACTGTTGTTTGTGCTTACACCCCAAATGGCAGATCAGATTATCCCCCCTTTTTGGAGGGGGTGCTGGAGAGTGATCCTCCCGGGGACTCCCTTGTTCTGCTGGGGGACTTCAACGCTCACATGGGCAATGACAGTGAGACCTGGAGGGGTGTGGTTGGGCAGAATGCCCCCCCCCCGATCTGAACCCGAGTGGTGTCTTGTTATTGGACTTCTGTGCTCGTCATGGACTGTCCATAACAAACACCATGTTCAAGCATAAAGGTGTCCATATGTGCACTTGGCACCAGGACACCCTAGGCCGCAGCTCGATGATCGACTTGGTTGTCGTCTCATCTGATCTGCGGCCGCATGTTTTGGACACTCGGGTGAAGAGAGGGGCTGAGCTGTCCACTGACCACTACCTGGTGGTGAGTCGGCTCCGTTGGTGGGGGAGGACGCCGGACAGACCTGGAAGGCCCAAACGTGTTGTGAGGGTCTGCTGGGAATGTCTGGCAGTCTCCTGTCAGAAGGAGCTTCAACTCACACCTCCGTGTTGTGGGGCTGTGTTGGTTAATGCGGCTCTGCAATATTGTGTGGGCATCGGGGGCAGTTCCCTTGGATTGGCAGACCAGGGTGGTGGTCCCCCTGTTTAAAAAGGGGGACAACATAGTGTCTTCCAACTACAGGGGGATCACACTTCTGAGCCTCCCTGGTAAGGCCTATTCAGGGGTTCTGGAGAGGAGGGTCCGATAGATAGTCGAACCTCGGATCCAGGAGGAACAATGTGGTTGTCGTCCTGGCCGTGGAACACTGGACCAGCTCTACACCCTCAGCAGGGTCTTGGAGGGTGCTTGGGAGTTCGCCCAACCGGTCTACATGTGTTTTGTGGCGTTCGACCGTGTCCCTCGGGGAGCCCTGTGGTGGGTGCTCCGGGAGTATGGGGTACCGGGCCCCTTGATACGGGCTGTCAGGTCCCTGTACGACCGGTGCCAGAGTTTGGTTCGCATTGCCGGCAGTAAGTCGGGCCTGTTTTCAATGAGAGTTGGAGTCCGCCAAGGTTGCCCTTTGTCACCGATCCTGTTCATAACTTTTAAGGACGGGATTTCTATATGTTACCTATATCTTTATTTTATATATAACCTATAGCTTTATTTTATATATTTATAATCTGTATATTAGCCTATATATCATCTATATCTATTATTTTATCTGTATTATGCATGTGTATATTACTCATGAATTATATTGTATATATTATTAAAATGGCTGAGTAGTGCTTTCTGCTTCTCTATCTTATATCATTGTGAGTCCTAAACAGAATAACAAAAGAAACACACCCAACCAGGTTGGGTGGAGGGGGCCTCGGAAGGATGGCCAGAGTCCAAAAAATAAACAACAAAAGGCTAAAGTCCTGAGGTCTGCGGAGCAGAACCTTGCGGCGTGGTGGCCGGCTGCGGAGCAGAACCTTGCGGCGTGGTGGCCGGCTGCGGAGCAGAACCTTGCGGCGTGGTGGCCGGCTGCGGAGCAGAACCTTGCGGCGTGGTGGCCGGCTGCGGAGCAGAACCTTGCGGCGTGGTGGCCGGCTGCGGAGCAGAACCTTGCGGCTTGGGAACCGGCTGCGGAGCAGAACCTTGCGGCTTGGGAACCGGCGTCGACTCAGGGGACCTTGGTAGGACGCTGGGAACTCTCTAGAGGACAGAGTGGAGGACCCTCGAGAGGATGGAGTAGAGGACTCCCGGAGAGGAGTAGAGGACCCAAGACGTGGCGCTGAAGACCCACGGCGAAGAGGCGCTGAAGACCCACGACTTGGCGTGGGACTCACGGCCATGTCCGTCTGGATACCCTGGGCGGAGCCAAGAGCCCGAGGCGTATCCTTCTCGACACCCTCAGCGGAGTCTGGAGCCCGAGGCGTGTCCTTCTGGACATCCTCGGCGGAGTCTGGAGCCCGAGGCGTGTCCCTCTGGACACCCTCGGCGGAGTCTGGAACCAGGGGCGTGTTCTCCGGGACACCCCCGGCGGAGTCAGGAACCCGAGGCGTGTCCTCCGGGACACCCCCGGCGGAGTCAGGAACCCGAGGCGTGTCCTCCGGGACACCCCCGGCGGAGTCAGGAACCAGAGTCGCGTCCTCCGGGACACCCCCGGCGGAGTCAGGAACCAGAGACGTGTTTTCTGGAACATCCCCTGTGGAGTCAAGAACCAGAGCCGTGTTTTCTGGAACATCCCTAATGGACTCAGGAACCAGAGGCGGGTCCTCCAGAACACCCCCTGTGGAATCAGGAACCAGAGGCATGTTTCCTGGAACATCCCCTGTGGAGTCAAGAACCAGAGGTGTGTTCTCTGGAACACCCCCTGTGGAGTCAGAAGCTAGAGGCGTTTGGCGTCTCCTCCAAATGGAGGTGCCGTAAGCCTCAAACAAGGCTTCCAACATCCCAGAGTCATTCTGGAATTGTTTACAAAATAACACAAACTCCTCCTCGGTGATAGTACTTAGTAATGTTGGAGAGTCTGGAGGAGGAGCGGAAGGCGGGGCTTGAGGCTGGCTGGGAGCCGGGACCGGAGACTGGTCGTGCCGGCTTTGTGCAGGGAGCGGACCCCGGAAACGCGAGTGCTGTCGGGCGGCTTACCACCTCAAGATACCTGGGTAGGAGATAGGTCGCGCCGGCCGGGAACAGGGAGCGCACCCCGGAAACACTGGGGGAGGCGGTCAGCGTCAGCAACTGGCTGGCTGCTACGGGGAACCGGGACCAGAGCGGCCTGGAGGTCGTGGTGCAGGGTAGGCTTCTCGGAAGCCAGGATGTCGCCCCTCGAGTCCCCCTGGAGAGAAATAGGAGCTTTAGGACGCCGACGACGGCGGCGGCTCGAGGAGCGGAGGAACTGTTCATCTCAACCCCGAGAGGACCAGAACCGGGAGGACAGCAGGCTAACGGGGATTCGACATTGGGTGAGTCGGAATAAAGTCCTTGGCTAACACACCAGTCTATTAGCTCCTGCAATTCCTCCTCAGAATGTGTCTGTTCTGCTGGGTCCATATCGGTTGGTTCGTTCTGTCAGGTTGTGGTTTCAAAGAGGATCCAAATGCAGAACGTTTAAGAACTCGAATTTAATTAATAATAAATTCCAAAACTTACAATAATTACGAGGAAGCCAGGGAACATAGAGACCAGGGAACGCAGGAACCAGGAAGGGAGGAAAGACAGGCAATAGGGAAGGCAGGAACCAGATGGGGAAGAATGACAACGAATCAGTGAGTAGTGACTGAAGGAGAGGTGAATATATACTAGGGAGGAAATGAGGAAGTGACTGAGAAGACCAATGATCAATTAGTGGGAGCAGATGCAGGTGAGAGGGAGAGAGCAGGTGGAAGTAATCAACTGGGATAGGAGGTAAAAAGGCTGGGAGACTGGGAGGAAGACCAGGAGCAAAACATAAGGACTAGACAGAGGATAATACTAAAGAGGAATACAAAATAGAAAGGAGCAAGGAGTGATAAACATCTAAGAACAAGGAGAAATATGGAAACAGAAAGTGCAGAAATAACTAGTAGAAACAAAGAATAACTAAATACGATAATAGAATTAAATAAGGAAAATAACTAACAAAACACAAACACCTAGGAACCATGACATTTCATCAGTAAATCGGAATATTCTAACGCCACAGGTTTTGTGATTTTGGCTAAAAATGGCATAATCATAATTTAAAGACCACTGAGAACTATATAAAATAGCTCAAAAAGATGATCGGAATGGGTCTTTAAGCCATTGAATATAGAAAAAGGCCGAACCATCTGTCCTGTATCATAGCTAAATGTCTGCAGTTAGCAGACAAAAGAAAAACACATTAAAATCAGTTTAGTATTTAGCGAGTTATGATTTAATAAATGCGCTGACGCTTCATTGCGTCTGCCAAACAGATTACAAAGTGGAGCGGGGGATACCTACTCCCCAAGATGGCGGCCCCATGGCTCATCAGCTCCGGACGCCACTTGACTCTCAGAGCGGAGGCGCCATGTTGGCAGTAATCAGTCAAATGAACGTAGCTGGCTGTGATTTTACTCCATCGGAGTTTACTCCCCATTTTAAAACAGAAGATATTATTGTTTATACCGGCAAACTAAAGAGATTAAACATCTCCGACCCTTGCCATGCCCCTGGGATACTTTTTAAAACTTCAGAAACTGTCAGTGCAGACCTTTTAACGGATCAGAGATAGCTACTCTCACAACACACACAGTTTGTTTTTAAAGTTGCTGGGGACAATTATTATTAATTATTCATATAGTCTATAAAGATTAATCTGTTTCACGTTTATGCACTGCAGTGAATAAACAGGTGTTGAAAATCGCATCTTTATTCCATCAATAAAAGTTGAAAGCCATAGGCTTACTTGTTTTGTTTTTCAAATGGCACTGAAAACCATCATTAGGATGTTTGCTTTCATTAAAATCCACATTATAGCACGTAGAACAATGTTGGTACCTCGCCCCAGAAGAATATGTGCAACAATAAAACGTGTTCCCTTCCACACTAACTAACAATTCAGTTAACAACGCAGTCGGGAACGAGCTGGATGCTGAGAGAAGCGTCGATTTTTTTGACTGCTGCTTCCACCTGGCCAGCAATTGTTGGAGCCTTATCCAGTGTTAGATCCTCCTCAACGCTGTGGCTAATCACCCGGAGCTGTACGACACCAGCTGTTTTCTCTACAGAGACAGGAATAAAAAAGGACCTTGCTTGGAGGAATATAAGTGAGGAGAGAGGGCAACCTGGTAAGTTCACTTCACTTTTAAAAGTGTTCACGTTACTGACCCTGCGAACCTGCGCAGGTTACTCTTCATAGTAAATAGAGAATGGAGACTCTCTCTTCCAACTCTAGATCGACAGCTGTCATCTTGCAAAAACACCGTCTGGCACTAGCTCCTCACCCAAATTGCATATTTCTGGGTTGACACGCATCAAAATATACCATTTTGATGCGACTCCAATTCGCTTTGGACGCACATCCAGCTGTGAATGTTCAAACGTCAAACTTTGGCGTGCGGCGCGTTTTTGACGCTTTGGTGTGAATGCACCGTAAGCATTGATCACTAGCATGTAGTTGTCGAAAATTTTCCGCCATGTAGAAAACAGAATTGGCCATTCACCAACATGATGAAGAAATGACGGTGGATCCTGACCTGATGCGCTCATCCTTGATGCCAATTTGTTATGTTGATAATAAATGGATGGAGACAGAGAGCTGTGGAACTCGTGCTGGTATTCAGGCAGTCTGCAGATTAGACATTTATCACTCACATCTCTCTTCTTCTCTCTTGCCATGACCTGTTCAGCCATAGAGCCCCATACTGGTGAAAGAAATACATGTTCTTATTCAGTCCCAAGTAAAATAGTTCTTCACATTTATAGAAGTGCCTGTAAACACAACACAGTCGCTGTAGATAAACACAACACAGTCCCTGTAGATGGCCGGATCAGATCAGCTGCTTTAGAATCAGTTGGTGACAAAAACAATGCCAACAATAGCATGAGATAAAGTATAAAAATGCTGACTGAATATGATATGAAAACATGCAAATGTGCCTCTGGTTTAGGGCTGGATGATATGGACCGAAACTTATATCTCGATATTATTTTGCTGAAATCCAATTTCTGATATATATCTACATATTTCTCTTCCCAAAAATTACTGACAAAAAAGCAATTAAGAATCTAAGCTACATGTCTGAAATGTCACACAGACAATTTTATTGACAAACAGCTGTAGATGTACGTTAGAAACTGCATCAAAAATAAAGAATCAGCTTATATTATTAATATTAATTTCTTGAACAAAATAATGTTCTTTTCTTCATAACTTCAACATTTTCTGTTATTGCTTTGCTATTAAAAGGTACTGTTTTAGCAGGGCTGGGTTGGTGTTGAAATTCAGCCCGGGAGCTTGGTTCTGAGAGGCCTTTTATCTGATCGCTCTAAGGATGCAAGCAGAACCATCATTTTAATAAAAATACTTTTACTAGTTGTATAACAGCATAATATATAACATTTAACATATGAGTGTGCGTTAAATGATATGAGTAAAATAAATAATAAAAATTAGTTGTTGAGGACAGTGAGAAAAAACAGATCTAAATCTTTGGAAGCTGGGCGTGCATAAAAATCAAAATCCTCATCTTCATCTGGCTGTTTCCCTGGCTCAGTTTCCCCCGAACAGAACCTTGCCTTTTCATGTGCATCTCTTAGCGATGTCTTCTTCTCTTTGTTCTTTATTTTCTCTTTTTTTTTTTTTTGTAACAGGAAAATAACTGTTGACTGATTGGGAGGCTGAGCCAATTACATTTCAATACTAACTGCTGAAACCAGAGTCCTGCAACTGGTGAAAGATACATATTTGAAATTTGTGGGGTTCGGGCGGAAGTTTCTTTAATTCACTTGGGTCATAGATTAGAAAATTATTAATTTAATAATTATCTCAAAATATCAGGTGCCATGGCGACACTTTATTTTGAGCTTGGGCGGCTGTCCTTTCAAAACAGAAGAGAGCTGCTGATGTCTGGTAGCAGCTAGCAAAGAATATCAAAATATCTGATATAAAAACATTTATGGAATATTTCCAAACCTTCCAGAATCAAGCGCAGCAGAGAGGTACTCATCTGCTGCAGATGCAGGCATCAACAGTACACTGTACAACGATCTTCTTTTAAGGTGCGTCACTCACGTACACAAGTAGACATACAGCAGGATCATGATGGCCTGCAGAACGAAGTTTTGCACATTCTTCATATTGTTCCGTCGTTATTATAACTTGTGGTAAAGTTTCGTAGTGCTGGACTTCTTTGTTAACATGAGTTTTCGACATTCTCTACAGTCTGCATTAATAAGTTTCACATCTGACACTTCCAATCCAAACACTCTCCAAATAATTCAGCCAGTCGTTTTTTTTTTACTAACCAGCTTCTCTTCAATACTTTCCCTCGTGCCTTCGTTTGTCTCCATACTGTCGCTACCTGCAGACTAAGTGCAGCAGTGAGTTTGGCAGTTAGTATGAGATGCGTTCAGCAAGGAAGAAAGGCAGAGCAAGGTGAAGTAACCCAAGAGATAGATGGGGAGGTAAGAAGACATACTGGTATATTTATATCAATATAAACAATATTGGTCAATATTGTGACTTCTCTGAAAATATGACAATATTCTTTAAAAACTCGAGATATCGTCCAGCCTTACTCTGGATCATACCTAAACAAATTATGGACACATTTCAATCCCTCCTAGCAGTATTGCATATATTTATCATCATAAATTATTTCAGCACCAGTAGAAAAAAAAATCACCCTGACATGTTTGACTTGACATTCAGCTTCCAGTCACATTTCTCATGTGGGCTAATGAGTTTGTCACATCTCAAAGATGAGGCTATCTCTTCCAATTAACCTAAGAAAATGTTCTCTGTACATGTCCTGCGGTACAGAGCTGTAGAGTTGTTACCCTCAGTATAAGCAGGACCGTGGTCTCATCAGCCAGGCCACAATTGAAATGAAAGGTTCCTATTAAATGTCCTGATAAGAGAAATCTTTTCGCTCAGAAGGAGATGATTAAAACTTAGAGGACAAAGAGGAGGCTTTGAGGCAGATGGATCATATCTTCACTGAAGCCAGATTGAATAGGTTTTACTGAATGATGCCAGTAAGATTAAGGTCTTCTCATTGATATTTTCATTGAGGAGAATAAATCCAACTGGAATAACAGACAGACTGTCCACCGGAGAACACAAGGTAAAAGGGGTTATGTTTATGAGAAGTATCATTTGCAAAGACAGAAAGGGAATCTCAACAGTGAAAAAAAAAATCTTACTAATAGCAACTTTAATGTCTCTTTTATGGAGAAACAATCACATACACTGCTCAGATATAGTTTTGACCCATAGTTTGAGTTTTATTCACTGTGTTTGGAACTGTTGTCCTGCTTGGAAATCCACACTTGTTTCATATTCAGATTGTTACCAAGAATGTCCCCGATAGTTTTCTCCATTCATCCTACCTTGAATGATATGAAGCAGAGCTATATGTTATAAGACTGCCCATACCATGATGTCTCCTGCTCCAATCTATACTTTTAGCAAGGTGTTTGTTGGGGTGGTGTGCTAAATAATTCTTCCTACAGAACTTGTGTCCAATTAAAAGAGTTCAGCTTTGGCCTCATCTGACAAGACAAAATCCACCCAGAATTTCACTTGTCCACATACTCTGCAGCAAACTAAAGGAGTTTTTAAATATGCTATTTCTTCAGCAGTGGAGTCTTAGAGAATGGAATAGAATCATCCTTTATTGTCCCAAAAATTGGAAAGTGACAGCAAAGTGACAGGTAATAGAAGCATTTAGAGTCACATAAGAAAAGTATAAAATGTATAAAAACAAAGTTAAGAATAATATACAGTGGCTTGCAAAAGTATTCGGCCCCCTTGAACTTTTCCACATTTTGTCACATTACAGCCACAAACGTGAATCAATTTTATTGGAATTCCAGGTGAAAGACCAAAACAAAGTGGTGTACACGTGAGAAGTGGAACGAAAATCATACATGATTCCAAACATTTTTTACAAATAAATAACTGAAAAGTGGGGTGTGCGTAATTATTCAGCCCCCTGAGTCAATACTTTGTAGAACCACCTTTTGCTGCACTTCCAGCTGCCAGTCTTTTAGGGTATGTTTCTACCAGCTTTGCACATCTAGAGACTGAAATTCTTGCCCATTCTTCTTTGCAAAACAGCTCCAGCTCAGTCAGATTAGATGGACAGCGTTTGTGAACAGCAGTTTTCAGATCTTGCCACAGATTCTAGAATGGATTTAGATCTGGACTTTGACTGGGCCATTCTAATACAAGGATATGTTTTGCTTTAAACCATTCCATTGTTGCCCTGGCTTTATATTTAGGGTCGTTGTCCTGCTGGAAGGTGAACCTCCGCCCCAGTCTCAAGTCTTTTGCAGACTCCAAGAGGTTTTCTTCCAAGATTGCCCTGTATTTGGCTCCATCCATCTTCCCATCAACTCTGACCAGCTTCCCTGTCCCTGCTGAAGAAAATCACCCCCAGAGCATGATGCTGCCACCACCATATTTGACAGTGGGGATGGTGTGTTCAGAGTGATGTGCAGTGTTAGTTTTCCGCCACACATAGCGTTTTGCATTTTGGCCAAAAAGTTCCATTTTGGTCCCATCTGACCAGAGCACCTTCTTCCACATGTTTGCTGTGTCCCCCACATGGCTTGTGGCAAACTGCAAACGGGACTTTTTATGGTTTTCTTTTAACAATGACTTTCTTCTTGCCACTCTTCCATAAAGGCCAACTTTGTGCAGTGCACGACTAATAGTTGTCCTATGGACAGATTCCCCCACCTGAGCTGCAGATCTCTGCAGCTCATCCAGAGTCACCATGGGCCTCTTGGCTGCATTTCTGATCAGCGCTCTCCTTGTTCGGCCTGTGAGTTTAGGTGGACGGCCTTGTCTTGGTAGGTTTACAGTTGTGCCATACTCCTTCCATTTCTGAATGATCACTTGAACAGCGCTCCGTGGGATGTTCAAGGCTTGGGAAATCTTTTTGTAGCCTAAGCCTGCATGTGTCGTTGTGCATTAAAAAGTAAACATATAATTTACAAGAAGTTAACAGATATAAAAACTGTGAAAAACATATGTGCAAATAACAGCAGCAGAAATGTTAATTAAGTGAATGAAACAGTGCAAATTACTGCAGGGGTGTAAGCATTATTGAGTTTGTTGGGACCAGTTCTGATTGTAGAGGCTAACAGCTGTAGGGATGAAGGACCTCCAAAACCGCTCCTTCATCCACATAGGATGCAGCAGTCTGTCACTGAAGGAGCTCTGCAGCTCAGCAACTTCTTTATGCATGGGTGGGAGACTGTCCATCAGTGATGTTATTTTGGCCAGAGTCCTTTTGTCTCCCCCTACCTGCACTGGATCGAGGGGGCACCCTAGAAGTGAGCTGGCCTTCTTGATGAGCTTATCCAACCTCCTCCTCTCAGCTGTAGATAAACTGCTGCTCCAACTTACTACGCCAAGAAGATGGCTGATGCCACCATAGAGACAAAGAAGGTCTTTAGGAGCACTCCCTGGACTCCAAAAGAAATCAGCCTCCTCGGCAGGCAGAGTCTGCTCTGACCCTTCCTGTAAAGAGCATCAGTGTTGTGGCTCCAGTCCAGTTTATTGTTCACGTGAATGCCCAGGTACGTATAAGAGTCTAATATCAATAATATGAATTATCAAAAATATTAGCCTCATCTAAACCTTCAACTTGTATGTTGAATTCCCAACCAAATTATTTAAGGAAGTGTTCCATTTGGTTCTTGGCCCCATAGTGGATATGATGAATCTATCCTTAGTAAACGGATACGTACCACAGGAATTTTAAATAGCTGTAATTAAACCTTTACTCCAGAAACCTTCCCTTGATCAAGATGACTTAGTGAATTACAGACCTATATCTAACCTTCCTTTTTTATCCAAAGTCCTTGAGAAAATAGTTGCTAATCAAGTCTGTGAGCATCTAAACAGTAACGAGCTGTTTGAAGAGTTTCAGTCAGGTTTTAGAGCTCATCATAGCACTGAAACAGCACTGGTGAAGGTTACTAATGATATTCTCATGGCCTCAGATAATGGACTGGTGTCTGTTCTGGTCTTGTTAGATCTCAGTGCTGCTTTTGACACAGTGGATCATAATATTCTCTTAGAAAGGCTTGAACATGTTGCAGGGATCAAAGGAACAGCACTAGGCTGGTTTAAATCATATTTGTCTGATAGATTCCAGTTTGTTCATCTAAATGATAAATCTTCTTCACTCTCAAGGGTTACTTGTGGAGTTCCACAGGGTTCTGTGCTTGGACCAATTCTCGTTACCATATATATGCTCCCAATTGGTAAAATCATTAGACAGCATGGGATAAATTTCCACAGCTATGCCGATGATACACAACTATATTCATCCATGAATTATGATAAATCCAATCAGTTAAGTAGATTACAGGCATGTCTGGAAGACAGTAAAAACATGAATGACTCTAAACGTTCTGCTTTTAAATTCTGACAAGACAGAAGTTGTCGTCTTTGGACCAGAAACTCTAAGAAATAAACTGCTCAGTCAACCACTTCTTCTGAATGGCATTAAATTGGCCTCCAATAATAAAGAACCTTAGCATTATTTGATCAAGACATGACATTCGAATCTCATATTAAACAGGTTTCTAGGATTTTCTTCTTTCACCTCAGGAATATTGCTAAAATTAGAAACATCCTGTCCAGGAGTGATGCTAAGAAACTAGTCCATGCATTTGTTACCTCAAGGCTTGACTACTGTAATTCTTTACTATCAGGAAGTCAAAAAAATGCCATTAAAAGCCTTCAGTTGATCCAAAATGAAGCAGCAAGAGTTCTGATGAATATTAAAAAGAGAGATCACATTTCCCCCGTTTTAGCTTCCCTTCATTAGCTCCCAGTTAAGTCCAAGATATAATTCAAGATCCTCCTTCTTACATATAAACCCCTAAAAAATCAAGCTCCATCATACATCAGAGATCTGATTGTTCCTTATGTTCCTAACAGAGCCCTTCGCTCTCAGACTGCAGGTTTACTTGTAGTTCCTAGGATTTCTAAAAGTAGAATGGGAGGCAGATCTTTTAGTTATCAGGCTCCTCTCCTGTGGAACCAGCTCCCAGCTTTAGTCCGTGAGGCAGACACTCTGTTTACTTTTAAGGCCAGGCTTAAAACTTTCCTTTTTGATAAAGCTTATAGTTAGAGTGGCTAAGGTCATCCTGAGCTATCTCTGAACTTATGCTGCTACAGGCTTAGACTGCTGGAGGACAGACTGGCCAGTTTTCTTCACTCTGCTGCTTTTCTTCTACTACTCTCCAGTTGTTGTTGGGTTTTCTTTTGCTGTTATTTCGATTGTTAATTTGTTTTGTTTTTTCTGTGTTTTTCTCTCCATAGAAGCTACACCTGGTCTGGTATCCTGCTTAGCTGCAATGCCCTGTTGGACGGGGGCCGTCGACTGGGATGATGCTCCTAGTAACTAATCATCCTCCGTGTCTTGTTATCAACTTTTTACTTTCTTTAATATAGAAAGTACACTTATATCAGATCTTCTGTTCTTTCTGTGTCTCTGCTCTGTCTTCTTGAACCCCAGACGGTCGTGGCAGATGGCCGCTCCTACTGAGCCTGATTCTGCTGGAGGTTTCTTCCTGTTACAGGGGAGTTTTTCCTCTCCACTCTTAAAACATGCTTGCTCAGTATAAGGGATTGCTGTGGTTGAAGTCTGCATGAACGAATAAGGCAAGGCAAAGCAATTTTATTTGCATAGCACACTTTCAACAACAAGGTAATTCAATTTGCTTTACATGATTAGGGGATAAAGTAACATCAGCAAAAACATACACAGAGCATATGACACGTAAAAACAGTATTCAAAAGCAGACATGAATTTAAGATAATGTAAAACAGCATGAAACACACCAAAAACATATGATACATGAAAACATTATTAAAAGCCAGCTCTAAACAGATGGGCTTTTAGCCTTGATTTAAAAGAATTCTCAGCAGCATTCTAGGAATGTTGAGTAGACTGGAATTAGAGGACCTGAGTGGTCTGGGGGGGTTGGTATAGTGACAGTAGATAGTAGACAGTAGATATAGTGAGAGTAGATCTTCAACATACTTTGGTGCTAAGCCATTCAATGACTTATAAACTACTAAAAGTATTTTAAAGTCTATTCTCTGAGCTACAGGGAGCCAGTGTAAGGACTTTAGAACTGGGGTGATGTGCTCTACGTTCCTGGTTCTTGTGAGGACGCAAGCAGCAGCGTTCTGGATCAGCTGCAGCTGTCTGATTGACTTTTTAGGCAGACCTGTGAGTATGCTGTTGCAGTAATCAATCCGACAACAGATAAACGCTTAGATGAGTTTTTCTATAATAAACTGAATAATCATCTAAATCATAACAAATAAAGGCTTGAAATATCTCGCTTTGCATGTATTGAGTCCATATCTTGTATTAGTTTCACCTTTTAAATTTAATTACTGAAATTAATAACCGTTTGCAAGATATTCTAATTTATTGAGTTTCACCTGTATGGACGCTTGGTGAGGCTCCCTCTGAGGCACATATTGTCATAGTTTTTTGACGCGCTGGGCGCTCCCATTGAATGTTATAGAGATCCCTAAACGTTGGTAACTGACGACATGGGAAGGATGAGGAAGATGACGACGAAAACTAAACTCTGGAGGATACACTTTTTATTGTCTTATTGAGACTCCTGCTTTTTGCTTTTATTATTACCTTTCATCCATCCATTATCTCCACTGCTTATCCTTACAGGGTCATGAAGAAGCGGTTGTCTATCTCCAGCGGTCATCGGGTGAAAGGCAGGGTCAGTCCAAGGTCAAGGAGGTTGGCAGTTCATTGCAGGGCAACACAGAAACACACAGGACAAACAACTATTTAGAGATACCAGTTAACCTCACAGTCATGTTTTGGACTGTGAGAGGGAGAACATGCAAACTCCATACAGAAAGACCCCAGACTGGGATTAAGGACCTTCAAGGCAACAATGCTAAAAGCTGTCCAAGCAAAAATACAAATTTCTCAGTATACACTTTCTGACTTTTGTTTAATTATGACAT
Organism: Valencia hispanica; assembly: GCA_963556495.2. Lineage (NCBI taxonomy): Eukaryota > Metazoa > Chordata > Actinopteri > Cyprinodontiformes > Valenciidae > Valencia > Valencia hispanica. The sequence goes on along the minus strand of OY747709.1, from coordinate 4,867,185 downwards.
TAAAAAGTGAACTATTATTGCTGCAGGTTACTTTTCTAACATAGAAGAGTAGTAATTTCTAATATGTATTTCCAGAGATTTTAAAGTAACCTTTGCTATGGCTGACTTGTGAAACATTGCCTATCTGAACTTTGTTGTTAAACTATTATTTCTTAAAAAACATTAAGAAGGAACAGTTTAATCATATTCAATCATACTTCTTACAAAGTATGATTGATGTGTTTCAGAACTGGGCCAAGTGTCCTCTTTTTGGAGATCAAAATATGGTCACCCTGTATTAGCCAGTGATGTTTGCTGTTCATGTTAGCTGTCGCTTCATAGTAACAGGAGGAAGTTAAGCCTCATGTCTAAACCTTGATATCATCTACAGATCCTTCCTGAAAACGGAGATAACTTACCGGATCCTTCAGTGCCGTAACACTCCTCGTCCTGTATCCGTGCCTGGTCAGCCTCTGCATCGCTCCCCATCTGGTAACCGTCTCCATACTCACCTGTCTCCCTCTTGCCGTTCCTCTGCCAAGGGGCCAAGTGGACACCATACATTTGGTCCAATGAACACCAGGAACGTAGGCGGTGAATTTGACAGTCCATAGACCATGTAATGGGTTACCTACAGACTCACAAATTTGTAGAAGGGACAGGCCATCATAAATTAGCAGTGGTGGGGTAAGGAGGATAACATACAGAAAAAACAGTGACAGGAATGCCAGCCACAACAGCGCCATCTTGAACCTCACTTGCATGTGCTGGTCATGGACAGCTTTTTTCTTCCCCTTCCTCTACTACTACTACTAAAAAGAGTGCACATTTTATTCAAGAATTTTCAGAGTTTTTATCACTTCTGCACAACTCCTTTGAAATAATAATTTTAGCTGGTGATTTTGATTTACACATGGATAACCTTTTAGACCCTTTATCAAAAGATTTCTTTAAATATTCTGACTTAAATGGATTTTAGCCAACATGTCAGGCATCCGGCTCACAACAGAGGACACACCCTGGACTTGGTCATCTCATATGGCCTGTCCATCAGTGTGTCCTCTGTTGTTGACTTGGCTGTCTCTGGCCACTACTGTGAGTTTTTTAACATCACCAGTTTTATCCAGCAGGAGACCTCTATGAGAACTGTCAGGAAGTACCATCTAACCCCTGAAGTGGCTGCAGGTTTTCTTGAAGTCTTTGAAAAGAATCCTCCTATAGCTTTACCTGCCCCCTGGGATTTTATTGTCAATGATTTTAACAGTAGGCTTTAGTCCACTCTTGACCTGCTTGCTCCACTTAAAGTTCAAAGTTTACACTCTAAAGCTGCACCGCTGTGGAGAAATAAAAACCTCAGAAAAATAAAGAGAGATTGTAGGGCGGCAGAGAGAAAATGGAGGAAAAGTTAAACCACGATAAACCATCAATGATACACAGATCTTCTCAAATAATATGATAACGCAGTAAGAAATTCAAGAAACGTATACTTTTCCAAAATCATCTCAGAACATAAAAATAATCAATTGACAAACTTTTTAACAGTGCTACTACTGCATTTCCTAAAAAAAAACCTCAAACAATCTTTGTGAGGAGTTCGCAGACCACTTCAGAGGGAAGGTAGACACCATCAGATGTAAGATTGTATCTCCTCAGAGTAACATGGTTTTAGACAAATCTGAGTGTGTCTCTACCAGAGAAAACGCTGGACAGTTTTGTCCTGGTAGAAGTTGGGACTCCTGATAAAGTTTTCTCCTCAGTGAGGCCCACCACATGTGTTTTGGACCCGATTCCCACTTCATTTTTTAAGCAATTTTATGGATCTTTTAGAGATGAGATTTTAACCATGATGATTTGCTCTCTTCAGACGGGGGTCTTTCCTGTCGCCTTTAAACGGGGGGTAGTGAGGCCCCTGCTGAAGAAGAGCAATTTAGATTTTAATGCTCTTAACAATTTCAGACCAGTATCTAAATTACCGATTTTAAGCAAAATTTCAGAAAAGCTTGTTTCATTTCAACTTAATGATTTTATTAATGAGCACAATGTCCTGGAGAAATTTCAGTCTGGTTTTAGGGTGAACCACAGCACAGAGACGGCCCTTTTGAAGATTTTAAATGATTTTAGATTAAATTATGACGCTCAGAGGGTGACAGTGTTGGTTCTACTGGATCTCAGGGCTGCGTTTGATACAGTAGACCACACTATTCTTTTAACTCGTTTAAAACAGATCAGCCTCTCTGGTGCTGTTCACAAATGGTTTACATCCAATCTCACAGACAGGACTTTTATGGTAAATTTAGATACCTGCTCCTCTAAGGTCCACAAGATCACATGTGGTGTGCCCCAGGGTTCAATTTATGGCTCAGTGCTTTTTAAGCTTTATATGCTCCCTCTTGGGGGTGTCATCAGAAGACACGGAGGTAACTTTCACAGTTATACATCTCCATGTCTCCCGATGACACACGGCCAATGGATGCACTTTTTAACTGCATTTTATACATCAAATCCTGGATGACAGAAAACTTTCTCCCGCTCAACCAGGACAAAACTGAAGTTTTAGTCCTCGGTCCTGAGGCTCAGAGAAACTTTTACCAAAACTACAATCACTGTCTTTTAATCCTTCTTTACAAATGAAGAACCTGGGCGTGATTTTTGACTCTGAGCTGACTTCTATCTCTCACATTAAACATATTACTAAAATAGATTTTTATCAACTAAAGAACATCGCCAGAGTACGTCCCATTCTCTCTCGGGCCAATATGGAGACACTGATTTATGCTTTTATCACCAGAATTGATTACTGTAATGCCCTGCTTTCTGGTCTTTCCAAAAAGAGTATATCAGGTTTACAACTCCTACAAAATTCAGCAGCAGGCATCCTGACGAAGACCAGGAGGGGGGAACACATTTCACCCCCCTAAATTGATTGCATTGGCTCCCCGTAAGTTTTAGGATCACTTTTAAGGTTCTTTTAATGGTTTTTAAGTGTCTTAATGGTCTTGGGCCTTCTTATTTCTCTGGACTGCTTTTACCATATGAACCTTCACGGTCTCTGCGCTCCTCTGGCAGCCATCTCCTTGTCACCCCAAAAGTCAGGACACACACTCACAGTGAGGCGTCTTTCCAGTACAACGGCCCTCACCTTTGGAACAGGCTGCCAGAGAACCTCAGGGCTGCAGAGAACATTCTTGTTTTTAAGAGCAGGCTCAAGACTCACCTTTTTAACCTAGCTTTTAACTGATTATTATTTATTATTGTGTGTTTAATTGCTTTGCATGTTTGATATGATCATATTTTATCAGTGTTTTACTATTAAATCTTATCACATTTATTTACTACTTATTTTTATATTTTAATTTGTTATTCAATTCAATTCAGTTTATTTATATAGCGCCAATTCACAACAGATGTCATCTCAAGGCACTTAACAAGAAGTCATTTCAATACATTTATACAAACATTCCAATCAGTTAAAAAGTTTCCCATTTAAGGAATCCCAGCAGATTGCGTCAGTTATTTTAATCCCCATTCCAGTGTTTCCTCTGTGGGAGCCCTCTGCCTTGGGAGCGGTGGTCGGCTGTGGCTGCCTGGGTGCTCTCCAGGTGGAGTATGGGGTCTCGGCCTTGCCTCCACTGGGCGCCCTGTGTCGGTGCCTCGGTTCCGGCTGTTGATGTGCTGCTGCCGGTACAGATGGCCCCTCTGATGGCGTTTACTTGCATGGTTCATTTGTACTCGGCCCAAAGTCCTTTTTTACTGTTGCTTTTAACTGTGGGTGCATGGGAGTTGGGTTGGAGGAAGGGGGGCATAACTGTGACCATGCTTTTAAATCTGTGGCAGGGATGGGAATGTAGTTTTATGTGGGGCAATTTTAATCTGTAAAGCTCTTTGTGATCCAATTCTTGTATGAAAAGTGCTTTATAAATAAAGTTTGATTTAATTTGATTTTATCAAGTGTCCTGTTATACCAAGTTATCTTTTATTAAAATAAAAAACTAAACCTCCATTCAATTCTATAGGGACCACTTATTACTTGTTTTTCTTGAATGAAACGACCTAAAACAGTAACTCTGAAGCCAATATATGCCTATATTTGTTATTTTAGAAATACTTGTTCCATCGTACAGTATGCAATTTGTCATCTGAGTCCTTTTAAGTGAATTCATCACCTGAAACATTTAGAGAGACTGTTTCTTCAAGATGCCTTATATCACTTTGTGCTCCTGACTACTTCATTTCACGAACCACAGCCCAGACACTAGTCTTGACTCATGCTTCAAATGTATCTGAGAATGCCTGACAAGTATACATTCTTTTTGCCAAGTCAAATGATTGCACCAACTCCATGATGAAGTCAGCTGGCACTCCTTCTGGAATGAAGCTTTTTTTAAAGTAATTTAAAACTGCATTTCTACTCCTTAGGCATACATTTTATTGTTTATATTTAAAAATTTGCCACTGTATTTGCAGGTACCTATCTTCAGGGAATGAAAAGAGGAAATACATGGATGGTTCTGCAACCACATCCACGTCAACACAATGAATGACACAATCTGCTGGGATCCTTTAAATAACACGTTTAAACTGATTGGAATGTATGTACAATTGAATTGAAATGTGCCTTGAGATGACATCTGTTATGAATTGGTGCTATATAAATAAACTGAATTGAACTGAACTACACTGATGACCCAGCATAAATTCAGAGTTCTGCTGTCTCAAGCTGATCCTCTCTAAACCTATTGTAAACACAGTTGTCTTCACATGGAGAACGATTTATTTATCACCTGTTCATCAGAGCATTGCATGACCACAAACTAGTAAAACCAAAAGATCAATGCAAAATACGATGATATGAGCTACATTTCTGAAATTAACTCCTAATTTTGAGCTAGCCCAGCAGAAATAAACCAGCAGGGATAACGTCTTCGGAACAGATCCTGTAAGTTTAAAAATGTGTGGGTCTAAGCTATTTTAATTTAAAATTAAATGTTAAATACTTAATGTATAATAGCTGTGAAGCCATTATAACAGTCAAAACTCTGAATCAAGCTGACCCAGCACAGAAAGAGTAAAAATGTGTAATACGAACAGGACATGCTATTATTTTCTGACCTGCAAAAGAATGTAACTATTACAATCCTACGCATGTAGCCTTGAAGTTGGAGACAGGGTGGTGACAAAAGGATGCCAGAAAAGTAAACAGATCCAAGTTCTTGTGGGGCCCCTAGAAACAGCATAAAAACAATGAGGAATTAATACTTTCCTTTGCAGGGCACTGCAAATTGGTGGAATATTAGCTCCAGGCAGAGTCCTGCAGGAGGTGGGAGACAGAAGAACTCTGGGTAAAATAACATCACTGCTGGGCAATGTCTTCTACCCCATGCATAAAGCTGTTGCTGAACTGGAGAGCTCCTTCAGAGGCAAACTGCTCCATCCTTGGTGCACAAAGGAGCGTTACAGCAGATCCTTCCTCCCAGCAGCTGTAAGACTGTAAAACCATCACTGCTCCTAATAAACCCAATAATGTTTAGATCCCTGGTGTTATTTGCACTGTTTTTCTCATTTGAAATAACATTTAGCTGTATTTGCACATTTTGGTTGTTTGCACAGTTTTATTTTTTCACTTCTTGTAAATAGTCTGTTGTTTTTTAATGCAAAAATACACATGCGCATTTTGTAAATATTTGTAAATTATCCTGCTCAGTTGCATATTTCTTTAACTAGAGTATACTATTTTTAATAACTGCACAGTACTTTTTGTGTTGTAATGTTGCCCTTACTGTACAGCATAGTATTGTTAATTCTGTTTGTTTGTTCTTTTTACTTTTTTTTTAACATATATTTTACATTTTCATTGTTATTGGAATTGCTGCTTTTACGCCTTAACTTCACAAGTGTGGGACAATGAAGGATATTTCCATTCTATTCTATGCAAATGCCCACCTTGAGTTTTTAAGAACCAGGTAAGAGATTGGACTTTGATTTCAATGTTAAAAGTGCATAATGATCAGTTTATATTGGATTAAACAGTTATCACAAAATTAGTTTTATTGTAGGAGGGCAATTTTATTTTCTATTTCTTGGTGAAATTATCCCACTAACAATGGTTAAGAATGAAACAGTATGCTCAATTAAAAAGGGCGAAAATACCTCACATTGTAGACAATAGATTAAAGCCTGACAATTTACAGGTACACATCAAAAACTCTCTTATAATAAATCCAGTGATTGGAATGCATTTTAACCTTTGTGTTATTGAGGCTTTGAGTCAGTTTCCTTGTTTTACCTTTTAATTTCGGCAGCAGCAACGGAAATCATTCAATGGCCCAATATCTTCCTCACAGCAATCACACTTTTAGTGTTTTTCTCTAAGAAATAATTCAATTCAATTCAATTCAAAATTACTTTATTAATCCCAAAGGGAAATTAAATGTTGTTGTAACTCATTATGCAAGTTCCTTCAAAGATTTGTTGTAGATGCTGATGGCTGTGGGTAGGGATGATCTCTTGTAGCTCTCTGCAGATCTGAAGAAGCCTCTGACTGAAGACGCTCTGTAGTTGTATGACAGTCTGATGTAGAGGATGCTCTGGAACTATGGCGTCTTCTTTTCAACTCATCAGGGTTTTGTGGCTGTAGTTGAGGTATTATTTGAGCTTTTGTGATGTTAATCAGCTGCTGCCAGTTGTAAACCACCTTGTTGCCATGGTTATGCATCATAACAAATGTCCAAAAATAAAAAGTATCAGCAAAAATCCTTCCAGCTGCACAGCATTCAAAACCAGAGAGAACAGTTGTCCACCAAAACAATGTTTCTACCAGAAATGGAAGAATTAAAGTTTAAAAAAAGAAAAAAATATGAACCAAAGTAACAGAGCTACTCCAACATGCTGCCACCTTGAGCGGCGCAATTCCGGAAATGCACATGAATCCAAATGAACAGATAAAAATCTCCTAATCTGAATCATATGATCATCTCTCCTCTACTTGTGCTTCCTGCACTTGCATGGAATCACTACTCTGATTAGATGTTCAGTCAGTTGTTTTACATTGGAACAAACAAACAGATAAATAATATTGCTTTGTAAATCAATGACATTATTGTAAATAACATGAAATCTTTTGCTGAGAGTTAGAATATACTGATGAAAAACTGTAAAAGTTTGGGACTTCGACTCGAGACTTGCATACCTTGCCTTTGGAATTGAATTGGGGCTTTCATGCCTTTATTTGGGACTTGATGGGAGACTTGGACAGAAAAACTTGAGACTTACTTGTGAAATGCAGTACTTGTGACTTGGATCCACCTCTGCCTATTTATATTCCATTATATTCTAGTAAATGTTACTTTCAAAAAGTTTTCAAAATCATATAAAACAGCCTTTATCAGTTTTTCTGGTTGTAAATTATCAGTCATTAGAGACTTGACTTGAATGTAAAGAGCAACCCACCCCCCTACCAGAGTCTTACTCTACCTACCTTTGGCAAAAGGAGGCGCTGCCTGGGGGATCGAGGAATGCGCGGGGGTAGAGGGCTGGGCGGTGTCAACACTTTCTTCCTATTCTAACTCCAACTCGCTACAGAGGTGTGGCTGATGTTCTATACTCCCGTGCCGAGCAGTAGGATGGCTGACAGCCAACACCGCAGAGCGAATAGCAATGGGCAATTCAAATTCAAGTGTAGTGTAGAGTTTTAATCTGCAGAGGATGCCACACTGACGGTTTTTGGTAAAAATTTATGTTTTTACTAAATTGTACAAAAATACCAAACATACTGACCAGACATGTAGACAGCACTATTAGACACCCATTTATACAGTTCATTAGCAAAAAAAAAAGTTAATTTGGGGGAGAGTTGCTCTTTAAAGAAGAAAGGACTTGTTAACATCTTTGTCTCTAACACAGGGGTTCAGGTGGGGTTTTCCCCCATCTTAAATTGCTACCTTTGTCTGTACCCAAAGAGGATCTGGTCATTTCACAGAGTGTTCTCATCTCTGCTTTCCAGAGCTCCGTTGTGGGTTGCAATGGCTTCAGTGCTGCTCTCCATGTCTCCTTTCTGGGATTCTCTGGTCCACTGGACCAATCACCTGGGCTCCTCCGGGAGTGGCTACCTGCTAGATCTCCTAACAAGATCCTCTATAGCCTCATTTCGATTGAGCGGAAAGGTGCAGTCTGGTCTGGTCCTCTATTTTATGCTCTGGCGTATTCAGTGAGTGTTTCCAACGCCAGCTTGTCTCTCACTGGGCAGACAGTGTTAAACCTAAAAAGGTACCGCGCCATTATACTAGTCGGCGAGAATCGTGACACAATAAATCATAAATAAGTCAAGACAGCTGCTCGAGCTTGGTTTTTGGTTCTTTCTCTACACAAACCTTACTGCAGTGTTTATGAGTGGGCTCCTTGCGGCAAAGAGAAACATATTCCATGTACAAAAAGGTGAGATCAAAAATAGCACTTTGGTGTTTATGTCTCGTGGTTGTTGCAAGCAGTGATGTTTTTCATTCCTCCAATCAAAGGACTGTGTTGTGTGACGCCAGTAGCTCTGCCCTAACCGTACCGGATCATTGTCCTATGTACCTACAACTGAAGGGGGGCCATCAATGGACCATTACGGGCCTGTTGAATGAGCCTCTTTTACAATGGAAAGAGACAAGAAAGAGGACCGGAACGCACCAAGCCGCACCATTCCGCTAAGTGGAAACGAGGCTTATGGGTTCCTGTTGCCTAATGGCAAGATCCTCCATGAGTTATCGCAGCCTAACAGCCTCTAGACTTTCTCTACCATCAGCCTCTGGAAGCTGTCCTCGGGTTTGTTTTTGTTTGTTTATTAATGCCCTAAATTCCCCTCTGTCTGCTTGGTTTCAGGTTGGTTTTTGTTTTTACGGATTCTTTAGGGGGCCTTAAGGCAGGATTTCATTTAAATTTTGCTACTTTTTTGTAAGTTGTTACTTATTAAGGTTTTCCATATTCACTTAATTTCTGTGTTAATTATTTTTGCTTAGGTCCTTTCATTTTAGTTAATTCCTTTGTGTTTAGCTACTTGTTTCTAAGGTCCTGTTAGTGCATTTAGGTTACTCTCCTATGTTAGTATGTGTTTTCTATTTGATAAGGCTCCCTCTGTGTTCACTGTGTTCATTAGTCTCCTTCCCTCAGTTTCCCTTTCCCTTTCCATTCCTTACTCTTTCCTCAGTATATAAGTTCCCTGGTTTTCATTGCTGGTTTCTTCCATTATGCTATCATTGATTCCTATTAATTGTGTCCCACCTGAAAGTTTGTTCAGTTCAGTTTTGCTATTAAATTCTGTTTAATGCACTATCTGGCTCCCGCGCTCCGGTGTGCTTCAACCACACAATCCATGAAACAAAGGATCTGCAGAGAAACAATATTGTAATGTCAAATAGATAAATATATGCATGAATGGATAACCTTTGAAAGCTAAAGCTCAATTTGAATTTTTATGTTTAAACAAAACCTAAAATAATTTTTTTAGCAATTTGAGTGGCGAAATATTACAGAATTATGGTTTAAATACCAATATCCTATTGTCTAGGCTTGATTTTCTTCCTTTCCTGTGTAGTAAAAAGTAAATAAATCCATAGAATGTCAGACCTTTAAAAAGATGGATGAGGACATGGTCCTGTTATAGCAGGGGATCAGATTCCAAGCCGTGTTTATTCCCTAACACCTCATCATGTTTGGACAGCAGCAGTATAAAATAACTGATGTTTCCATCAGCAGTGAATGGAAACTGTCAGTGGTCTGAAACCAGCATCTGCCATGATGGCTTCAAATCAGCTGTGGTGGCGTGTTTCCCTTTAAACGAAGCATGTTTGGAAGCTGTGAGCAACAAAGTGCTTAGAGAATTGTTTGTGTGCAGCTTGTTTTTCCTCCAGTGCGGTTGTTTGCTCTAGGAAAATTTATTCCATAGCTCAAACTCTTTTCTTCAGTCAGGGAAGGAGTCTAGATGTTCAGCAGTGTAAAAGTGTAATTCTCTATTCTTCTGTGTGTGACCATAAAGGTTAAGATATTTTAACAATAGGTTATTACTTTTTCGAAAATTGTCAAGGTAAGCTCAAATGAATGCGGCTGGTTTTACTATCTATGCAACATCTTATTTCCTGCAGTTTGGTAACTTACCATATCTTTTGCATTTTTATTGAAAATTAAAACTTGGTAACATTTACATCAGGACTCACTAAGATTGGTAGCTGAAGGCTAAATAGGTGGATTATAGAGCTGTCATTATTTGGTAGTACCATGTATTAGGCAGATAACTAGCAACACCAACACTATTCCACTTGGTAACATGGGATGAAAAACAAGGAAAACAATTTATTGTTAATACAGTCATATTTGGATAAGAATTCATACTGCAGCAAATGTGGGTTCTGTGAATCAACCTCATATTTTTACTGCAGCTCATACACCTAAAGGTGTTACCAACCATGTAGACTTTTGAAGGTATGCAGATTGTCAGCTAACCTGTCTGTTTACTGGGAATTGTTTCACTCACAGGACTGTACAGAGAAGATGACTCTATATGAAGGAACCCAGCAATGGTGAGGTCCAGACACATGAGGAACAGGCAAACCAGGGAGCAGGCAGGAAATATAGCAGGTTGTGAGAGGGGTTGAAGACAGATGATCTTGAACTGAGTGACTGTGGAGCAGGGGTTGATATAGACAGTGGCAGAGGTGGAATCAATCAGCAATCAGTAGACAACAGGAAAGGAGGGGTAGAGTGGAGGAGCAACATGAAACTGGGCAGAAATGGAGAAGATCGTGACAACTATATTATCAGTTCTCCCTTGAAAACTACATTTTTTTCTAAAAGGGTAAATGGCCTGTACTTGTATAGCACTTTATTTAGTCCGTGAGGATCCCAAAGCACTTCACACTACATTCAGTCATTCACACATTCACGCACTGGTGATGGCAAGCTACATTGTAGCCACAACTGCCCTGGGGCACACTGACAGAAGCAAGGTCTGTACCCATCCACCAAGTAGGCAGAAGGGTGAAATGTCTTGCCCATGGATACAACGACTGAGACGGACAGAGCGGGGGCTCAAACCAGCAACCCTCCGGTTACAAGAAGAACTGCTCACTCCTGAGCCACAGTCGCCCCTTGGTCCACATGACTTGGTCTCTCAACCTTTACATCAGAAACTTTGGAGTGAAAAAATTCGAAGGTGGAAACAGACTTGTTTCATTCGGATTATGCATTTTTTCTGCTAAACTTTAGGTTATTAAAACTCAAGGTGTTGGTAATGCAGTTCTGTGTTATTCAGGTTTTACATTTCTGTTATCAAGTTAAACATGTCAGGGCATGTAACAATTTATTAACATTTCTGATTGTTTTGTGGTAGCCTAAATTAATGATTATCAGCATTAAAGAAATCTTGAAAAAAGAACAAAGGAAAAATCTACAGAAATATAAATTTAGAATAGCCTAGAACTGAACTGTAAAAAAATATTTTTGTATAAAATATAAGAATTTTAATAAAGGAAAGAAACAGAACAAGATATATTTCTATAAAATACTTGTAATTATTTAAAAAGGCAATTCCTTCAAAGACCCTTAGCCTTGGCAGTCACTCCGAACTGTGAAGATCAGTAGAAGTTTGGTCCAAAACAACAAGCTGAGAATGGTTTTTATTGCTCCAACAACGAGAGTTTATAACAAAGGATGGCGTTGGAGAGAGCAGGAAGTTCTTTGATCTGCGGGAAGCGAGTGAGGAATTTCCTCACAAAGGCCCAGACTGCACTCTAGTGGTCAAAACAAAAAATGGCACTTAAACTCAGTTCCTGGACCTCCAATTCATTGGAATAATAATATAATAATATAATATAATATAATATAATATAATATAATATAATATAATATAATATAATATAATATAATATAATATAATATAATATAATATAATATAATATAATATAATTTGAATGAAACTAAAAACAGTCTTTTTGCAATATTAGTTTGTCTTTAAAACTCATCTTAATGATCATGTTCTGTCTGGCCTAATCAGTTTCTCTTTGGAAGATTTTCTGTCTAATCCAAAATTTTTTTTTTTTTTTGCTAAACCTAATAGGTGTTGCTGTTTTCTTTCTAGAGAAAAGAGACGTTGTTTTTTAACCTATTCAAACAAAACACACTTCTTCAGTCTTTTTACTGTCATAACCTAACATTAAACATGCTTGAGAGTCTGAGATGGAGCTCCTGATTTTTCTGTAAATTCACTCGTATCTAAATTTAGGGTGAATTTGGAAATCAACCTTGAAATAGATTGGGAGCTGTCTTAATGCTTTCCACCTAACACAATGTTTCACTGTGAAATGGAAGGTTACAAATATTCTGGAGAGAGCTGTGGATCCAATGTACAGAGTAATGAGCGACTATTGCTTCATTAATTTAATAAAAAAATACTTTATAGATCCCAGGGGGAAATTAAGTGTTGTAGCTCATAATTTTCAGTTCTTCATGGAGTGTTAGATCCTGATGGCTATGGGCAGGAAGGATCTCCTGTAGCGGTCTGTGTTACAGCAAAACTGAACAAGCCTCTGACTGAAGACACTCTGTTGTTGTGTGATAGTCTCATGAAGATGATCCTCAGCAGGAGCGGGCTGGCCATAGGAAGGTTTGGGAGTTTTCCTGAACAGCCGGTCTGTTCAAGGGCCTGTGGCTGGAAAGTTTTTTTCTTTTTTTTGTTCTCCAAAAGGAGCAGCGGTTGAGCCACTATGATGATGCTGTTGTATGTCTGTGCTCGTGAGTGACAATGCATGAGTGAGGCTTCTTCCTTTATCGAAGATCTTTGTGAGAGGTAGGCTACAGTTGCTGCGCACCTTCAACCATACCACCAGTCGGCAGAGCTGCATGAATACATATTTCAGTACTATTTGGACTCTTCGTTAAAGGGGGTTAAATGTTTTTCATGCAAGGCAATAACTTTTTGAAAGTGAGTTATTTTCAGCTGAATTTTCTCTAACATGCTGATTATAATGAATCATTTCCATTTTATTTACCTGGAATGTTGCCATGCAACAGTGGCACAGTTGGTAGCACTGTTGCCTTGCAGCAAGAAGGTCCTGTGTTCAAATCCCGGCCGGGGGTCTTTCTGCATGGAGTTTGCATGTTCTCCCTGTGCATGCGTGGGTTCTCTCCGGATACTCCGGCTCCCTGCCACCGTCCAAAAACATGACTGTTAGGTGAATTGGTTTCTCTAAATTGCCCCTTGGTATCAGTGTGGGCGTGTTTGGTTGTTTGTCCTGTATGTCTCTGTGTTGCCCTGTGATGGACTGGTGACCTGTCCAGGGTGTACCCTGCCTCTCGCCCATTGACTGCTGGACATAGGCACCAGCCCCCCCCCCCCCGTAACCCTGCATTAGGATGGATGGATATGGATGGATGGATGGGTTGCCATGCTGCCATTTATTTGATCCGGAGATTGTTGATTCTTGAATCACAAATACAGCTGCAGAAAGATCTGGTATGTTTTTATGTCGCAACCAGAGCTGGGGTAGAGTACGCAAAAATTGTTCTCAAGTAAGAGTAGCATTACTTCATGTTTTGGTTCGAATAATAGTTAAAATTAGCCATTCAAGAAATTACTCAAGGAAGAGTAAAATAGTAATATGTAAAAATGCTACAAAATAAGCCTACTGGGTAACTGATCATCAGAACATCAGATCAGCTCAATAAGCACTGATTTTTTTTTATGATTTCACCAGGCAGAAAAAAAATACAAAGTTATGTGTAAATTCTAGTATTTTAAAGGCATACTCCGCAACTTTAACGATATTTGCTCTCTGTCACCCTCTTCAGGCTTGCCACGCAACATTACTGTCGTAAAATCAAATCTCTCTGTCGCTCATAAGAGGCATGTTTCAGTGGCTGCTTTCCAAATCGCTTGCCCAAACAACAAACAAGCGCCATGTCAGTTCGCAATTCAACTGTAACAATTGGGGTAATTTAGAGTAAAGATCTCACAGCTAGGTATTCAGTTTGTGGGGGAGGTCGGGGTTATTGGAAAAACATTAGATTAGATACAGAGAACATCTAAGGCCACGTAGCCTACACCTCCCGACACTAGAATCAGCCTACATCTTTAGGTGTTTTTAAGAAAAAATAAAACGACAAAAATATAAATCACTAGCTTGACAAAAACAAAAGAAAAAAGTTTGACTTATATACTTAAAAATACGAGTACGCCGCAGTTTGCAGCTTTATCTACAGAACCAAGTCTTACACGTTAGCATCACATTAGCCTCTAGATGGCTAACAGAGATCGACTTGGTTGTGTAATTCACATTACTACTGTAAGGCGTACCGTGCAAACTATGTTCATCCACCTCCACACATTGAATTAATAGCTTTCTCAGGACTGTATAACAATATCATGCCAGACCAAACACTAGAACCCCGGTGAAATCATTGATTACTTACCTATCCATTAGCAGTACGGCTAACTCTGCGTCCGTAGTACATGACGTTCGTTCCAAAAGAACTCTCCAACGAGGAAAAGCCGGCCCAATATTTACTCTGGTCTTTGCTCTCTCTCTCTATCACGTTCTCTTTTTCTAGCTTCTTCTGATATGGGATTTCTTGGTCTCTTTGGTGGATCAGAATCTCCATCTGAGAAAGACTAATTGAGTAAATTACTTACTTACTCTTACTTACTTACTTACTTACTTACTTACTTACTTACTTACTTACTTACTTACTTACTTACTTACTTACTTACTTACTTACTTACTTACTTACTTACTTACTTACTTACTTACTTACTTACTTACTTACTTACTTACTTACTTACTTACTTACTTACTTACTTACTTACTTACTTACTTACTTACTTGACTAAGACTTATTGAGTAAATGTAACTAGTTACTACCCACCTCTGGTCATGACAACATGGTGGCTGTAGTTCAGGGGTATAGTAGTCGGCCTGCGACTACTATACCACTCGATTCCTGCTTCCACCTGCTACATGTCGTTGTGTCCTTGGGCACAAGACACTTCACCTACCTGCCTATTGGTGTTGGCCAGAGGGGCTGATAGCGCGATATGGCATCCTCGCTTCTGTCAGTCTGCCCCAGGGCAGCTGTGGCTATAATCATAGCTTGCTTCCACCAGTGTGCGAATGTGAGAATGAATGAATAATGGAGTTGTAAAGCGCTTTGAGGGTCTTGAAAAGCGCTATATAAATGCAAGCCATCATTATAAAAACCAGTTATATTACCAACAACAGTATATTTGTTAAAGTTATGGTTCCACTTGCACACTTTGTGCGATTTGATAAAAGGCCTCTCTAAACCAAGCTCCCAGGCTGAATTTCATCACCAGACCACCCCTGATGCTCATGGTTGTCCATAATGTTCTTGACTTTACAAAGAATTCTTCTTGGCATCATCATCTCTAGAGGTTCGACAGTCATCCCTAGAATAGAATAACCTTCTTTATCAGGTTGTTGAGCCTTTTTAGGAGCCCCTGGTTCTGATGCTGCTACCCATATCCGATCATTTCTGATGTCTTTCTACCTTGTCATTGTGCTGAACCTCATTCTTCCCTACACTTTTTTCCACTCACTGCCTCTGCATTTAGTTTTTAGTTTTTTTTAAAATAATGTTAGGCTACTGTAATGAAAATTAGACAAACTTTGGTTTGTTACAATGGTCTGGGGTGTGTATTTTCATAATTCAAATACCTGTTGTAGCACATAATATTTTTGTTTTGTGTAGTTTCTTACAATTTGTAAAACTTACAAAGTTATTTTGTATCGTTTGTACAAAAACGACAAACGATCTTTCATGCAGTATATTTTATACGCGGGCTACATTACTGTGTTTACTTTTCTTGGTTTTGCATCGCAAGCTCTTGTATTGCAAGATGTAAAATATCTGGGGTCTCATTTCTGATACTTTGTGTAAAATCATTAGTAAAACCATACTTAAGCTCAGCAGACGAAAAAACTTACGCCTAGTAAGTTTTAGAGCTATCAGACTTGGAGTACGCACAGCACCCGCTTTAAAAATCCCACTTTCCCTAGAAATGTGCTCAGGTGTTTTTGGATCATATCTCGCCTCCTACATCCACTTTCTGCCATAAACAATCACAGCAAAGTGCCTAGTGAATATTCTGCATGGATTTAATCCAGTTGATATGAGGCATTTCACAGGTGACCACTAAATAGCGCTTTACTCAGCCAAAAGGCAACCATAGTGCTTCACAATAAAAGACGAAAATATAGTTAGCAATCAGAAAATGTGTAACAAGACAACAAGAGTAAAAAGATTAAAATAAAAAATAAAAGCAGCAGCACAAGCGATAAAACAAATAAGAACAATAAACATAAACTTTGAATTATATGATTACTTCTTGTAGCAACAATAAGATCGCAATAAAAGCAAATTAAAACAAATAAAGACTAAATTATAGCAGTATGTGATCAGTTTCAGCACTCCTAGATATTTAAAGCCTGACAAGGTGCATTTTAGGTCTACTTTATGCACGGGTAAATGCACGGTTCCAGCGGTTCAGTAGATCTAACACCGGGCCCAGTTCAGCACATAGATCTAATAGGACTGCTTTAGGAATCTATATCCCTCCCCACTGGTGCTGGGAAATGGCCAATCGCACACCAAAAAGTAAAATAAATGCAATTTAAAATTCTTAACAACTACTATCCATCTGCGGAGACACTGAGGGGTAGATTTGGTTTTGAAGCTGACCCTTGCAACTGTTGTCATGAAAACCTAGAACGAACAGCACATTTATTCTTTTTTTGCCCTTGGAAGTTCTGGTAAGATGTACATAGCTGGTTAAATAATACAATTAGGGAACTTGAACAATTTATAATCGAGGATATTCTTATTTATAATTCTAAACTGACGAGGGATTTTTTCAATTCAGTTCAATTCAGTTTATTTATATAGCGCCAATTCACAACAGATGTCATCTCAAGGCACTTTACAAGAAGTCATTTTAATACATTTATACAAACATTCCAATCAGTTAAAAAGTTTCCTATTTAAGGAATCCCAGCAGATTGCGTCAGTCATTGGCGTGAAGTTGGGCCCCGTTGATGCAGACTTTCCAACCACAGCAATCCTTCAGCAATCCCTCATACTGAGCAAGCATGTAGCGACGGTGGAGAGGAAAAACTCCCCTTTAACAGGAAGAAAACTCCAACAGAACCAGGCTCAGTAGGAGCAGCCATCTGCCACGACCGTCTGGGGGTTTGAGAAGACAGAGCAGAAACACAGAAGGAACAGAAGATCTGATATAAGAGAACTTTCTATGTTACAGAAAGTAAAAAGTTGATAACAGGACACGGTGGATGTTCAGTTACTGGGAGGATCATCCCAGTCGATGCCCCCTGTCCAACAGGGCATTGCAGCCAAGCAGGATACCAGACCAGGTATATCTTCTATGGAGAGAAAAACACTGAGAGAAAACAAAGTTAACAGTCGAAATAACAGAATGTACTGTAATACAACTGGAGAGTCGTAGGAGAAAAGAAAGTAGCAGAGTGAAGAAAATTGGTAAGTCTGTCCTCCAGCAGTCTAAGCCTATAGCAGCATAACTACAGAGATAGCTCAGGATGACCTAAGCCACTCTAACTATAAGCTTTATCAAAAAGGAAAGTTTTAAGCCTGGCCTTAAAAGTAAACAGAGTGTCTGCCTCACGGACTAAAGCTGGGAGCTGGTTCCACAGGAGAGGAGCCTGATAACTAAAAGATCTGCCTCCCATTCTACTTTTAGAAATCCTAGGAACTACAAGTAAACCTGCAGTCTGAGAGCGAAGTGCTCTGTTAGGAACATATGGACCAATTAGATCTCTGATGTATGATGGAGCTTGATTATTAAGGGCTTTATATGTAAGAAGGAGGATCTTAAATTCTATTCTGGATTTAACAGGGAGCCAATAAAGGGAAGCTAAAACAGGAGAAATGTGATCTCTCTTTGTAATATTCATCAGAACTCTTGCTGACGCATTTTGGATCAACTGACGGCTTTTAATGGCATTTTGTGGACTACCTGATAGTAAAGAATTACAGTAGTCCAGCCTTGAGGTAACAAATGCATGGACTAGTTTCTTAGCATCACTCCTGGACAGGATGTTTCTAATTTTAGCAATATTCCGGAGGTGAAAGAAAGAAATCCTAGAAACCTGTTTAATATGGGATTTAAATGTCAAGTCTCGGTCAAAAATAACGCCGAGGTTCTTTACGTTATTACTGGGGGCCAATTTAATGCCATCCAGATGAAGTGATTGACTAATCAGTTTCTGTTTAAGAACTTCTGGTCCAAAGACAGCAACTTCTGTTTTGTCAGAATTTAAAAGCAAAAAGTTTAGGGTCATCCATGCTTTTATGTCTTCCAGACATGCCTGTAATCTACCTAACTGACTGGGTTCATCAGGATTTATGGATAAATATAGTTGTGTATCATCTGCATAGCTGTGGAAATTTATCCCATGCTGTCTAATGATTCTACCAATTGGGAGCATATATATGGTGAACAGAATTGGTCCAAGCACAGAACCCTGTGGAACTCCACAAGTAACCCTTGAGAGTGAAGATGATTTATCATTTAGATGAACAAACTGGAATCTATCAGACAAATATGATTTAAACCAGCCTAGTGCTGTTCCTTTGATCCCTGCAACATGTTCAAGCCTTTCTAAGAGAATATTATGATCGACTGTGTCAAAAGCAGCACTGAGATCTAACAAAACCAGAACAGACACAAGTCCATTATCTGAGGCCATGAGAATATCATTAGTAACCTTCACCAGTGCTGTTTCAGTGCTATGATGAGCTCTAAAACCTGACTGAAACTCTTCAAACAGCTCGTTACTGTTTAGATGCTCACAGACTTGATTAGCAACAATTTTCTCAAGGATTTTGGATAAGAAAGGAAGGTTAGATATAGGTCTGTAATTCACTAAGCCATCTTGATCAAGGGAAGGTTTCTTGAGTTAAGGTTTAATTACAGCTATTTTAAATTCCTGTGGTACGTATCCGTTTACTAAGGATAGATTCATTATATCCAAAATGGGGCCAGGAACCAGATGGAACACTACCTTAAATAATTTGGTTGGAATTGGGTCCAACATACAAGTTGAAGGTTTAGATGAGGCTAATATTTTAGATAATTCCGAAAGCTCGACTGAATCAAAACAGCCTAAGCACAACTGAGGTTCTACAGTTCTTTCCGATGCTGCCTCATTTACTGAGGAAGAAGTAATCATGTTTGGGAGGATGCCAATGATTTTATTTTTAACAGAATTAATTTTATTTACGAAGAATCCCATAAAATCATCACTGCTAAGAGCTGGGGGAATAGTTGGCTCAACAGAGCTATGACTCTGTGTAAGTTTGGCGACTGTACTAAAAAGAAACCTAGGATTGTTTTTATTTGCCTCTATTAATGATGAAAAATATGCTGTTCTAGCTTGTCGAAGGGTCTTTTTATACAGCAGTAGACTGTTATTCCAGGTTAAATAGGAATCCTCTAGGTGTGTAGAGCGCCATTTTCTCTCCAACTTCCTAGTATTCTGCTTTAAAGTACGCAACTCTGCGTTGAACCAAGGAGTCAGCCTCCTATGGCTAGCCACTTTCTTTTTTAAGGGGGCTACACTATCTAATGCCAAACGCAATGAGGACGTAACGCTGTGAACCAGATCATCAATTTCTGAAGGGTTTCACTTTTGATTAACCTTATCATAATGGGTAAATACCACATCCACAAGAATAAATGGAAAAAACAACTGCCAAATGTTAACTCTTTTTAAAATGAATTTCGTATGTTACTATCCTCCTTGAATCTTGTAAAAATAAAACTGCAGAAGCTATTTGTCCTGCTGCTGACATGTTTTTGATCCTGTAACACATTTTTATTTGATAACAATGTCTTATTTTTATTTATTTTGTCCCATTTCTCTATTTTTTTTCAGTGTCAAATCCGCTTTATGTTGATGCCTTGCCTGTTTTTTGCTGTTGTCTCCACAAAAAGTTGTAAAAAACATTTAATGTTTATAAAAATAAAAAAAAAAACATAAAAATTTAATTGGTTGCACAAAGACCAAGCCAGGATGAGCAGACATGGAATTATCAAGCCAGGTGTAATCTATCCTGGATAAATGCGCGCGGCTCCCTCAACTAGACCGTGGCATCGATCACAGATTCACTGATTCACCATGGCAAATATGGGTTTACTTTACCCCGTCAGACGCAGAAATCCTCATGGAGGCATATGAGGAGGTAAAAGACATAATTAAATAGAAAGGCAAAAACGCCACGGAGATAAAGCAAAGAGAAAATGCGTGACAAAGTATAGCTGATCACCTTAATGCATAAGAAGTGCAAAATTAAACACTCACTCCTGCGCTGAAACATCACAATTACAATGCAAATAGTTAATTCACATCTCCAAAAAACGCAGTTGTATTCTGATTATGAATCAGTTGAATTTTGAATTGAAATGGACTGCAGAAATATGTGAAATTGTCTAAATGTAACTCGATCAGACTGTATAACTCTTTGATAGGCCTAAATAGATGAGCTAAAGATAATATTAATAACAATAATGCATGTAATTTATATAACTCCTTTCAAAGGACACACGCTCACTGACTTCATTGAATTTCCTTTTGGAATAAATAAAGTTTCTCTTTTCTTATGTTTGCTCTACGTGTGTGTGTGAGGGAGGGATTTTTTTTTAATCAACTTTATTTACTTTTTCTTTTACAAAATTAATCTAACAGTTCATTAACAGTTCATTAAACCATATGCTGAGCATTATATTATTGACAAATGGATAACAAATAGGTGTGACAACAAGATAAATACATAGAGATAAAGTACAAACAAAAAAAACCAACAACAAAAAATATACACCAGGGGATGTGACCCATGAGAGGTAAACTGAAGTAAAGATATTAAAGTGGGAGCACAGATTTATAGTTTTGATAGCTTTCTTGTTATTAGCAGAGGAAATTGATTTGAAATATATCTCCAGTTCTTTCATAAAAACACAAAAAATTCGTTTTACTTTTGCAAATTTACATTTGTGGATGCAAGATTTCAAAAGAATTAAAATGAGATTAATAAATTTTTTTTTAAAAAGTTCATCTGGAGCGTTTTTCTTTATAAAGCCAAAAAGGATATTTTCCAGGAGGAGCTCAAAATCACAGCAGCTATTATCTAAGAGGAATCTACAAATGTCTTGCCACAGTTTACGGGTATATTCACATTTCCAAAACAGATGAACAATAGTCTCAGTATGGGAGTCACAAAAAGCACACTTCAGATCTGGATCAAAATATTTGAATTTGATAAGGAAGGATTTAACAGGGTGACATCTATGAATAATTTTAAATGACACTTCTTTCACCTTATTAACTACAAAAACTTTTGGGGAAGAGACCAGATTTTCCCCAACATAGATTACTTACAAGACTATTCCAGTTAGAAATTACAGGAGGAATAGAAGTGATATTATACTGGAAAAGGGCACGAATTTCACGATTGTTCTTACTACGAGATGGGCTAAAGCATGTTTACTAACAGGTGAGTTAGTTACATCAGTAAACGGAGCATCAAGTACAGAAACAGACATATTACTTCTGAATAGCATGAGTACACCGGATGGAATAGCATCAAACACTATGGCATACTGTCTAGGAGTTACAGGTATTCCATAATATTGAAGAAACTCCTCATAAGAAAATAAGACATCATTGCTGTTGAATAGCTGTTTTACCCAAATAATATTATTGCTAAACCATTCCCCAAAAAATATGGTTCTGTTCTTGTAAAGTATCTCTTTGTTGTTCCATATAGAGTAACGGTGTGGTGAAAAACTGTGCTTGTATATCATCGAGCATGCAAGCAGTACTTGTTTATGAAAGTTGGAGAAACAAATAAGGATTTTTTCTATGTTATAGTTACATACTAAAAGGAAGTTTAAACCACCAATTTTAGAAAAAATATGATTAGAGATACAGTTCCTTACTAAATGTTTTTTTCAGAAATTGTTTGACCCAATTGATCTTAAAGGTGTTGTTCAAAGAAACAAAGTCCAGAAAATTAAGTCCTCCATTTTCATGTATTTATGACAACAGATTTTTTTATGTAATGCGTTTTATTTTTCCATAAAAAGTTGAACAACATCTGATCTATACATTGAATGGTTTTACTGTCAATGTGTAATGAGAGAGCAGCATAAGTCTAGATGTTTGTGAGGGAGGGAGAATAATCCCAGCCCCGCAGAGTGACGTCACATGACTTGTCCAGTCATATTCATCAAGCTAAAATGTTGTCGACAGTTCATCCTGCAATGGAGCATATGTCACCATAGTGACTAAACGGGCTGCAGGTTAGCCTCGTTCGTATAACCGAATTGTATTCAATTAAACCGGGATTGTCAAAGTAAACCTGGTTTTTGAGATGAGCTCACTTCGTGGAACAGCCCTCCTGTCGTTTGAGATGATGTGACGTCAGAGGATAGACTGCCCAGTTGTTTTGGTTCCGCCGAGCGATGACGGCTGTCTTCAACCAAAATATGCTAAGATAGCGTAGGCTATATAAGATCCTTTTTGTTCTGCCTCTGTTAAGAAGAATGGCAAACTTTTCTGAAGGTTTCTGAAGTCGGTTTCACCTCCAAGCGGAAGTCATGCTAGCTCCAACTGGTCTTGATGCTCACAGGGGATGATCCAATCGTGTGGATCTCGGTGATCGAAGATGGATCCCCGTGAAGTGGACCCCACACTGGAAGCCTACGTTGATCAGGATTC
The DNA here is from genome assembly GCA_963556495.2 of Valencia hispanica. NCBI lineage: Eukaryota > Metazoa > Chordata > Actinopteri > Cyprinodontiformes > Valenciidae > Valencia > Valencia hispanica. The sequence continues at coordinate 4,844,410 of OY747709.1, read as the reverse complement.
CCCCTCTACCCCTGTGGAAGTGGACGCTGCTGTTGTGCTGCTGGGGGCGAGTGTGACAGCCATCACACACCCGTTCTTATACGTCAAGCTTCTAATTCAGGTAGCTAGCACAGACCGACAAGCTGTTGTTTGCTAATGACTTTTAGTTGTAAATGCAGAGGGAGGACAAAACCCGATGATACTTCCAGTGTTTTGTTGAAGATTTCTTTACATTTACACATTGGTGACGTGATCTACTTGCTACAAAAAGTCTATCTATCTATCTATCTATCTATCTATCTATCTATCTATCTATCTATCTATCTATCTATCTATCTATCTATCTATCTATCTATTCACTTTCACCTAAATGTTTCGGATCATCAAACATTTTATTTCTGGAAAAGGATAACTTGCGTAAAATACAGCAAGCAGTTTTCAAATTGTGTTTTATAATGGAAAGGGACTTCATACATCAACAGTTGGAGCCTGTCTGATATGCAAGGGCAGTTCTTTATACAGTTTAGGGTTTACAGCCCCTCAGTCATCTCTGTGAACCAGCCTAGACCTTGGTAGAGCTAAAAGCAAGCGATCATTGGATGGAAGGGATCTAGAGGGCACAATGAGGCTGACAGACAGACCATGTCCGTTCAGTGCTTAATACAGCAGCAGTAAAACTTTAAAATCTGTTTCAAAATAAACAGGGTGCCAGTGAAGAGAAGTACTGAGGAAAAATGTTCACACCTTTCAGAAGATCAGACAATTAGCTGCAGCATTCTGAAACTGCTGCAGTCATGCAAGCCATGTCTGACTAGCATCAGTATGTATCAGGCGTGTAATTAACGCATGGATCACCTGTTTTTAAAAGACATAAATGATTTCACTTTAGACAAAGCCTCATGTTAAAAAAGGATTGTCAGAGTCAACTATTACCCCCAATTTATTAATGTGCAACTTAAAAATGCTCTAGGCTGTCCAGATCTAAATGAGAAGCACTGTGATTATACCACTTGTTCCAAACATGTTACCCAAGTTTTGTTTTCATTAAAACTGGGGAAATATGAGGACATCCAGGCTTTGACTTCATTCAGACACTGAAACAGTGCCTTTAATAAAGCAGAACAGTTACCCTTCAGTTGAAGTACTGCTGTCAGCATATAAATGAAAATTAAACCTAAAGGCAAAATATAAATAGAAAATAAAATTGCCCCCATATTAGATACCTGAGGAGCTATTAGATCCCCACAGGTATGTGAGACTAAAGAAGACACAGATTCTCCTAGGTTTACTGAGAAACTCCGGTCAGAAAAGAGCTGAACCACTGTAGTGGAGTTAAAGACACTCCAGTCAGGAGATTAAAAAGCTGTGGTCAGCTGTGTCAAAAGCAGCTATTGGATCTAAAAGCAATAGAACAGCCGAGTCTCCTGGAGCAGTGGCCAATAAACGGTCATTAGAAACGATTAACAGTGCTGTTTCAGTGCTGCAAAGAGCTTTCAGCCAGTCTGAAAGCTTTCTAGAATAATGTGTGCATTTAAAAAAAAACTGCAGCTGCAGAAATAATGTCTCTTCCAGAATCTCTGATCAGACTGAAAGGTTTGGAAAGGACCTAAAACTGGAAAGGACAGACGATTCAAGGTTAGTTTTTTCCAAGTCCAGACTGCAAAACTGCATGTTTAAAACAGACTGGCACGACACCTGACTGCTGTTAGAAATCATTCAAATGTCAGACCTAACAAACTTCAAAACTTTTTCCACTTGATTGAAAACACTGGCTAAAAACAGATTACGGACAGCAGAACAAGTGACTATGTTAGAAAAACCAGGTGAAGGCAGGAAGATTAACTGAAAAACTGCCGGAATTGTTAACAGGTTTCCGAGAAGCCATCGATACAGGAAGCTGGACGGGTATTCCAAATGGAGTCAGTGATTAAAAACAGAACCCGAGGAATATTGGAACTGTTTCTACTTTAGCACCTGTACAAGTCTGTACCTGTCTCTCAACACTGTTAAAGACACCTGCAGCCTGTCATTGTTCAGGTTTATGGCTAGAAGATCCTATGGCCATGAATGTTTGCCGATCATAAACTAGCAGAGAGTTGACATTTTTTAAAACAAGTAGGAGACAACACAAACACACATAGACTATACAGGGTCAGAAATCAGGCCACACCCACAGATCTAAGATAATCTAAAAGAAGTTACTGACATCTATTATTTTTGGAACCCCAGGAAACCAGTCAGAGCCATTATGATATAAAACAAGCTTGAGCAATGAACTCCATAGGAGAGTTCCAAGTATAAAACCACTGCTGATCAAAACGAACATAAAGACCTGGCTCACATTTGCCAAAAACATGTTGATCATCCTCAAGACTTTAGGGAAAATGTTCTGTGGACAGATGAGATAGAATTGAACTCTTTTAGGAAGGTGTGGGTCATCTTACATCTGATGTAAAACGAACAAAGCATTTCCGAAACAGACCATCATACTAATGCACTGCCTGATAATGTACAGTAGAGTGGGCTAGGAGGTGTAAATTAAGCTTCAGATGTCATGCTATGGGGACAGTTTTCACACTCCGATTTTTATAACCGTTCAGGGGTCAGTTTGAACAAGTCAATAACTCCAAACAAACCTATAAACGAGAAGCATCTTGGTTCCATACCAACAAGACTTACTTTATAAACCAGCTAGTTCAACCCAGCAAATAAAGATATGTGGGGTGAGAAACTCTGCATTTATCTGAGAACCACAAAACTACCACTCATACATATCCTCTCTCTTCGTTTCACTCACTCACTGCCAAAGGTGTCAAGTAAGGAAGTACAAATACGTTGTTACCTTAAGTAGAAATTTTGGGTATTTATACTTCACTGGAGTTATGGTCTATTAGTCTACTTTTTACTTCTGCTCTGTTAAAAAAAAATTGCCTATTTCATTTTGGCTTCTCATTGTGTTAAAAAGCACACACACAAAAACATAATCCAGATACATTGCACCAACTGGACAGAGAAAAATTTACTGCGCTTCGATAAAAAATTTAAAGATCTACCATTCTGACACCCTATTAGTTTGTAACCGATTCATGCACTGCGCACAGGGGTTGCATTAACCAAATGTATATTTCCTGTCTGGTTTCCAGGTGGGACATGAACCTCTTCCTCCAACTGTCGGGACAACAATGTTTGGACGAAGAGTTTTATACCTGCCTGGTTTCTTTAGCTATGGTGAGTGAAGTAGTTGCACATATGTAATATCTAAAGACCAAAACACTCTGGTAGACACTGGTGGCATATCAATCATTTGACAGTAGCTACATTTATTATTCCTCATGCTGTGTATGGCACATTGCCCAGAAATTCTTCTACACACTGTTCTAAGTTCTGAGTACAAGTATCTCGGAGTGCTATTTCTATGCTCACTTGTTCCATGCTTGGACATTCTACCAGCTCCCTGACCTGATATGTGTGGTCAGTAGGGATATGAGACCAGGCAATTTATGGTAGAATTTTTGTTTTAATTAGGATAGTATAACATTAGAAAAATATTGACATTTTGATGTTATTGTTGAATATTGTTATCTGATGTTGATTGCAGTTGATCGCTACTTTTTCTTTTGCACTATCATCATGTCCCTACCTCTCTTCCTTAGCTTGTTGGTCATTAAGATTTATATCTTGTGTGAGCATAAAGGGACAGTAAAAGTCCACCCAAAAGGCCATTTATATAGTTAAAAAAACAGAGTTAATTACATGGAAGACTTCGTCCATATTGCAGAGACTTTATTTGATGTGATCAGCTCAATTGTTTTTGAGCTTCAGACACAACAGCCCAATGTGTTTGTGGCTATATTTTATTCACGTCTCGCTCTTTACTACACTTACAATGTTTTAACAGTTTGTGAGCTGCACTACCAAACCGCTGGATTTAGTTTATGAAAATATCACTATCTACAGGGTTTTGAGGCTACAGACTGGGATGCACTGTGCGAGCTAAATGGAAGGGACATCAATGTAATCACTGAATGTGTGATCAACTGTATAAGCAGCTGTTTTGGACAACACTATCCACACCAGAAAATGGTGATGCTTCCCCACCAACAAACCAAAAATCACCAGAGACCTGAGGGAACTGCTAAACAACAATAAAAGAGCCTTCAGGGAGGGAGATGGGGAATTACTGGGGATATACAAAATCAATTTACAGTTGGGATTAGAGACAACAAGAGGGTGTACAGGTAGAGGCTGGAGAGCAAGTACCAGCAGAACAGTATCAGAGAGACAAACCTTTCTTATTCTACATATTTGTCTTTAACCAAATCAGGAGATCCTGCTGCTTCATTTGCCACCCTGTTCCACCTGCCTGTCTCTAAAGGTTATGTAAATAGGCAACTGGAGGCTGTCTACCCCAGAGTCTTGAAGGCATGTGCAGTGCAGTTCTGTGGGATTTTGCAGTACCTCTTCAACCTTAGCCAGACCCAGGAGAAGGTTCTAGTGTTGTGGAAGACATCCTGCTTTGTTCTGGTACCAAAGAAAACTCAACCATCAGTCATCAATTACTACAGACCTGTTGCTCTGACATCCTACATCATGATGGTCCTGAAAATACTCCTCTTGGCCCATCGGAGTATTGCTGACTCAGGTGCATAACCACAAATCTGGAACCCGCTGCAGTTTGCTTTTAACCATGGAGTTGGAGTTGAAGATGCCATCATCCAAATGCTTCACCCAACCCACTGTCATCTGGACAAAGCAGGCACTGTAAGGATCATGTTCTTTGATTTCTCCAGTGCATTTAACACAAAACCACCGGATTTGCATTGTCATAAACTCCTGAAGACACAGGTTGAGCCCTCAACAAGTGCCTGGATTAATGACTACCTAACAAACAGACCACAGTTTGTGAGATTTTGTGGCAAACTAGGTGGACACAGGAGCACCACAGGGGACCATACTCTCACCATTCATTTTCACTCTGTACATCTCAGACTTCCAGTGCAAGACAGATCCCTGTCATCTGCAGAAATACTCAGATGAATCAGAGATGATCAAGAGTGTCTTCAGTCAGAGGCTTTTTCAGACTCTGTAATACAGAAGATGCTTCCTGCCCATAACCATCATCACCATGAAAAATACTTGTATTAATTCTAACATTTAATTTTCTTTTGGGATTAATAAGGTACTTTGAATTACATTTTTATTTAATTAAGGCACAGTATATGACACAACAATGTTCCCTCACATCATGTTTTTATTATCTAATCAGCTAAAAGGAACTGTGTGTCTGTTTTCAGCAAGGCATATTGTCAAAGTTGATGGAAAGCTGGGACTATTCCGGGGCCTCTCACCTCGTATTGTATCCAGTACCATCTCCACTGTGGTCAGGGGTAAAATTAAACGGGTAAGGAAGAGACTAATATTTGGTCAAATTAACACAACAATCCATGCTTTACACCATGAGATGGAAACTACTGGTAATCAATTTTTATTTGTTAGAAAAAATTACTGAAAGTAACAGAGGCTGAAAGTTTTCCTTACTCATCACTGCACAAGACCAGACTTACGGCGGATGTATATAATTTGTTTAGGTTTTCTTCAGTCTTATTGACTAGTTTCCTCATTATTTAGTTTAATTTCATTAATAAACACAGATCATATTGCAATGGTTTTCATTTTCAGATGCCACGTTTAATTCAGATTGAAACTTTTTCTGTATCCAGATGGAGCGTCAGTCCAAAAAGGACGAGCAGCAGAATTCCTTAAAGAAAGTGGTCCAAGAGGTGAGAAGTCAACAGTTCCTGAAGAATAATTAGCAATAAAATAAATCACAAACAGTTTTGTCTTTCATCTCAGTCATAACTAAAGTTATACTTGATGGCTACTTTTGGTCACTAAAAGCTTGCAACAAATGCCTGAAAGGTTGCATTCAAACCTTCTTGTTTGCTCTTTGTTAAGCAGTCTAGGATCAACATTGGTTTTTGAGGCAGATTTTCTGTTTCCTTTTCATTGTACTAATTTACATGTAAAATAGTGTTTACTGTCTCTTTAATCTGGGTAAGATTAGGATTAGAATAGTTCATATGTTTCATTTTGCCATTCTGGAAAATAATGCAAAAACGATTCTGGCCTGTCTCTCGTAACTTTTTTCTCAGACATCACATGAGATGATCTTTCAGTGCCTGTCCAGAGTAGCTACCCATCCTTTTCACGGTATGTCCAAAGTAAGATGGGGCGGGGGGGTTTCTACACAGGAGATAGGTTTTAAATTCCACCTGATCCTGTTATCAAATGTAGAACCAGTTTCTAGGTCCCGTCAGACCTCTAACGGCTTCCCTACTCTAATTCTCTAATTTAGGTTTTCTTTTGTCTTTATAATGTAAAGGGCCTTCATGTATCTTGTGATGGTGACAATATTTTACCAGAGTGGTAATCTTGAATGTAAAACCATTGAGTATTTTTCATTTCAATCTGAGAAAAACTTTTACAACATCAGTAGTAAGAATTTACAAGATTTTACCTGAATGTCCAAAAATAAAATAATTTAATAGCAACACTATGGAAGCTAGAGAGATGTATTGTTTTTATGCAGGATGATAGTGCTCAGCTGGTTTCCAGTCATCCTAAATTGACTAAGACCAACCAATGGGGTTTCCGCTGCCTTCACTATGTACCATGTTATCAGTCCTATAAAAGCTAAAGTGACATGCAGGAGTGCTTCTGAATAAACACCAGAGTCATGAGATTTTCTGAACAGCTGTTTTGTTTCCTTTGGCAGTCATGTCAGTGCGTTGCATGGCCCAGTTTGTTGGCAGAGAGGCTAAGTACAGGTAAGGCTACATGGTCTGGTCCAGGTATGCTACAATATCTCTAAGGTGTTTCAGATTTTAACTCCACGGACCACATAAATATACTCAGGAGTAAAAGTAAGAATTTTAAATCAATAAAATAAATCTTGTGTAATTAGATCAATTCAATTCAGTTTATTTATACAGCGCCAATTCACAATACGACCTCTCAAGGCACTTTATAAGTCATTTCAATTCAATCATACATACGTTCCAATCAGCTTAAAAGTTTTCTATCTAAGGAAACCTAGCAGATTGCATCCAGTCATCCACTTGCAGCATTCACTCCTCTTGGACGAACATGTAGGGACAGTAGACAGTTGCCTTTGTTGTGTCGTTGACTTCTCAGCAATCCCTCATACTGAGCAAGAATGTAGACAGCAGAGAGGAAAAACTCCCCTTTAACAGGAAGAAACCTCCAGCAGAACCAGAACCAGGCTCAGTTTGAGCGGCCATGTTCCACCACCATCTGGGGGTTTGAGAAGACAGAGCAGATACACAGAAGAACTGCGTGAACATCAGTCTTTATGGTTAGGGCTTCTTGTTGAGGTTTTTTGAAGAAAATCTAGCCCATATGATTCCAGGTTACATGATTCCCTTCTTTCCGCCAGTCGAGTTTTAATTATTCATCCTGATTTGAATGTTTGGTATCATTTGTGATCCGTGAAATGTTGCAGAATGTGTTTTTTTCCTTTGCAGTGGTGTATTTAGCTGTATCATGAAGATATTTAAGGAGGAAGGATTGGCTGGATTTTATATGTAAGTGTGACTCCCTCTACACAGTCCTTACAGTATGTCTAACCCCCACCCGTCTGACCGGTGTGCTTGTTTGCAGTGGTTTTGTTCCGCATGTGCTGGGAGAAGTCCTGTTCCTGTGGTGCTGTAACCTGCTGGCTCACTTTATTAACACCTATGCTGTAGACGACAGCGTATGTATATCAGCTGTTTGTAACAAAGAATCCAAGCTGTGATGAGGATGCTGTTTAGAGAGAAAAAGCATTACTATTGAGTCCTGATGGTTTGGAGGTAAAGGTGAGAAGAGCTACTGTTAAATTCATCCGTGTCTAACAAAACCATCCAGAAATGATCTCAGCGGAAGTTTGATTCTATTATTCATAGATATTTAAACTGTTTTTTATGTTGCAGAAGAACATTACTCAATGATGCAGTGGTTTGAAATGTTTCAAGACAACAGATGTCAAAACAATCTTTGAGTAGTAGTAACATTCTGAGCCCAAAAAAGCCAACTAAAAAAATTGCTCTGCATTTTGTTGCAGCTTTGATGTTCTGGCCACCAAACTGATTATGTAAAACATGAGCCACAATCCATAATCTTCTGCTTAATCTGGAGTCTGGTCTAAGAAGAGAAATCCAGACTTCCCTCTCCAACCGCCGGGTCCAGCTCCTCCAGGGGAATCCTAAGGTGTTCCTGGGCCAGCCGAGAAACATAAGGCACGTTTCCATTATCGGAACTTTAGAGTATTTGGCCGGACCTTCTCGATATGTGCGTGTCCCCACTGCATCGGCCCTTGCCGAAAGGACCGTTTTCGGGCCCATTTCCGGAAACAACAGAAGCGTACAAAATGGGTACCCAGATTACCTTGTCAGAAAAAGATCAGGTTAAATTACACTGAAGTTCTGATAGTGGAAACATGCCTATAGTCCCTCCAGTGTGTCCTGGGTCTTCCTTTTGGTTTCTTCCTGGTGGGACATACCCGGACCATCTCACCAGGGAGGCGCCTAGGATGCATCCTAACCAGATGTCCGAGCCACCTCAACTGACGATGTGGAGGAGCAGCGGCTCTACTCTGAGCCCCTCCTGGATGACTGAGCTTCTCACCCTATCTAAGGGAGAGCCCAGACACACTGAGGAAGAAACTCTTTTTGGCGATCTCATTCTTTCACTGCCCAGAGCTCATCACCATAGATGAGGGTAGAAAGGAGGATCGACTAGTAAATTGGGAGCTTCACCTAAATCATGATACCACTTGAAATTTTACCAGTTGTCAGTTAAAACTGTAAATATTAGACAAGTTTACCTCCAGCTTTGAGGTTGAGCTTTCTACATTCATCCTTTTAAAAGCTATCATCAAACGATCATCAAACTTTTGAAAATTTTATCTCCGTGTATCTGTTCATTCTCTTACTATGTTCTTCACTTTTTGTCTCATTTAATTAAGTGTTGTCATAACTTGTATCCACAGTAACATGTCCTAGGGGACACCATCAGTTGTTGACAAACACATCTAATCCACCTCATTTGCTTTGGCCACTTCTCGTAAAATCTCTGTCTGGCCGTATAGTTAGAAAGCTGGGCAGAGAGACGAGACGTTGGACTCGTAGATATGATTCTTATGATGGACGGAAGAGATGGTTTGAACTTCCTCCTTCTCTCTCTGCTCTTCGGTCCTGCTCTGCATCCATGAAGCCTCCTTTTCAGCTTCTCTGGGATTTGGGGTCATAGTTCAGTTTATTTGAGCTTGTTGCCACGGCCACGCATTATAACAACTGACTGAAAGTAAAAACATTGAGAGCAAAAATCCTTCCAGCTGCACAGCTTACTGAACCAGAGAGAATAACTGTCCAAACATGCAACGCCTCTACCAAAATAATGACAAAAGTCTAGAAGAAAAAAATCAGATCTAAAGTAACGCTAACATAAGCTGCCACCATGAGCGGCACTATTCTAGAATTGCTGTAAACTCTTGTAATTTTGCTAGCCTACGTCTTGTTAGTTTCAGTGTCTGTCTGTTGGTACAGTGTGTCACTTATTTTAATATTGCACCATCAAATGAACTTTGCCCTCTGAGCTAAATCGAGCACTTTTACATTTTCATTAGTGTGAATTGTTCTTTTAATTCTATTCAGTCAAATAGTTTAACTTCTGTTCTTGTATTTGTGTTTTAGTTCGGTCAGGCATCAGCCATAAGAAGCTACACAAAGTTTGTGATAGGCGTGAGTTCATCATTCAAGCACTTTGTTTTTGACAGTCACTGATGTCCCGCTGTCATATTAATGCTGACTGTATCTCTCTAGATTGCAGTGGGTGTTGTCACTTATCCGTTCACGCTTGTCGCTGATATAATGGCAGTCAACAACTGTGGGTGAGTACCAGAGGTGTCAAAAGTATTCACATTCATTACTCAAATAGAAGTATAGATACCAGGGTTTAAAAAGACTTCACTTGTAGAAGTTAAAGTATCAAGTCAAGTTTTTTACTCAAGTAAAAAAGAACTGGTTTCAAAACTGCTTAAAGAGTAATAGTAATGTAAGTTTAAAAAAAGCAATTAAGGACTAAAGCTTAAAGACCTCATGAGACGAAGTTGACATTTTTAAGAATAACATAAAATAAAGAAATCTAAACCCAATGGACTATGTCAAAGTCATAAACACGCCTTGTACAATCCTCCTGAGAGCAAAAAACCGCTGTGGTGACTAGCATTTTAGCACTGTATCGCTGCACTGAACGAGCCGAAAGCCGGAAGTGACGTTAGCGAGAGAACGCATTCTGTTTGTTGGCACATTTGACAGCGGCTTTTCAGCTGTGACTGGGACCGCTATTTTCTATTTTTGACAAAGAAAAGTGATCGGTATGCCTTTGTGTTGTGTTGGGGGATTTTGCTCAAATACACACAAGGACTGTGTCAGTTTATTTAAGTTTCCCAAAGACCCAGAGTTACTGTCTAAGTGGGTGAAACAGGTTAGACGCGCCCATGAGTAGTGGCCTCCCTCCTCCTCCTCCTCTCTCCTCTGTTCGGAACATTTTGAGCAGAATGGTTTGGATTACTATGATAAAGGAATCCCTGGGTTGTTTAGTTCAACACAAGCGTGTGTTGCTGCTGACAGCTGTGGGCCTACCTGCAGTGTTCCGCAGGAGTGTGACAGACAGCGTGTGGCGGCGGAACCGTGGTGGGGCTCGTGGACTGCGACGCGACACTGACAGCGTCAGCATCGCTACTCCTACAAGCTCGACTTCCACTGACTGCCCAGCAGTGTTGCCAACTGTCTCCGACAGAAAGTAGCTGAAGTTGCCCCAGAAAGTCGCTAGATGTCGCCAGATGACGTAATATAATAATTTGCATAATTATGATGTCATCATGTGATGCCGATTGAAAGAAAGGAGGAAAAAATTCTATTTAGATTAGGATTTGATCATACAGGTTAAATAATACATTATTTAAACATGATTTAAATAATACATTATTTAAACATTATTTAAATAATACATTATTTAAGCAGGGGAAACATGCTACAGAGAATGTGACTTCTGTCTTCACAAAGAGACAGTGGAACATGTTATATAATTTTACCTGAAGTAAACTGTTGAGAAACCTGGTAGCCTACAAAATTGACAAGATATCAAATTGCAACTGGACATCAAAGACCTTTAAAAAAAAATGTAAGTTCTGAAACATACATTTGCTGAGATATCTTAAGAAGATGAAATTAATAGAGAGAATATAGTTGTTTGTTTTTTAGTACTTTGTAAAAATAAGTAGGGCATATTTAGCATGCATCAAATGTTTCTTGCCTACCGCCATTAAACAGAAGTTTATTGCTTATGGTATTATTTTCAGTAGGTTTTTTTGTCATAAGTTTTAAATGTCCTACGTTTTTGAACTCACCATACGTTTCGAACGTTCCTTGAATGCACCACAGGTGTGAGATGCAGCGTAATAGACAAGCTTCTGCCTTAATTCCAGTTGAAAGATCGGTTTTATATAAATGCAGATTTATTTTTTACTTTTGAATTTACATTAACTACAAAACAACTTTGTTTGTTAGTGGGTGAAATGAACCGAAAAAGGTTTATGATTGGTCAGTCTACATACTCTGACACATGCGCAGATCATTCCCTTTCTGAGCGTCGGGAAGGAGCAAGCTGGGTCTCTAAAATGCAGGAAATATCGGCGACAAAGTTTCACAGAAAGTAGCTAAGTAGTATGGAGGACTACGGGGGTCACTGGAAAAGCAATACAGCATTTTGACGAGGAGTGCTTAATTGTGAATTAAAAATATAGATTGCTAAATATAATTTCAAATTCAACAATTAATTTATACAAAAAAAAGACAAATTTGAAAAGCATTTTGTAATTACACATTTCTAATTGAAATACTAAAGAGGAATTGCAAATTGTATTTATTATTTTATTATTAAATACTGTGATTTGAAAACGTTAGCATTTGAGTGACCCTCCTGGTCCCTGAGCACACTGAAAACTAAGTTCAACCAATCACAGCTGCTCCTCGAGTGTAACCAGCTCTCTCATTGGTTAGACAGGAGCTGTGCAGCTCAGCAAGGTCCACCCAAATATGGCTGTCTAACCAATGAGAGAGCTGGTTACGTTCGAGGAGCAGCTGTGATTGGTTGAACTTGGATTTCAGTGTGCTCAGGGACCAGGAGGGTCACTCAAATGCTAAAAGGAGAGGGCAAACCATTTAGGAAATGAAATTGCAAAAAGGATTTGAAAATGAGAGCCGGAAAGAGAAAACGGATGTAGAAAAGGGAATAACTTTTTTAAATGTATGAAAAGGAAAGATATTTACAATCTCATTTATTAATTGTGTTATTTAATTCTCCATTTTGAAATAGGATTTGAAAAACATTTTTAAATCACAGTATTTAATAATCAAATAATAAATACAATTTGCAATTCCTCTTTAGCATTTCAATTTAAAATGTGTAATTACAAAATGCTTTTCAAATTTGTCTTTGTTTGTATGGATTAATTGTTGAATTTGAAATTATATCTATCAATCCATATTTCTAATTCACAATTAAGCACTCCTCGTCAAAATGCTGTATTGCTTTTCCAATGACCCCCGTAGTCCTCCATAGCTAACGGTGGTCAGAAATGTCGCTAGATTTGTCGCTAGGCGCTTTTTGGGGAAGAAAAAGTCGTTAAGGGGGTCTGAAAAGTTGTTAGAAATAGCGACAAAGTCGCTAAGTTGGCAACCCTGCTTCCCAGTTAGATCTCGTGTTTCCAGAAGCATAGAGGCTCATTTTAGCCGGGGACCTCTGGGACATCATGTCTCCACCACTTTTCTAAACCTGATGCGGCATTTCTTACCAGCGCAGCTCTAACATCCACTTGTGCTCCCAGCACAATTTCTACATAATCAGTAGCCTATCTGAACGGACGATTATTTAAATGACTCCATTGCACTTTCTTATACAGTCCTGGTTTCTTTCTGCGCAGATGCTGCAGCATTCTTTGCAGTGGATACATCAGGGGTTTAGACCGTATGCAAACACGTTCAGGTCAGAGTCCTGCAGTGCCGCTGGTTCCCGTTTCAAGATGGAAAAATACATCAATTAAATTTTATGGCTCTGGCTGAAGTTTCTTTACTGCAGGTTAAAAAATATTAATTTAATACTTTTGTTTGTTTACGACTCCCAAAGAGAATGGTGTTGATATATGGTGTTTGTGGAGAGAACATCCCAGAATATTCCCCCAACTTTGCGCTGACAGCGGAATGTTCCCGCTATTCTGCGCTGCCAGAGACATTTTTCTGCGACTGAATTTGTGATTCAGGAACGGAGAGCGCAGATGAAGCCAGGGACTGCGGACAATATTTGGTTTCTGGACAGAGATCTCTGCATGAAATTAATTTCAGATGTAGCCTACAATGTTTCAAAGAAATAAAAGGAACATGATTCTTTGTAATATAATTTACAATCACTAGGGGATTGTGTTATTTTCTGTCTTTGATCGGTTTTTTAAAACTGTAGCTTAATGGAAAAATGGAAAGGCCGTTGTTAAAGTGCGGCAGGAAAATCGAGTGAGAAAATGAAGCAGGACATCAGACAAAAGTTCACCTTCTGACGGGCGGATCAACCTCTCCACTGCTCCATCAGGTAGTGAGTGCGTTCACAGAAAAGAATAGGCCTACCATCTGAAGAGTGTTTGTTTGATCAGCTTTTGACGTCAGTTTATTATGACGCAACCTCTATTCACGCCACTGACCACTTGATGCAGACGCACAGTTATTTTCAACTTTACGCACAGAGTTTAGGAAACTGAATCAATCAAAAAGATTCTAATGAGAGCATCTGAGCATCATCATCATCAGACCTGGACACCGTCCTCAATGCAACGCTATTTCCTCCTGCAGAGGCAATAAGAAAGTTGAGAAAGAAGTGGCGTCTGTTATTCCAGTGTGCGAGCGGAGCGGATTCAGCCTTCTTAACGCACAAGGTGAACAATTCACGTCTATAGACCAGGAGAAAGTTGTGAGTCTGCAGGTGAAATGTTCATATTTAGTCCATGTTTTCATCTGCTCCATGTGTGATGGCACGATGGAGATTCTTTGTTCAGATTGTTCGGGCTGAATATTAACTAAAATCAATGAAGAATTAAATAATATTGAAGGTTTCAGATTTTTTCAAAATTTTAAAAACTGTCAAAGACAGAAAATAACGGGATCCCTGATTACATATAAATCGTAGTAGAATTAATAATTTCTCTTTTATTGCTTTGGAATATTCCACCCGCGGGTAGCCGCCCCATGCAGGACTCTGAACTGTTTCCCCGCTCAGAACGGCAAGGGTTGTAAAGGGAACGCGTTTTATTACTGCGCATATAGCCTATCCAACTGCTGAATAATTATAGGCTATATGAATAATCAATAATTGTCCCCAGAAGTTTTAAAAACAAACTGACGTCCTTGTCCAGGAGAGACCGGAGCAGTTTTGCCATAATTATGAATAATTCAAACTCTATTTAGTGAGTCTGACAAAGAAATTAAATAACAAACGTGTTTCACCTGAAACTAATAAATTGGTACGATAATCATAAATAAGAATTCTAATGAAGTCAGTCTTAGGCTACTTGCTTTGTCATTTGCCTTGAATGTCTGCCTACAATATGATTTAATTTTTCCGATATCAGTCTCAGACCTTATAAGTACGTCTGGATTAGTTATTTTTAGTTTTAAAACTGATTTACCATATTTACATTATTTAGGCTAATGTTTATATTTCAGGTCACTACTAAAATCACTACACGTTAATATTATTATGCTCATTTATATCCTTTTGTTAATTATTTGAAAAGAAAATAAGCCACGATGAAGTTATTTCTAATCCTTACCAACCTGTGTTTCCCTGACGTCACTTCTCCCGCTAGCTTCTCTGACCCGCTTTCTTCTCCCATCTCAGTCGTTGTGTCCGGCTCGTACCTGTGCGGTTTAGGCCCCCACCACCTCTAGAAGCACCAGAACCGGCTGCATTTTCCACCTCAAAAACCATCTCAAGGCTAAAACTGGAGGAAGAATCTTCCGAGCCTTCAAACATGAGCGCCACCATCAGGCCTGACAGCGGTAGTTTTCTGACTGTCCAGCCTGAGCGGTTCTGTCGCTGACGTCACATGGAGACGTAGCTTGGAAGCCGCAGTTAAGCTAACATTTTTGAAACTCTAATTATTGTGTAAAATCAAGTCTGTTCGGCTCATAAATGTACACAACCACATACTTTGACAAGATGCATTATGTCATAATACATTTAGATGAAGTCAGCTTGTGTCATGAGATCTTTAAAGTGTAACTAAACCCCAAAACAACTCTTTTTTTTGCTTCTAAACTGTATAAATGGGTATTACCAATGCAATCTTTCAGTTTCTGGGGATTTTTTTACATTTTGGTGTAAACTTGTTTAATTCTACACTTTTTGGTCTAAAAACGTCTTAGTTCTGCCCCCTTGGGTATAAAACTATCAGACATACCGGCCCCGTGGCGAGTTTGGAGTTGGATTGGTTTTTTCAGGTTACCATTATTATCACATTAGCACTTAGTTAGAATGTTAGCCTATGTTAGCATCACCACTCAGAGACTGGACCCATCCTGTCTCTCTATCCCTCAGCAGCAGCGCTGACTCAGCGCCCCGAGCCAGCGGCTCGAATTGATACGGCTCGCGGCCGCTGAGCTCCGTAAAGCCTCCCTCTACTCCTCTATCTCCGGTGACGACGGAGGAGATCCGCTGGTTCAGGGCACCGAGCCAGCGCCGCCCGAGCTCGGTGCTGCTGAGGCAGAGGGAGACAGGATGGATCCAGTCTCTGAGTGGTGATGCTAACGTTCAAAACAGATGAATGTTGATCAGATCGATCAGTCGCAAAACTGCCAACGTAGCTTTGGTCACTGTCCATGTTTCAGTGTCACATTAAGCGAGCTGTCACTGTCCTCCTGAACACACCCCCACGTTCCCCCCTCCGCTTTTCCCCCACACTTGGCCATACCCCTCCATTCTTCCTGGCACCGCCCACTTTGTAGAATTTTTCAAATGTTGTCTGGGGGCGGGGTTATGCTTTTTCAGGGGGTTCAGTTGCACTTTAAGCTCCACCACCCCCAAAATACATTGTTACGAAAGGCCATAATTTTACATGAAAATTACAGAAACATTTGGGATAGACTAGGCGATCTGTTTCAGGTGCATATATGTCCAATGAAAATTAATCCATTTTAGTGCAATGCAAATACATTAAAGAACTATATATGGACTACTGAGCATTAATGTGCTTTTCATGGAGTGGAAGATATGATGACGACTTGCCTACTGTATAATTGTTGTAATGGTGCATTTTGTTTAGTCTCCTCCATGACCATCTTTGAACTCTGCAACAAATGCTTGCTTCATACTGGCTTTACTATGAAGTGGTTTGTGTCATGCACACTCAGAGCTCAGCTACACAAAAAAATCTGCATTTTTTTAGTCATCAGTTGGTCTTATACACAGTTTAAATGTTTTAATATTTTGTTTTTATTTTTAATTAGTTCACCTCATTACAACAGGAAGGGGACGACTCAAGATAGATCAATATCTATACAGATTTCTTTCTTTCCGTGTGTCACCAGGTGTATAAAATATGTAGTATTTATATACAATATATTATAATAATATATAGTAAAAATACAATATATAATTATTTAAAATAGTATCATCAAAAGTCTTACAATCTCACAACCTCAGCACAGACAACATTGTGTGGACCCCTATAATCTCTAATGATCCCCTTGGGGGCCGCAGACCTCAGGTTGGGAACCTGTTCTACAGGCTGAAGCCGCACTCTGCTGCCACGCTGGAGACTGGAATTAGGCTTCACTTAAACGACACCAGGCTCATTGAAGCTCATCTGTAATCAGCCGCACCGGTAATAGTCGCGTTCCAAAGCCTCCTGATTAACGAGATATATTGAGTACAGGATTTGAATACAGGGTTTGAGATGATGCTCAGATGCCTTCATGGGAATCTTTTTGTTATTGATTTAATTACTTTTACTCCGTACATAAAGTTACAAATATCAGTCTGCATAAAGTGGTCAGGGATGTGAATTGTAATCTGTCGAAATTATGTCCGTCCTTCAGATTTTTTTTGTCTCTGTTGTAAAAAAAAAAAAAAAGACAAATAAGAGAAATATTTGGTTAACGTGACCCCTGTGCCAGTATACGATGGATCGCATTTAAATGGGGTGTCAGAATGGTAGGTGTTTAGAGTTATCATCAAACCACAGTCAAATTCTTTCTGTTTGGTGCAATTTATCTGGATAGGTTTTTTGTCTTTGTTTTTTTTTTTACTTTATGACAAGCCGAAATAAAACAGGAGTAACGAGGCTATTTTTAAAATGGCAGAAGTAGACAGATAATTGCGTAAAAACATAAGGATTAGAAGTATAAAGTAGGCCAATCTATAATTACTCCAGTAAAGTATAAATACCCCAAATTTCTACTTAAGTAAGGTAACAAAGTATTTGTACTTGGTTACTTGACACCTCTGATGAATATAGAATAAGACATGATCAGTTAAAGGTCCGATTGTCAGAACGCTTTCTGTTTAATGAGTTCTGGCAGATTATTTTATGAACCTGGAAGTTTATGATCTGCATTTCCACCTGATTTATGAGTTGTCAGCTTCACTGTGTCCCTGAAGCCTTTAGACACCACCTTGAATTGATTGTCAGATTCAGAGAAAAGAGATGCTGATTTTCCTGCTGCTGTGCTCTGACTTATTCAGCTCTGTGTTTCCAGACTGGCTGCAGGTCTTCCTCCTCAGTCTCTCATCTTTAAATCCTGGCTGCACTGTTGGAATCATCTGAGTGCCAAGGTACCCCAACATCCTTCCTCGTAATGATAACCGACCTGTCCTGTCCTCAGAGCATCTAAAGCTGATCTGTTCTCCCCAACCTCCTTCAGGGTCAGCTCTTCAGGGGCTCCAGCTTCTTTTCCCGCCGTCTGCCTGCAGCTTTACCGCCATCCGTAGAAGAGTGACACCGTCATCATCACCTGCTAGGATGTTCTTCCTCCTCCAGCTCAGAAAGAGGAAGACATCCCACCCCTGAGTTATGTTCCATCAGCCAGATAAACTAGGAGTGAGAGCGCTGTTCATGGTGTGCCAGAGTCCATCAGGTTCTCCACAGAATCAGGGCTCATTTCAGTAACTGTGGGCCAGTACTGGGTTAGCTCTGATGCCGTTATCTTCACCCAGAGCTGTTTAACTAGAGGAAACATTCTGGCGGCCATGATTCTAACTAATTTTGGCCTCATAGCAGCTGTGTACATTTTTGCCTTGATTCCACGTCCTGTTTGGATTTCTTATGATTTTTGTGGCTCGATTTATGTCAAATATCGGATTTATCAAGGAACTGAAACATCATCTTAAGAGCTGGATTGGTGTTGTTCGTTTAGATGATCAAACATGGTATTTAGTGTTCAAATTGGACCACAGAACATTTGTTCTGATACATAGTGGATGCATGAAGGTTTTCAAATGAGACTGAGGTTCCTGAACTAGACACCCTCTCCTCCACGACTAAACCTTTAGATCCTGGAATAAACCCCACAGTGGTTCTTGTTTCTCCTGAGTTCCCAGAACTTACTTGAGGCCAGCTGAAAGCCTCCTCAGACATTTGTAGACTAAGTTCATTTAAGATGCTTTTCCCTAGTCGGGCTCTTGGTTACATAAAAATACTATGAAATACAAAATTGAATAAAATCTTAAGACCCATTACTTAGTTCATTAAAGGAAAACAATACTATGGAGTTAAAAAAATCAAAAATGATGGTAGTCATTCATGACCACATTATTGCTCCTTCTTAAGATACTGCTTCAGTTTTAATGATGTTTAAATGATGCCACAGAGTGTTCAGTCTTACTTCTGCCAGTCAGGGGGTCCACATGTTGACCCCTTGTTTAGATGGGGCAGTTTGTCCCTTTACCTTACAGTTCTAAGAGCCAAAAGGTCGCTGACCCTCCAAATGTAAGCAGTTACAAGCCTGCAGTTCTGGGGTCAACAGGGAATTAACTTCAGGTTTATACGCTATAATAATCCTAAATGATGCTTTTTTATGTTTTGTTTGTGAAACTGCTCATGTTGGGTTTAGAATAAAAAAAACTGTTTAGCTGTCACAACTCTTCTATTTTCCTTTATGTTCTGGTGGCCTTTTTATGTGAAATTCAGAGTTCTAGAACATGAAGATTAAACCATCTTAGTAATGGTCACATCTGAGGTTAGTTAAGGGCTGGTTTGTGGGATCCTCTGATCCATTTAAACATGATCCATTCTGAGGAACATCAGGTTCAGCACTGTGCTTTTTATTTCTGCATGAATGATATTCCTGACATAATTCATCATTGCTTTTAATGTTGCATGGTCAACCATAATCCAGATCTGGTGGTTTTGGAGGACAAAGCAGGACTGAAAGAACCGATACCCTTCCTTTCACATTACATTCATCCACCTTTCAGTGATATAGAAAGAGTAGGAAAATGGATTTTAAACTACTAAACAACAAAATACTATGATGTATTAAAATCAAGATGTTGGAACAAAAAAAAATACAAATTTCAATAAGAATATCTTTATTAGATCAGTGATTTACAATAACCATGGGACAGTGCAGGAGGTTTTAGTCCATGTCGGAGGAGGGCAGGATAATTTTGCTCGTGTCGTAGTAGTTCTCTGTGATGAGCGGCAGACCTTCGTTCTCTCTGAGCTTGATGAGTCGCTCTGCCTCCCTTCTGGCCCACTGCCGCATCCTGAAACCACAGAGCCACAAACACTGTTTACATCTCATCTTAACACGATGGTGACCACACGGGATCATTTGTCTTCATCCCACTTTGTATTTGAATAAAACAGAAGCCTTCATCAGAGCCAGTGTTTGCTTCATTTATTCATCCTGGGAACCAAACTGCAGAGGGGGGAGATGAGTGACCCTGGTGGAGGTCTGCACTCGGAGTGCTATTCTAGTTTTTTACAGTTCGGCAGCGTCAACACCACCCAAGTGCATTATTGAGGAAGATAAAACCCATTAGCATGGGCAGCAACTAACATTTTAACTATCAAAGATGACCTAAGAAAATGCAAAATGCTACTCTATACTTTATTGCGTTGATTCACATCAGAGGTTGTCTTAATGCATTTTTAACAAACAAACATCCAGTTTATATATAGAAATATAGTCAATCCAAGCCTATAGAGCAGTGTTTCTCAACCCTGCATGTTTTAGATGTTTCCCTGCTTCAACACACCTGGTTTATATTGATGGCTGATTTACAGGCTTTTGCTGAACTGCAATCATCTGAATCAGGCATGTTTAAGCAGCGAAACATCTAAAACATGCACGGCAGTGTGCCTATAGGAGGAGGGTTGGGAAACACTGCTATAGACAGATTTGAAGTCAATTACATACAGTACCAAGTATCAATTGTATCCTAGTTATGAAAACAATGGAGTCAAGTTAAATCTATTAGGCAAATGAAGTAGAAAATGTTCCATCTAAAACTGAGAGACCCCTGCATCGAGTCAGTTCTCAGATGATCTCTTTTAGGAAGGAAACATCAATGCAAACTAACTAAAATATTAACCCACTAAATCACAGGTTCACGGGTAGATGTTTTTTTCAAAGCAGAGCTCTACTGAAGCAGCCACATGCAGGTCCGATTATTACCAAACCTGTAGACACTTAAATACAAGCAGTCTAACAACAGGACGTAGGTTAAAAGATGTCAGAAAGCAACACCTCATGCCCCCATCTAATAGATAAGAACCAAAGTCACTGATATCAGTCAGTCAATCAGCCATTTTTAAGCCTTTCATCCTCCAGAGAACCACAGCTAGAATCATTATGCACACATGGAGAAACTACAGAGGAGTGGTAAACCTTCCCAGGAATGGCCAGCCTACCAGATTACTCCAAGACTGTGTCAACAACCTATCCAGGAGGTCACAGAAGAACCCAGAACAAAGCCAAGAC
The DNA here is from genome assembly GCA_963556495.2 of Valencia hispanica. NCBI lineage: Eukaryota > Metazoa > Chordata > Actinopteri > Cyprinodontiformes > Valenciidae > Valencia > Valencia hispanica. The sequence goes on along the minus strand of OY747709.1, from coordinate 4,823,339 downwards.
TACTGCTGATAAAAAGAACAAAGACCCGAGTCATATTTACTGAAAACATTTTGATAATCACCGAAACGTTTGGGGAGACAATCGTAGAACGTTCTGGAAGGAGCTCCTCCTGTTACATCTGGCAGAAAAATTAACAGCATTTCAGAAAACAAACATCACGCCAACAGTCAAGCATAGTAGTGACAGTGTGATGGTCTGGGATTCCAATTTCAGTAACCATTCATTCTGATCTCTAGCATGAATCCAGAAGGAGAATGTCTGCTCATCAGTCTGACCCTAAGCGGACTCCACTGAGAGCATAGCTGTAAACAGACCGTTTGTACTCTAAACCCTCCACAGTCACGTAAAACGCTCGCTGATGGTTGCTGCTGCCAAGAGTCAGTATGTTTACATGCACATCTAAAATCGAGCTTTTGGTAATAATCGAGCTAATACCTTAACCAGAATGGGAGCCTTTAATCCCAGTTTACATGTCAGTTAATCTAAATATTGAATGAAGTGTGTTCGACTCCACAACTGTAGGTGGCGACTAGGGATGGGTATCGTTAAGGATTTATCGATACTACTACTTTTAACGATACTCCTTATCGATCCGGTACTTTATCGGTATCCTTATCGGTACTTCTTTTTTTTTGAAGACTAAAACAAAAGGGGGAAAAACACAAATAATGAACTGTAGTTTAAGAAATTTTTTTTTTTTACTTAGATAAGAAGGAAGCTGTTGTTCAAAATATCCAACATTTATTAATTGTAAGAATGAAATGGCAAACTTATGTCCATGCTTCACGTGTTTGCTTTGCATACAAACATACATACCTGTTGTATCTGATTCAGGGGTTGATGTTGCTGTGGCACTTAGGCGGTAAAACACCGTTAAGAGGACCGATAAGGCTGAAGCTTATCGGTCCGGGTGGACCGTCAGAATCAGCCCCGGGGCCAATTTAACACCGGGTTTCGGTACACATCCCTAGTGGTGACATGCGCCCTTTTGTGTTTGGCATTCTTCCAGTTTGGCCTAGAGCGTCACACAGACAGTAAACCAATGCTGGCAGCAGTGAAGCAGACGGAGTAAAAGGAGGATATGCACAACGAGCGAAGAAATGGGACGACAATAACGCTGCAGCACAGAACATTTAGTAAGTACTGTACTTTATGATTATGTTACATTTGTTGTTGTTGTACTGGTCTTGTTATTCCTGCTTCTGCGATCAAGTCCCTTCTAGAAAGAACAGTGCCCAAGCTGGGAATAGCTTAACTTAGCTGGGAGGGTGTTTACATGCAGAGAAATTCTGCTTATTATCTGGGTGTGTTAGCTCGATTAAGAGTAGGCCGGTTCAGTTCGACTCCAGCCGGACTAAGATGTATGCATGCATTTCAAAATTGCAAATTCAGTCGGACTAAGGCAATAATTCGGTTTTCCGCTAATAAAATTTTAATTTATAAAATTGCATTTTCAATTTACTCAGGACTCTGTTTCTGATATTGAAATCAGTTTGATGAGCTAAAATATTTACATGTGGCCATAAAGGCAAATACATCGTTTTGTTTTTTCTTTAACAACACTGTACTTTCTTAATATCAGCAGAGCATAGCTGATATTCATTTAAATAACCAACAAATACCCAGCAACAATACTTATCTGTCAGGAGAGATTAAGCAGGTTAAACTATGTATTTGCTGTTGATTTTTTCATCCGTTTCAACTCTGACAGCCATGGCTTCTTAGGTTAGAGAGATTTGAAGGAAATTTTCAAACAGCAGCTGAAAAACATTTAGCACTTTTAGACATTTCCATATAAACTCTTCCAGCATCCTTAACATCTAAACTCCATCTGTCCCTTCCCATCTGAGCAGAACAAGCACAGAACTTACCTGTGGTCGGGCAAATAGTGGATGAAGGTTCCTCCGATGACGAGAGCCACAGAGACGCCAAAGAAGAAGCCCACCTTCATGTTCCACTCATCCTCCACAGGATCCCTGGAGAAGCCATGGTAATCTGGATTCTGATTAAAAATAAAATTCATCACAATTATAAACCTGTTAAAACACAACAGACTGTCTAAAGCTAAACCAACCAAACTTTGAAGCAGGAACACATTGACTCAAACATTAGCTTTGTAGAAACTGGCTCCCCCTGAGTGTCAGAAGACATCAGGAAATCCAAGGAGGTTAATGTCATGTAAGGTCTGGCTTGTTTCAATAAATTCAATTCAAAAGTACTTTATCCCAAAGGCAAATTGAATGTTGTCGTAACTCATATCATCCAAGTATCTTCAAAAAGACGTGAATGGTGATGCTGTGGGCAGGAAGGATCTCCAGTAGCAGTCAGTCCTGCAACAAATCTGACAAAGCATCTGACTTAAGACTGTTGCTGACAGTCTCATGATCATGATGAAATGCTAACAGCTCAGTTTCCAGGCAGCAGAGATGGTATTCAACAGTAACATGTCATGGATGACACCAGCAGTTGTTGGAAAGCACTGCTAATCTGCTTCATTTTGCTCTTCTTTAAATCTGGTAATTTTCCATATTTTTAGAAAGCCGGACAGAGAGGCGTTGGTTTGAACTTCCTCCTGTTCTCTCTGGAGACACAAAGCCTTCTTTTCACCTCTTCTGGGTTTTGGAGTCATGGTACAGATAGTATTTGAGCTTTTGAGATGCTAATCAGATATTTCCAGTTGCAAAAACAAAAAACAAATTATGAACAAAAGTCTGGGGGAAAAAGAGCTGCTCCAACATGCTGCCACCATGAGAGGGGACAAAGGCTGTGTTGGGAGAGCTGAACTTGTTGTGGTAAGTTTAGATCAGTGTAGCAGCTATAATTTTATTTCGATGTTCCTAATTTTTAAGTAAGAAATACTGAGCTCAAAAATTGCAAATATGAAAGAAAAAAATCGTATTGACTCTACGCTTTGTTGTCAGAGTTGTGTCTCTTTTCAAATTAAATTCTATTTAATTCCACATTCATTCAGACCTGAGGGTTGAGCTGTATCTGTTAGCTCAATTTCCCTAATTAAAAGGATTTACTTTTAATTAAACTCCTTTCGTATTCATCGTATCTGTAGTTTTACTTTGACCTTAAAAGGCATTATTTAGTACTGCATTTTATTCTATGCTTGCTTTCTTATAATAGTGACAACTAATAAGCCTTCTAAAGTTGTTTGAATTAAAAGTAGCTTTTAGCGAACTTTACGTCCTTATTCGTTTTACTTCTGGTTGTAGTTTCTGTACCGTTGTCCATGTTTAGCTCACTGGTTCTGGTTGTTTTTGTCCGTTTGTGTGTGTGTGTAAAATAACAATTAAAATTAAATGTGTCGAATCTGCCATCAGCACAGTGCGAACCCATCTAAACACATAAACAACATGGCTCGGCTCGGCCCGTTAAATATATTGGGTCAGTCCACCTGACTTAGCTGACAGTAGACGGAACCGCCGCCAGCCCTCGGTCCAGTTAGCACAGGCTCGGTTTGCTGGAGGTCCAGCTGCTGAACTCACCTTGACGTACGGGCTGACCTCGCCGTGTTCAGTCTGCTTCTCGGGGCGGTGCAGCTCCGTCACAGCCGTGGAAGCGGTGGCGCTGCTCGCTTTGGACTGGGACACGAAGCGGGTCGGAAGAACAAAGAGGGGCCGGGGCAATGCAAGCCCGAACCGGGGCAATGCGAGCCCGAAGCGGGACAACATTTCTGCTGCCTTCAAAGGAGACTGAGCCACCGGAACCGGAAAGATTACACAGTTTTACTAGCCTGGGTGTCAGTCGCAACATTATCGCCATCAGGTGGTTATCGATGGTAATGCAGTCTGACCAAGAGTAAATATCTGAATATATGATAAAGAAAAACGAGAATGAATGTGGAAAACTCCAAATAAACAAAAACAGAACCCTCAAAACTTAGTTTGTTCGGTTTTATCTATATTCGTTGAAATATAGTTGGTGCTATGATTAAAGCATTTCCAATTCAAAAATACTTTGGTGATCCCAGAGGGAAATTAAATATTGTTGTAACTTAATTTTCTTCAGAGTTGTTGTGGGCAGGAGGGATCTCCTGTAGCAGTCTGAATTACAGCGGCTCCGATTAAGCCGCTGACTGAAGACACTGTTGTTGTACCAGTCTCATAAAGAGGATGTTTTGGGTTCTCCATAATTGTCTGGATTTTAAGAAGAATCCTTCTTTGCACAGTATTCTTCAGATGTTCCAGAACCTGCCTTCTTTATCTTTTTTTTTCAAAATATTTCCAGAAAAGAAAGAACAATCCACATGCAAAATGCCTTTCTGACAAATCTGTCAAAACGAATAAATGAGCTTCCATAAATGGGAATAAATTTATGAACCAAAAAATGCAGTGAGAATTTTTTTTCCATTTATGTAGTACAATACTAAGCAAAGGTTTTGACTAAGTGCCAAACTTTTTAGTGGTTTCTTCTATTAAAAATGAAAAATAGTAAAGATAAGTTACACTGGTAGGATTTTGTGTTAGGAGACATACTTCAAGTCTTAGATTTGAATTTTGCATATCATTTAGTTTCTACAAAGTAGATTATTATACATTTCTAAAACGGTTTTGCATTTCCACTTTTTAAGCTTTTTTATTGTACTTTTTTTGGCCTGAAGTCTAACAACACAAAATCCATCCATTTTCTGTACCCGTCCATCCTAATGCAGGGGGCTGGTGCCTATCTCCAGCTGTCAAGGGGTGAAAGGCGGGGTACACCCTGGACAGGTCGCCAGTCCATCGCAGGGCAACACAGACATACAGGACAAACAACCATACACGCACACCCTCATACCTAAGGGCAATTTAGAGAAACCAATTCACCCAACAGTCATGTTTTAGGACTGTGGGAGGAAGCCGGAGTACCTGGAGAAAACCCACACATGCACAGGGAGAACATGCAAACTCCATGCAAAAAGACCCCAGGTTGGGATTTGAACCTAGGACCTTCTTGCTGCAAGGCAGTTTTTGTTTTGAAGAATCAGTCCATTTTCTTTTACCTTTTTTTATAACTATATATTTTAAAGATTATTTCTGATGTATTTTACTTTAAAGAAAAATGGAAATCAGCACAGTTGAAAAAATTTAAATATGTGTAATTGTAACATTTTAATTTTGAATTCTTTCAAATTGGCTTATTTTCATGATTTTGTGAAGTTCGGATATTCAGAAAACAATTACACTTGGAGGCAAATAAAACCAACAAACAACCCGTAAGATGCATTATTATTTATTTGTGTCCAATATACAATCAGTAACATTGTGTGTTTAAAAGATGAACTTGTTGTGCAGTGACATCAGTTGAGTTTGAACCAAAAGCATCTCATCACCAGCTCATCTTCCAGCTGGTTGGATCAATCTGCCCGCTCCAATTCTCTGCACAGAGGCAGCCCAGATTGGCCGAGTGGAAACCACTGGATCAACCAGGGACAGCTGAGCATAAGCTGCTCTCAACATCATGAAAAGAAACAACCAAAGGGGGAAAATCTGAAGAAACATGAGATTTTGTTCTCGTGCTCCATAAATAATCATCCACAACAAAGAGAAGCTACACACAAGATTGGGAAATTACGTAAAACATTGAAGCCATCCTTCATTCAGTCTAAATGAGTTCATAAAATGCTGACTGATCAAACCGTTCCGTGGACATACAGGTCAATGTGGAGCTGAACCGCAGCTTTGTTCTTAAGAAGAATGTCCCTGTTTGGTGGATTAATCATAAATCATAAATTCATGCTGTTTTATTTCATCATCATTTTCACCGGTCTTAAGTGAAAACATTTTAAAACAAAGTTAGAAGAGTCAAAATAAATGTTTTTTGGGTTTTTTACTTAATGGATCTTTTTGATTTGGTTCTGGAGTTAAAACATATCTGAAGAAAAAGCTCCAGCAGGTGGACCAGCACACCTTAGAATCCTTCTAATAAATCTGTAAGGCATGTCACTATGGTTACGTTATTAAAACTAGGAAAACAACTAAAGATCATTTAAAGGAATCAGAAGACGTATGCTGTCTTTGCTCATCATTTCAACCATGACAAAAATTATTTAGCTTAGATCACATTGGACTCACAAGAGGATGCGATTCCTGATAATATTGTAACAACTCCGCAAAAGCTGAAGTGATGATCTGTTCAGTGATTTTTTAAATCATTGTTCCTAAATAAATAAATAACTTGTTTGCTGTATTTAAGAAATTAAAGATCTCCTTTGGGACAAAGGTTAGGATGTAGGAGAGCCTCTTTAGCTCAAAAGCTAGATTCTTTATTAAAGATATTTTTTAGGGATTCTTTTACAGAAATGATTAAGACGACATAATGCCAAGTAAACAGACTCAAATCAAAACACTCTCATTCCCTAAATCATGCAAACACTAATAACCAAAATTCTTAAAAAGGCTGGTGGGAAGTTGGATCACGGTCAAACAAGAGGATCTTAAGAAGGTTCCAGAAGTTTGTTCAAGGTTGTTCTTAAAACAGCTGATCAAAAAGTTAGAAAAGGACATTTAAAGTCACTGATGGCTAGAAGTAGTTGTGGTGTTTAGTGATCAAACTCCTGAAGAAGTATACTAGGTGGTTGTAAGGAAAATCTGAAGTTTTCCCATCAAATTACCAATAAAAGCCTGAAGAAATTCCCAAATTCAAGGCGTCTTTCACTACATTTCATTATTTCACTTCACCCAGAATGCTGTAAACTGTAAATAGCACAGAAAAACAATAGGTCAAAGTTACTGATTCAAACTGATGAGGCACTTCACCTCTAAGACTGTTCTGTTACCGTCCTTATTTTCATCACAGCAGTAATGTCCATCATCCAACCTGGGCTCACCTTCCCAAAAAAGGCTTTGTGTTATAAATGGAAATCTACCACTAATTATATATTCATGAATGCATGTCAATGTGAATACAGCTTTTATGAGAACAATGTTTTTTATGGTCTGTCCAGCCGTTTCAGTGCTCTCAGCAGATCCACAGCTAAGGAATCTGAGCACATTATAACCTCCACAGTGGGAGTTATACAGCATGAGGTTCACTCGGTCATTGCACTAAACCCAAAATCCCTCATATTCAGATATCCTAAAACTTTGGATTTTTACTGATTCTCCCACATCTTCAGCATGATTCAGAATCAAAAGCACCAGGTCCTTTCAAGAACGTTTAACCTTTAAAGGTTAAAAGACTGAACAAAGCAGAAATATCAGCCTGTGTAGAACAAGATAAAAGGCTTAAAAAAATGACACACTGATGCTTTTGTCTCATCAGTAGGTAGCATACATACAAGTTTAAATAGGAACCCAGAAACACTGGAAGGTACGACAAGATTACATAAACTGTGTGTAAAACATGGACAGGGTCACCGCTGACTGGCCTGGCTGCAACGTGTTTGCAGCAGTCTGCAAGGATCCTTCAGGGCCCTCTGAAGTTAAGCATAAACATCCACTAAGGACACTGATGACCATTATAACGTTGTCACCAGAGACAAGCAACATATCATTAAAACTGAAAGAAGGAATGGAAAAAAGCTGCTTTTTTAAAAAGTAGACACCAGAGCTCTAAAAAAGGACAGGGAAACGGCACGAAATCCCAACTAATCTGTCTCGTTTCGTTTTGAAGTGGCAAGAAAAGAAAAGCGTGTCGCCACCCACTGGAGTAAACTGGCAAACTGTACACCGACCAGACTGAGGCTAGGGCATGAAGACAACTTTAGCCAAGTCCCAGTGGTTTAACCGCAGTACCACAGAGGACCCTGCAGATGGCAGGGTCTCATTGAGAATTATTATCAAACACATTATTAAACATATTAAAGCTGAAGAAAACCAAACAAAAAGAAAGGCCAATATGTTAGACATGTATATTAGAGCTGCACAATATATTGAACTGCAATCACTGCTGCAGTATCAATGTATTCCATATTGCAACAAGAAAGCACTGCTTGGATGCAATATTAGGATATATTTCAGGTGCCATGCATGAAAATCCTGCAAGCCACTAATACAGTGAAGCCCAAATCATTCCTGCCCCTAAGATTCCGATTTTAAATGATTTCCTTCAACCAAGAGGTTGAAAAAAAAAAAAAAGGGTTTGAGCCAAGGCAGCTCGCAAATGTATCATGGTTGACTTTAAACAGTCGTATGAATAAATTTGGGCTTAGCTTTATTATTTGACCTGTTGGACGGACTGTCACTGCTATCGATGTCAACTCTTGATGTATATTTTTAGTGGTTGAGATGCTAAAGCTCACAAAGAGCGCCGGGAAGATTGTGATGAAGGGAACTTAGGGAGAGACTCAGGAAAATTTAGTCAGTCTTAATTGACGTTAATTTCTATGAAAGGACACATCTTGCAGCCCTAATGTAGAAACAGAACTGCAAGAATATATACAAAGCAATGGTTGACATCACAGTGGCTACGTCCATTTCTTGCATCCAGCCAATTCAGTATGTTATCAAACTCAACAATACAGCAGTTTGGATCCGTATCATACAAGGACAGAGAAATAAGGCATGAAAGTTCTCCTTAGAGGAACTTTAGTGTTGAATGAAGCCAGATTCAGAATATTCCCTCGTGATTTTGATCAGGGTTCCAGATAAGACAATTCTGAAATGACTTCAACTGAGCTTGTAGGCAAAGAGAAAAAGAAAAGGCTGAAAGCACATGAGTAGATAAACCATTCAGTCACAGAATGCAGAAGGACTGAATGTGAATGTAATGCTTCAGCAGCCTGTGAGGAAAGATCTAGGCAAACATTTCTGACAGATCAGAGAAAAAAATGAAACATCATGTGTACAGATACAAGGAGTACATGGAATCAGGCATACATAGCATGGGCAGATCAGTAGCAGTCCAGTTCAAAAGGGGGAGGCTGCTTGAAAAAGATCTACATCTCCAACAGGGTACCAAGAGTCAGCTGAGGACTCCACTGAAGATCAAGTGATTCAGAACGGAATCAGGATACAGGAGAAAGGGAGACTTGAGCTGAAGGGGAGGGAATGGTGGTGGCCAGGTTATAGGTCGAGTTCGGTGATGATGGAGGCGAGGTTAGCGGGCTGTAAATGGGCCTGACAGAGATGGTTGAAGAGGGGAATTGTGGGGCAGCTGTTGTCGGGGAGTCTGAACTAACCTCGTCCCCTTCCTCTGAGTCCCAGACTTCGCTCTGTAAATAGTCTGCAAACAAGGTCTTGGCTCTCTGCAGCACCCTGCTGAGGTTGTGGCGTCGCACCAGGCGATCAAAGTGCATGGCTATCTCGTTGTAGTCCATGTTGTTCTTAATGATGTGGTCCCGGTGTTCCAGCAGGATAGACAGGCACAAGAACAGCATGAAGGGATTCCCTTTGCCGAACTCATGGGGAGGAGGCAAAGAGCATGGTTTGATGCTGATGCTTTCAGCTTTCAAAGAGTTAGGTGTGTTTGCTTTGGTGCTGGGGGACTTTCCAGGCGAGGGGAGATTGTTAGCTGAGGACCTGCTGCCAGTCAGTGAGGAGCCTCCGCCAAACGACAGGATGGGCGAGGAAAGCACGGATCTATTCTGAGTGTGAGGAGAGATGGCTGATGTTGTTCCGGAAGTAGCTGTTGGAGAGCTAATACTTTGTGCTGAAGAAGGTGGTACTTTTGGGCCCGTTCTCGGTGAGGTCTCACTTGCATTGGCTGCAGATGAAGATGTAGACATAGGAGGAATGTCTGGAGAAACTCCTGGCCAGCTGGAGTTTGTAGGAGAAGATGTGGGAGAGATGGATGAGCCAGTTTTCCAGATGGGAAGTCCACTGGTGAAGAGAGTGTGCGACGACACTGGAGACAAACTGTAGTCATAGTTCCTAATGAGAGCCGTTCTTTCTCCGGGATCGTCCTCACTGTCGACTGTGGACTGCCGCCTTGGGTTGTTTGCTCCCAAAGTCACTGATCCCTGCGGCTGCTCCACATCCTCCATGTCAAAGCTGGCTTCACTTCTAGCTGTGTAGTATTTAAACTCCCCAAAGCTGGTTTGTCTCTGACAGAAATAACCCCGCAAATTTGACTTTTCTGTGATTTCTTCACAATGACCATCTTCAACACCCTCCATTTCTACACCAGAGCCTACGGTTTGATCACCTTGCCCTTCAGTGATGGGATTCCTGCTCATATCTGGTTCCTCTCTAGATGGTCTCAGCATATGTCGTCTACGCTGCTTCTCTTTTTGTACCTTATCATCTTTAAGGCAGTTAACAACTGACTCGTCTTTGCACGGTGTCGTCTCGTCTCCCTCTAGCAGCGGCCCCACGAGTTCCACCTCTGTCTCTGGAGGATCCGGGGGCAGGGAGCTCCACATTACCTCCAGCATCCTCAAAGCATCATCAAATGCAAACTCTCGCTTGAGCTCCAGGAGAAGCCACCGGTAACAGAAAAATAGGTCATCGGCTCCCCGGGACACCAGGTACGTGTAGAATTCCGGATCGGAGTACTGCAAAAGCAGCTTCAGGTGCTGGAACTTAACGGACATGAGCTGCCCGTCTGGCCGAAAGTTCCCCTCCAAGCGTTTCATAATGCCACAAAAACAGATGAAGGCGTGTGCTTCGTTGTCCATTACTGCAAGTATAGGTGAGGCAATGTCGCTCATGCCTTGGCAGTAGGATATCTGAAAAACAGCATCAGCTGAAAGTTAGAAAACATCATTAGTCGCATCATATGCCTCGTAAAATGCTTTAAAGATAAAGCTGATTAATAAAACAAAGCACAGATACTATAAAACTGTTGTCCTTTGATTTTAGAATAGATCAGGAGGTGATCGATTCAATTTGACTTTTAAATTACTAATAGTGAGTAAAACAGAGTATAAGGAGCAATAACCAAGATTTCATAACACCTAGTGGTAATGAAGAACATTTGCTAGAAGACTAACTTGGCTTAAAATTTTATAAATTCTTCAGATTTTTAAGATCATGATTGGAGTCAAAAACCGGTTCCAGAGATTTTAGATCTTGCTCAGTTAAAAAACAGGGTTTAATATCCATCCAACGATAGACTCTTTCTTTTAATCATTGTTAAAAAGGTAACAATTGCGTTGTGGGAATACAGCAATGCAGCTGTAAATACATTTTCATACCTGCAGTATTTTTGGACTGGAATATTTGATAGGAAAAAAAACATGAAATGTTGAAATGTCTAAAGCCATTTTAAACCCTGGAAGAACCACAATAACTTTCAAACATTTCCAAAGTTTTTAAGCATCTGTAAACAATAACAAAAAAAATCTTGATGAAGCCACATGTTAATTAGATCCACAACTAGCACTAACTTTTGATGCTACGCTCATTCATTATAGGGGTTTGTTGATCTGGAACAGGTGATGTAAATCCTTTGTTATATTCAGTCATGTTTCGACAGTAAAAGTCAGTATGACCAGTCGCTTTGACGTCTTTCGGTCAGGTGTCCGTACTCACTGCGGTACAGAGGAGACAGCCCTCGTCAAATTGTACAATGAGATCAACATAAATACAGAGTGTGGTAGAACCACAGTGCTGGTACCGCTGGACCTCAGTGCTGGTACCGCTGGACCTCAGTGCAGCATTCCATAGCATTGAATATGATATTTACATTCTCATATTTACATGCTCAGCATCCCCGTCTCCTGTTCCCAGCCAAACCGACATCCCACTCTCCTCTGATCAACAGCTTTCCTGTTACACCTCGGATGTTTTATCCTTCACCTCAGCCTTGGACTCTTCTAATTCCACAAGTTTGACTTCAACCAAGTCAGGAAATGCTGCTACCCCCTTTGCCGCCCCCTCCCACCTGCTTGTCTCCAAAAGTCAGGTGAAGAGGCAGCTGGAGAAACTGAACCGGAACAAGGCTGCAGGTCCAGATGGTGTCAGCCCCAGAGTCCTGAAGGCCTGTGCTGAGCAGCTCGGTGGGATTCTGCAGCACCTCTTCAACCTTAGCCTAACTCAGGAGAAGGTTCCAGTGTTGTGGAAGACATCCTGCCTTGTTCCAGTACCCAAAAGAACTCACCCATCAGTCATCAATGACTATAGACCCGTTGCCCTGACATCCCACATCATGAAGGTCCTGGAGAGACTCCTGTTGGCACCCCTGAGTAAGCAAACAAGAATGTATCAGGACCCACTGCAGTTTGCTTATCGCTGTGGAGTTGGAGTTGAAGATGCCATCATCCACCTACTTCAACCAACCCACTGTCATCTGGGCAAAGCAGGCAGCACTGTGAGGATCATGTTCTTTGATTTATCTAGTGCATTTAAAACAATTCAGCCTGATTTGCTTTGTCAGAAACTCCTGAAGACACAGGTGGAGCCCTCAACAATCGCCTGGATCAATGACTACCTGACCAACAGACCACAATTTGTGAGACTGAAGAATTGTGTTTCAAACCAGGTGGTCAGCAGCACAGGAGCACCACAGGGGACCGTACTCTCACCATTCCTTTTCACTCTGTACACCTCAGACTTCCAGTACAAATCCGAGACCTGTCATTTGCAGAAATACTCAGATGACTCTGCAATTGTCGGGTGTATCAGAGATGGACAAGAAGCTGAATACAGAGAGCTGGTGGACCGCTTTGTGACATGGTGTGGAAACAATCGTCTCACCTTGAATGTGAACAAAACAAAGGAGATGATTGTAGATTTCAGAAGAAACAGGGATAAGTCAAACACTGTTTCCATCATGGGAGAAGAAGTGGAGGTGGTTGAGGAGTATAAATACCTCGGAGTTCACCTTGACAACAGACTGGACTGGAGGCGCAACAGTGAAGCCGTCTTGAAGAAGGGACAGAGCAGACTGTACTTCTTGAGGAAGCTTAGGTCCTTCAAGGTTTGCAGCAAGATGCTGCATATCTTCTACAAGTCTGTTGTGGAGAGTGTAATCTCTTAAGCCGTCATCTGTTGGGGTAGCAGCATCAGAGCCAGGGATTTAAAAAGGCTAAACAACCTGATAAAGAAGGCTGGTTCTGTTCTTGGGACAACTGTGGAAAATCTGGAGATGATAATGCAAAGAAGGATTCTTCATAAAATCAAAAAAAATGATGGACAACCCTGAGCATCCTCTTCATGAGACAGTCATACAACAACAGAGCGTCTTCAGTCGGAGGCTTCTTCAGTTTTGCTGCAATACAGACCGCTACAGGAAATCCTTCCTGCCCACAGCAATCATCATCTACAACAACTACTTAAAGAATTTATTATATGAGCTATACCAACACTTAATTTCCCTCTGGGATCAATAAAGTATTTTTGAATTTGAATTGAATTGATTTAGCTGAAGCGACTTGAAGGCCGGGTTGGGCTCTCTGGTACAGTATTTGACTGGTTCAAGACTTCTTAAACTTCTTCGTGTCAATAGGCAACTTATCATCAGAAATTACAAATATCACAAGTGGGGTTCCCCAGGGTTCCATCTTGGGGCCCCTCTTATTTAATATCTACATGCTTCCACTAGTTCAGAGAACAACAAATAAAATTAGTTACCTTCAGTATGCAGATGATACTCAGCTTTACATTACAATGTCAAAAGGTGACTATGAACCCATCCAAGTGTTGAGGAGATGCATGTTGGAGGTTTCTTCCTGTTAAAGGGGAGTTTTTCCTCTCCACTGTCGCTACATGCTTGCTCAGTATGAGGGATTGCTGAAGGATTGCTGTGGTTGGAAATCTGCCCAACCTCACGCCAATGACTGACGCAATCTGCTGGGATTCCTTAAATAGGAAACTTTTTAACCGATTGGAATGTTTGTATAAATGTATTGAAATGACTTCTTGTTAAGTGCCTTGAGATGACATCTGTTGTGAATTGGCGCTATATAAATAAACTGAATTGAATTGAATAGAACAAATCAGTGCATGAGTGTGCCCAGGGGTTGCGTTAACCAAACTTTTAAACTGTGATGGAAAAATCTAAAGGCCGTCCGCCATTTTGACCAAGATTTCATGACACCTAGTGGTAATGACCTCTGGCAAGACTTCTGATTAATATTAAAAAGAGATCTTATTTCTCCTGTTTTAGCCTCCCTTCACTGGGTCCCTGTTAAATCCAGAATAGAATTTAAGATCCTTCTCACATATAAAGCCCTTAATAATCAAGCTCCATCATACATCAGAGATCTGTTGTTCCATATGTTCCTAACAGAGCACTTCACTCTCAGACTGCAGGTTTACTGCTGGTTCCTAGGATTTCTAAAAGTAGAATGGGGGGCAGATCTTTTAGTTATCAGGCTCCTCTCCTGTGGAACCAGTTTCCAGTTTAGTCTGTGAGGCACATGTGTGCAATGTGTGCCAGGCACTGTGTACTTTTAAGACCAGGCTTAAAACCTCATAAAGCTTATAGTTAAAAAGAGATTGATGTTAACCAGTTGTTGGATGAGAGGTGGAGTGGGGGGGTCATTCAGACAGACCTGGCTCTGCCTCTCTCATGTCTTATTCTAACAGGCTGTGTTATCCTGAGCTATTTTTGTAGTTGCTGCTATAGGCTTAGACTGTTGGAGGACAGGCTGACCACGTTTCTTCACACTGCTACTTTTTTCTTCTACTACTACACTCTCCAGTTGCATTCTTTGGTATTATTTCAACTGTCAACTTTGTTTTCTCTCAGTGTTTTTCTCTCCATAGAAGCTACACATGGTCTGGCATCGTGCTCAGCTGTGATGCCTTGTTAGAGGGGGAACTGCGATGATGCTCCCAATAACTGAACGTCCTCCCTCTCCTGTTATCAACTATTTACTTTCTTTAATATAGAAAGTACTCTCACATCAGTTGTTTTTGTTCTGTGTCTCTGCTCTGTCTTCTCGAACCCCCAGAGGATCGTGGCAGATGGCCGCTGGTACTGAGCCAGGTTTTGGTTCTGCTGGAGGTTTCTTCCTGTTAAAGGAGAGTGTTTCCTCTCCACTGTCACTACATGCTTGCTCAGTATGAGGGATTGTTGTGAAGTTTATGACACAACACAGGCGACTGTCTATTGTCGCTACATGTTCGTTCAAGAGTAGTATGCTGCTAGTCAATGACTGGATGCAATCTGCTGGGATTCCTTTGAGAGAAAACTTTTAAACTGATTGGAATGTATGTATAATCGAATTGAAAATACTTTTCTTGTAAAGTGCCTTGTGATGACATCTGTTGTGAATTGGCGCTACATAAATAAACTGAATTGAATTAGTATTCACACCTCTGACCACTTGGTACAACCACATAGATATTTTCAACCTTACGTACAGACTACAGGTAATTAAATCAATCAAAAAACAGATTCCCATGAGAGCGTCTGAGCATCATCCCAGACCTGGACACCATACTCATCACATCTCACTAACCGGGAGCTGACAGCATGTTGAGTTACTGAGGCTTTGAAAGCGCATTGCTCCCAAGAGCTCGGTGTCATGCCACTGGCGCATGTTGGGGGATTCCCTCCTGCTGAAGCAATGGCTTGCAGGTCAGGAGACAACTTGTTCGGAGAATCTTTCTGACTTCAACAGCAGAAATGTTCCCTGATTTCAAAAGTTTGGCGGAAGTGGCGCCTAATTCCAGTCTCCACTGTGGCAGCGGAGCGAGGATTCAGCCTCCAGAACAACATCTAAACCCCCATGAGAAGTCATCTGTCCGAGGCAAAAATACAAAACCTAATGACAATAACCTCTGCAGTAATCTCACTATTTCAATTCAATTCAGTTTATTTATATAGCACCGATTCACAACAGATGTCATCTCAAAGCACTTAACAAGAAGTAATTTCAATACATTTATACAAACATTCCAATCAGTTAAAAAGTTTCCTATTTAAGGAATCCCAGCAGATTGGGCAGACTTTCCAACCACAGCAATCCTTCAGCAATCTCTCATACTGAGCAAGCATGTAGCTACGGTGGAGAGGAAAAACTCCCCTTTAACAGGAAGAAACCTCCAACAGAACCAGGCTCAGTAGGAGCGGCCATCTGCTACGACCGTCTGGGGGTTTGAGAAGACAGAGCAGAAACACAGTAGGAACAGAGGATCTGATATAAGAGAACTTTCTATGTTACAGAAAGTAAAAAGTTGATAACAGGACACAGTGGCTGTTCAGTTACTGGGAGGATCATCCCAGTCGATGCCCCCCGTCCATCAGGGCATTGTAGCTAAGCAGGATACCAGACCAGGTATATCTTCTATGGAGAGAAAAACACTGAGAGAAAACAAAGTTAACAGTCGAAATAATTTGATTCCACACAAATGGGTGAGACTTTGTGTTTAGGCCACAGCAGCTGAACTGTTCGTAATATAAGTGAAATTGTTTGATACATTTTTTTATGTAGTTCTCTGTTCAGTTTGTTTGCATTGAATATTATTTGCAATGAATATGTTACAATTTTAAAAATTGACGGCTCCCTGCAAATTACCGTGGCTGGGGAAGCAACTTAGTACTGTATATCCATGCAAACAGAAGAGCGAAAGTTATAGAACATTTTTTACATTTTAACAAAATTTCAATTTGAGGACAGCATAGCACATTCTAACAGCTTGTACAAGATACAGTTAGCATCTAAAGCGTTAAATAAAACATTAAGAGCACCAAACAGCAGCCTTCCCTTTAGTAGTGCTGCATGTATTTAAAGTTCCTGAGGTTTCAACGTCTTTAACCGTAACCCATTTTCTGAAAATGTTTAAACCCTTACAGCCACAAACTGCAAAGTCTCATGAGATTTAAACATGTCTCCACACCTGAGGATGTGTGATGGCAAATGTGGTGAGCAGGTCTGTGAGGGCAGTCAGGTGTGGACTGTCTTCTGAGCCTGCGTAGTATGGATGAGCCCGGTCTGTTCTCAGGACATCTTTGAGAACATTCCCACGGATAAACTCCAGGTCCTCGTGGCTGGCCCTGGCAGTCCACTCCCTCTTCAGCTGCTCGTATTCCCTCGTCTTCTTCTTCATGTAGTCCATCCTCTCCTGACCACTCAATCCACCGGGATACACATTCAGGAGGTACCGCCACACCACCTAACAAATAACGACAATGAAATATTCACAGACTAAGTATGCATGTTATATACATGTATGCATGTATGTATGTATGTAAGGCCTTTTTAAGGACTTAATAAATAAAAGAAACATTTTAGTTGAAACATCGCTCACAGGCATAGATTTTTGATCCGACATGACAAGGTAAGGCGAGGCAATTTTATTTGTATAGCACACTTTAAACAACAGGGTAATTCAAGGTGCTTTACATGATTAGGTGAAAAACATAGACTATAGCAATTGGAAATCAAAAGCAGACCTGGACCTTCATTCTAAACAGATGAGTTTTTAGACTTGATTTAAAAGAACTCAGTGTTTCAGCAGCTCTGCAGTCGCCAGGAATTCTGTTCCAGATAAGGGGAGCATAGAAACAGAAAGCTACTTCTCCATGTTTGGTTTTGAGTCTATGATGTTTAGGGGTGACCTGCCTACTTAAGCACGACTAACTCCTATGCTGTCTTTGATTAATTTGTTTTTGCCATCACTCTAAGCGGTTCATCCAAAAGCTTTTTTTCAATTTTAAAAATATTTGAAAATTAGTACGGCTGGTGTCAAATGATGATTTGAAGGTAATGATCCACATTTGTATTTCGACTGGTGCAGATTACAGTGCCGTGAAGAAGCATTTGCCCCCTTCCAGAGTTGTTCCATTTGTGCTTTTTCAAACAGTTTAATATTAAAACAAAGATAACCCTATTAAATACAAACTGCAGTTTTCAATTTGTGATTTGATTTAACTACAAACCCTAAGTAAATGCAAATCAATGGATGGATGTACCACAACTTTCTCCAGCTGGACAGAAACAAAACAGAAGTAATTATTTTTTGACCAAAAGAGGAACGATCAAGAACAAGCCCACAGCTAGAAAATACTAGGTGTAGTAATGGACTCAGACCTGAACCTCCAGGGTCACATAAAGGCAATAACAAGGTCAGCCTTCTATCACCTGAAGAACATTTCTAGGATTAAAGGACTGATGTTGCAACAGGACCTCAAAAAACTCAACCATGCGTTTATCTTTAGTCGGATTGATTTCTGCAACAGCATCTTCACAGGTCTGACTAAAAAGTCAATTAGACAGCTGCAGCTGATCCAGAATGCTGCTGCTCGTGTTCCTCACTAGAACCAGGAAAGTAGAGCACATCACCCCAGTTCTAAAGTCTTTACACTGGCTCCCTGCAGCTCAGAGAATAGACTTCTAAATACTTTTACTAGTTTATAAATCATTGAATGGCTTAGAACCAAAGTATGTTGACGATCTACTGTTATTATACCAACCCCCCCCCCCGACCACTCAGGTCTTCTAATTCCAGTCTACTCACCATCCCTAGAATTAGAAACAAACATGGAGAATCAGCTTTCAGTTTCTATGATCCTCTAATCTGGAACAAACTTCCAGAAAACTGTAAAGCTGCTGAAACACTGAGATCTTTTAAATCACAACTAAAAACGTATCTGTTTAGAGCTGCCTTTGAGTAATGTTTTCAAGTACCATGCGTTTAGTGTGTTTCATGCTATATTGCCATTTTTACTTTACCCTAAATTCACGTCTGCTTTTAAGTAATGTTTTAAGGTGTCACATGATCTGTGTGTGTTTTATGCTTTATTGTTGTTTCTACTTTATCCCCTAATCATGTAAAGCACTTTGAATTATCTTGTTGAAAGTGTGCTATACCAATTAAATAGCCCTGCCTTGCTTTGCCTTATATGGTTGTGTGTGACTCTCTTGGTTATATCAAGACTTAACTGTGTTAATGATATTTTGGTGAAGTGAGTCGAGTTTCACTGACCACAGGCCTGATGAATCCAGGATTATAGGATAAATAAAGAGGAAATAGGAAAAAAGCATTTAAATAGAATCTGTGTGACAATATGAAGTAGATCTCAAAAAGCAACACGTCTTGCCCCAATCTAACCCAAGAACAGATGAGAAACAAGATCACAGACAACCATCAGTGTGAAAATGGTTAAAAAACCAATACCAAGTCTTTGGGATGTCAGTGAACCATAATGTTATTCAAGAGCTTGTCCATAAGAGCTCCAAGAGAACTAATTCAGGAAGTCAAGAAAAAAAAAACACAGAACATCTAAAGCACCAGAGGCTTCACTTGCCACAGTTGAGATTAGCATACATCAGTGGTGCCCAAGTCCGATCCTCCAGATCTACCATCCTGCAGCTTTTAGATGCATCCCCAACACACCTGACTCAAATGAATGGTTTGTTACCAGGCCCGTACAGAAAGACTACTGATAGGGGAATTCAGCCATTTGATTCAAGTGCGTTGGAGGAGGAATCCATCTAAATGTTGCAGAATGGTAGATCTCCAGGTCTAGACTTGGGCACCCCTGGTGTACATGATTCGATCATAAGAAAGAGACTGGGTAAATATGGGAATCATGGAAGAGTTCTGAGGCACAGACAACTCCAACTCCTTACCATCAAACAAAGGTCTGTGTCACTTTTACTAAACGGGATAGCGACGTCGAGGACCGTAGCATCCATTAGCGGTTATACCACTAAACCATGCGGCACCCTAATGAGTAATTCAGTTCTGCAAAGACTGGTTCAGAATTCTACCAGAATAGACCAATACACATAATTACTGCAGAAGTGTTATTAGATGACCAGATTATGGCCGACAGTCCATAATGTCACAAAAGGTCATTTCTAAAGAAGCTGGCAGGTTAAAGAGCGATGTATCCAAGTGTAAAAATCGAAAGTTGAGTGAAACCCTGACCAAGTACTGAGTTTATATGTTTGCACAGTACAATAACGTCGTTTTCAGTGTGCCCACATTTCTGATTTAAAACCCCTTGTTTATTGGTCTGATGCTACATTCAAACTTTCTGCAAAGTTAATTTTGGGTTGTCAGTAGTTGGACGACATAAGCGGCTAAATTAATAGAAATAAACGCTTGCAATATCTGACTCTGTGTATAACTGATACATCTAGCTGGAGTTTTATTTCTTTAATTATTCTGATGAATATTAAAAAGAGAGATAACATTTCCCTGTTTTAACTTCCCTTCATTGGCTCCCTGTTAAATCCAGAATAAAAATGTAAGATCTTTTAGTTATCAGGCTCGTCTCCTGTGGAACCAGCTCCCAGCTTTAGTCCGTGAGGCAGACACTCTGTTTACTTTTATGGCTAGACTTAAAACTTTCCTTTTTGATAAAGCTTAAAGTTAAAGTGGCTTAGGTCATCCTGAGCTATCTCTGCAGTTATGCTGCTATAACTATAACTTCATGTTTTCTGTTTTTCCTCTTTATAGAAACTATATCAGGGCTTGTGTTCTGTTTAGCTGTGACCCCCTACTTGGAGGGGGGCATCGCCTGTATTACTGCTGCTATGAACGTCATATTCTCCATCTATAGATGGTGCACTGTCTTACAGTGTTTAGCCCCGTCTCTCTCCTACACAAAAACATTGAATGAGCTTTTACTACGACTATCTGCTGTCTTTCACCCTATAGCCTTTAAAACCAGCCTCAGAGCCTATGTGCTTAACTGTGTTTCTCTCCCAGAGGAAGCCACTAAAGGAGCTACTACTCCCATCAACTTCTCACGTCCTTTAACACAGAAATCACTCCTGGATCAGCGCTGTGTTCCATATTTTTTTGTCTCTCTGCTCCGTCTTCTCAAACCCCCAGTCGGTCGTGGCAGATGGCCACTTGTACTGAGCCTGGTTCTAGTTCTGCAGGAGGTTTCTTCCTGTTAAAGGTGCAATATGTAAGAATAACAACTTGTGGTCAAATGTGAGTACTGCAGTCCATGTAGATAAACAAAAGAGAGACAGCTCTCAGCAACTTACCCCCTCCCCTTTGTGAGTTTCATGCCAGGTTGCCAGTTATGGATAAATGCACAAGATTCAACATGATGAGCGAAGACGAGTCATGCACAGTAAGTTGATAAGTAGATAAATACATTTCAATGTAATCTTGAGTTGTTTGTAATTGAAAA
This sequence comes from Valencia hispanica, assembly GCA_963556495.2. Lineage (NCBI taxonomy): Eukaryota > Metazoa > Chordata > Actinopteri > Cyprinodontiformes > Valenciidae > Valencia > Valencia hispanica. The sequence continues at coordinate 4,802,423 of OY747709.1, read as the reverse complement.
AAGTAGCTTGAGATATTTTTAGAGCTAACTATTTGTTTCTAATTTACTGCTAACATTGTTAGCTCAACGTTAGCCTCTAGCTAGTGTCGAAATACAAATACCAGTGCAGTGTTGGTGTTCACATGTGATTGGGTCTGGAACCAGGAAGTATGAAGGAGCGACAGATTGTAAACAATGACTATGTCCCTCTGTGGCCTTTTTAAAATGATAAAAACGTCAGTCCGACCACCCAGCCAGCTGAGAAAGAAATATGTTTCAACGTAACCTCGAGACTTTAGACTGTTGTGTAATTATTTCACTGTAAAATTCTTACATATTGCTCCTTTAAATGGGAGTTTTTCCTCTCCACCGCCGCTTAATGCTTGCTCAGTATGAAGGATTTCTGTGAAGTCAATGACAACGCAGGGAATTGTCTACTGTCGCTACATGTTCGTTCAGGAAGAATTAATTCATACAATCAATGACTCGATGCAATCTGCTGGATTTCCTTAGATATAAAACTTTTCAACTAATTAGAATAAAAAAGGATAAGTAGCTTCATCTGAAATGTATGTACTAGACTTGGAATCTGTCTCATGATTGGACATTGTTTTGTAAAGTGTCTTGAGATGTATTCACAAATAAACTTTACCTGCACTATTGTAATTATCACACTTTACATAAGTCTCTATGCACAATCAGTTTTAGAGTCAAGAAAACAACTGTGACTATGAGGAGTGTAGATGAAGCCTGATAGTAAAGCGTGTGGGAAACTGGAAACCTTTCGCAGCGACGGCTCCACACCACCATGGTAGATCCGAAGTCGGAGTTCTTCAGGTCGGGTCAGCTGGCCCTGTCCATTAAGGTAGCTGTGAAACTCAGAATCACTAAGTGGAGGTTTGAAGGGCTTGATTTCCTCTCCGTAAGACCAGGTGAAGGCCTGCTGGACTCGGGAGAGGGTCCGGCCCACCTGAACACAAGCCAACAAACACACACTTTGATTCAACAAATGGTCTGAAGGACTATGTGAACTTGATCACTTATTAAAAAGAGCACCAATGTTTTAAATAATATGTACATTATGGGCATAGCTACAGGTTCAAGTTGTGATGAACATTAATCATATGGACTCAACTGATTTCATATGATTATTGTTCAGCTGCTGACAGCTTATCTTTTGTAGGGAATAGAAGTTCGCTTAACTAAGAACTAGAAAGAGAAGTTCCATAAAGATAAAGGAAGCAAAAAGACGTTCCTGGAGTCTGAAAATACTGAATGACAAAGATGAAAGAAGGTGAACTAACTAACCTGGGAAAGCAGAGACTGAGTAAAGGGAAGTGCTGCTGATGCCAGAGACTTGGTCCTTTCTGCAAGCAGCAGCTCTGAGCCAATCACATCTTTGGGGCTTATGATGTCCCAGTCCTCCATTACTGGACCTAAAGACAAGCAAAAGGCAGAGGAGAATCACTTCACTTAAATAAATATTATAGTAAATATTACAGCGCAGTTCATTTTCATTTTCTTTAATGTATCATTTGCTTTCAAGCTGAACTGCAATTCTTACTGTCCTCAGAAGGCTTCACATCCATCTTGAGCTGCAGGAATGGTTTGGCTGCACTCATGAAGGCAACATCCAAGTCCCAGTCAGACAGCAGAGACAGGTACATTTCCACGCTGCTCCGATCTCGAGACAGGTAGCTAACGCTGAAATTCCGCTTCCTGGTTTCCATCAAACAACAAACATCGGATTCACTAAGTGGAACTTGTTCCAGTAAACTCTTAAGCTTAGAACTGCTCAACCGGATGCCTCTCACCCGTTTAGGTCGAAGGCTCTGATGAGGATGTGCTGCAGGACCTCCAGTGATGTTATCTGGGGATCAACAGCAAAGGAGCGAAACTCCACAGGAAGTGCCCCATCGCATTTCTGAAAGAAATCCCACCACAGTCTCTGAAACATCATTTCAACAAAAGTCTATGGGCTAACATATGCAAAGAACATGCTGATAGTTTTAAATTAATACAATAACAAAGGACAATGCTAGATAATTTGGTCTGGAAGCAGCTGATTTCTTTACTCCTCAGTATCCCTCCGTTTCTTCACTGACAAAAACAGTTAGGCACCCAGAAGGGAAGGTCACATCTGAAGGTCATCTGGTCCACATTCATACCAACAATGGGGATTGAAATGATTGGACATGCAGGACTAGAAAGGGCCCAAGAAGGCAGAAGATGTGGAATCCTTGCAGACGGGTTCCAGGCAGTTACCAGAGGACGCAGCAGAGACGCACACGTCATATAGCCTTGCCAGCGCTGGGCGGAGCTTAACAGGGGTGACAAAGTGTGTATGCATGAGGCAGGGTGGTTCCATCCTGCCGTTGTCCAACATGTGGGCTGTACAGATGTCACAGAGGCAAAAAGTTGGAAGCAGCGGGTAGAGATGGGCAGCCATACCCTGTATGTAAATAACAGTCCCATTGAAGTTCAGACATTATCAACCAAGACCTACAGCTTGGCAGTTACCTTGGGATTCTCCTGTCCATTAATGTAAAACAGCAACTCAGTGGCTGCTGGACACAGAGTGGGGAACTGCTAATGACAGCCATTTCTCATCAGACCTCAGAATAATGTAAATGAAGATAACCCCTTAGCTCCGGTGGATTTTTGCCTCCATGCTAAACTGACAGTTTTCAACAGAAAGCTCAATATGAAACACTTTTTTGATGCACAGTTAGCATTTAGTGTGTAAAAAACTGTTATCTTTGGCTTTTTTTGTAAAGTGAAATAATGATGAGGGAAATACTGTGTCGATCAGCAGCAGATCATTTTAAATACAGCTGCTTCTGGTCTCTCTTTCCTCACCTCATTGTGGTGACGGAGTTCAGGAAGACAAGCCAAAAAACTTCAAAAAGGGTTTCAGAGATTAATAATAAAAGTTACATTTTACATTTTTTTTGTAAAACTAGAATTTATTTAAATATAAAAATAGATAGCATGAGGAATGGAAAACTGTGAGATATTGCTTTTTCAGAACTATTTGGCAAGCTACAGCTGTGTAAATACTTATTTTTGCCTCTTCATGGATTTCTTCTGTTTGTGCTTTTTTACCACACCTAAATGTTTTAGATACTATTTTTATACATCAGACAAGGATAACCTAAGTAAATACAAAAAGCAGTGTCCACATGATGATTTCATTTATAAACAGAAAAAGCGATCCAAAACAAACTGATGGTGTTTAATTTGAAATTAACTTTTTGTATTTATTAAGGTTATCTTTGTCGAACATTAAAATGAGTTTGAAGAATTGAACCATTTCAGTGTAAAAACGGAAGAACTATCAGCCTGTTAGACTGTATGAAGAGAAGAACAACAGGTTTACTACTGTGGGTAATGAGAACTTAGAAACCACTACTACATTTAGTGCAGTGGTTTTCAACCCTGCTCCTCAAGGCACACTGGCCTGCATGTTTTAGATGTTTTCCTGCTTCGGCACTCCTGATTTCAATTCATCGCTGATTAACAGGCTTTAACTGAACTGCAATCATCTGAAGCAGGAGTGTTACAGCATGGAAACATCTAAAACATGCAGGCCAGTGTGCCTTGAGGACCGGGGTTGGGAAACACTGATTTAGCAGATGTTCATCCTAGCTTTTTGCTGAAATCCACATATCAAAAGAAATACAAATGCATGTTATTGTAACATTATTATTAGGGATGCACCAATATGAACATTTTGGGCAATATCATTTTCTGATATTAATACTGCTGTTATTTACAGATTGAGATATATATATATATATATATATATATATCCCTACACTTTCGACACCGAATTGAAGCAACCACATTTTTTTTTTTTTTTTTTTACTTTATTTTCATATTACAACATGACATTTTACAATTTACATGTCACTTTACAATTTACATGTCATATAAACGTAAACTGAAATTTACATCAAGAACTCGTTCGAGGAAATAAACGTGTGTTTGCATTTAAAACAGTATAACCTCACACCATATCAACAGAGAAAGATAAAATAAAATAAAAACAATTACAGGGGCTATCAAAAAAAGTATTTCAAGCGTGTTTAAGAACATATGATTGAAAACTCAAGGAGCAAGAGACTCTGACATTGTTACATATAACTCATTTATGGATTGGTTTTCTTCCGATAACACCTTTAGGGATGCTATATAAATTTTAATTTCGTTCTTGAAACAGTTTATGCTGGGCTTGCTGTTATTCCACTTTTTTTTGTGTATATGAAATTTTCCCATCATGAAAATAATGTTCACCATTTTAGATACCTTTTTTGACAGACCATCCATATAAATCATCACTTGAAGTTTGTTGAACAAAGAGTTGTTGGTCCCAAAATTTAACCATCGATAAACATCCTTCCAAAACCCCATTGTAACTGAACAAGAGAAGAAAAGGTGTTCAATTGTTTCTGGTTCTGTCATACAAAAAACACATGGATTAACCTCAAAATTGAACCTTTTCCTTAGGGTTTCAGCAGCAGGATAAATATTATTTATTAATTTGAACTGAATTTCTTTTACCTTGGGTAAAATTGGCCATTTAAGATAGCTACAGTGAGTCTTCTTTAATTTAACTTTATTATCTGTTATCTTTATTGTCATTGGCTTTTTGAGATCATAGAATAGCTTTTCTTTAAACACACTTCCAAGTATTTTGTTGTTACATTTTCTTTCTCCAAATTTTAATTCACCAATTTTTAAATCAGGAAGTTTAATAATCACATTTGAATTTGTGAGGGTATTTTTAATCATGAATTTTAAGGGAAGTGGAATAGCTCTACTGATTTGGTTAAATTCTCTATAAGAGCATTCTAAATTAAACTTTTCAACAAAGGAATTACATTGCAAAAAGTTCCCATTTTCATCCATCATGTCAGTAACATATAGAACATTTTTGTCATACCATTCTTGCTTAAATAGTGTCTTCCTGTTACTTAATATGGTTCTATTATTCCACAAGGTGGAGCTATGTGGTGTGAAGTTGTGGGTGAACATCATTTTCCAGTAGAACAGTATTTGTTTATGGAAGTCAGACAGTTTGATTGGTAGTTTAGTTATTTCAAAGTCACACCTTAACAAAAAATCTAGTCCACCAACATTCTGGAAAATATATTTTGGTATGTGGAACCATATGGAATTTGGGTGTGTCAAATAAGCTTTAATCCAGTTCAACTTTAATACACCTATCATGGATTCAAAGTCAGGAGCTTTCAGCCCACCATGATTATAGTCTTTAACCAGCACTGACTTTTTAAGATAGTGCGTCTTATTCTTCCAAATGAAATTAAAGATGGTTAAATTGATCTTTTTAATCATTTGGGGGGGGACATAGAGAGATTGACAGGGATATATTAATTTTGATAAACCTTCTGCTTTTGTTAATATGATTCTGCCAAGAATAGAGAGATCTCTCATGAGCCAATGATTGAAAGATTTTTTCATACTCTCTACTTTTCCTTCAATGTTTTGTTGAATTCTATTATTTCTATCTTTAGACATTATTAATCCTAAGTATTTTAGTTCAGTTTTGACAGATATGGAATCCATATTCGTCTCATCACATGGATGAAGACATAGTATTTCACATTTTTCCAGGTTTAGACATAATCCTGAGGCTTTGGAAAAAATTGATACCATATCTAGGGATTTTTGAATTAAAAATTTATCTTTCAAAAAGATTACTGTGTCATCTGCAAATTGACTTATTCGATATTCATAATCAAACATAGTGATTCCTTTTAATTGTGGGTGGTTTATGATTAGATAGGCTAGCATTTGTGTACCTAAAATAAATAGTTTTGGTGAGATCGGACAACCTTGTCCACCACGCGAAATCTTAATTCTTGGTGTCATTCCAGGGTTGAGGGAGATGTAACTATAAATATCATTATAAAACATTTTTATGATTTTGCAGAACCCTTCTCCAAATCCGAATTTTTTGAGCACTGTAAACATGAAATCATGTTCCACAGTGTCAAAAGCTTTGAAAAAATCTATGAATAAAACTAGACTATCTGATTGAATAAATGATTGGTAGTCTATCATATCTAGAATCAGTCGAATATGATTGTGAATATGTCTTCCCTTTATAAAAGCTGATTGATACTCTTCGATAAGTTTTCCAATTAAATGCTTTAAGCGATTTGCATAAACTAGAGCAAGAAGTTTATAATCGCTGCATAATAAGGTTATTGGTCTCCAGTTGTCTAACATCAACAGATCCTTTTGAGGTTTTGGTAATAAGGTTATCAATCCTGTTTTCATAGTAGGGGACAAACATCCTTCCCTAACACATTCTAAAAAAGCTTTATATAGTAACTTTTTGATATCTGCCCAAAAATGTGTTAGGAATTCAGATGTTATCCCATCTATACCTGGGGTTTTTACCATTTTTCATTTCTTTTAATGCAGTTTCAATTTCCATTATAGTTAATTCTTCTTCAAGTATGTGTTTGTCTTCTTCATCCAGTTTTTTAATGTTTTCATCAATTTTTCCAAATAGAAAGTCACAATCAGATTTGTTAAATTTTGATTTACCTATGTCAACTGCTATTTGTCTGGTTTTGAATTTAAACCATTCCCATTTACTGATATCACTCATGTCTAGCTTTTCAACCTCCGGGATAAGAGACTTCACCTTTTCGCAAAATTCAGTATTTTGTAAGATATCATTATTAAATTTCCAGATATTTGGAGAGTTGAATTGTTGATCGGATATTAATAAGTTTAGACTAATCATGCAGTGGTCTGTAAGCGGGGAGGCGGATATTTTACAATCTGTAATATCACTACATAACTCACATGAAATCAACCAGTAATCTAATCTTGAGCATTGACCATTTCCTGCAGAGTTATACCATGTAAACTGAGTTAATGTTGGGTTTAATACTCTCCAATAATCAATTAGATGTGTTGTTGTACATAAAGACAGTATAGTGTCGCTATATACAGGTTGAGAATTCCTATGAGGTAATCGGTCTATGAATCAGGGGCTATATTATGATCTCCTCCCAATATCACTTTATCTGAATTATAAGTTGTTTTCCATTCAACTATAAGTTGTCTTAATTTTGCATACAACTTTACATTTAATGCTTGGTTATTAAAACCATAGACGCATATCAAAATATAACGTTTATCATTTGTCTCCACAACCACCATTAACCAATGACCTTCAGTATCTTTTTTATGATCCATTATGTTACCTGGAAATCTATTAAAGAGTATCATGACTCCTGCTGAGTGTGATGTTCCATGTGCAAAGTAGATGTAATCCCCCCATTGAGTTTTCCAAAACTTTTCATTATCCATAACAGAATGAGTCTCCTGTAAAAAGATGCATTGCGATTTCTGATCCTTGCAAAACAAAAAAATGGCTTTACGCTTTGTAATGTTATTCAATCCCCTAACATTCAATGATATAAAAGAAAGTATGGTTGTTCTAAATGCGCTGAACTTTTTTTTTTTTTTTTTTTGCAGGAATGAACATGTTGTCCTGAGTAACATCAAAAATATCGAGAGAAAAAAAAACAAAAAAACTATAACTTATACTTTAAGTCCTTTAACCCTGTTTAGCGGTTAAATCTGTTAAACTTTCATCAGGTAAGATTCATACTAACAGAATATGTATAAATAAAATACCTGAGAGATTACTTCTATAAACTTAAATATATCTTACCACGTTACAGATTTTTTTTTTTCTTTCTTTTTCCTCTGGTTAAGCAGAAAGTGCCTGAACATTTGCTTACTACACAGCAATTAGGGGTCTACTCTGCATCCATCAATGAGAGCATATCCTTCTCTTAGTGATGCCTTTTTCCCATTTCTTCTGGCTTCTTGCACCTTGGGCCAAAGCTTAGCACGAGCCTCACGATCTTCCTTTGAGAAATCCTCCTTGAACTGAATGTTCATCTCTCTGCACGCTCTTGCCTCTCTTGATCTTCTCCATACTTCATCACGGACAGTTCGCAAGGCAAATTGGATGATTATGGGTCTGGGCAACTTGTTGGTAGCTGCATCGTTTTTCTTTCCCAGGCGGTGCACTGTGTCGACTGACTCACGTAGTTTCTCCACTGACACTGGGATCACTCTTGTAAGGATGCCGATCACAGTCTCTCTTGTATCCTCTTTGTCTTTTTCAGGAAGGCCCATCAGTCTAAGATCCCATCGTCTTTTATACCTGGCTTGCTCCAAACAGATCTGCTTCAGTAATGCATTTTCTTTTTTCAACAGCAACATTTCTTCCTTCACTTTGCTTATTTCTTCCTTATTTTCTCTCACTGCTTGTGTGTTAGCTTCTATTCGACTTTCGAAAGCTTTCAGTCTATCATCTTGTTCATCAAATCTCTTTATCAAAGTTTGAATTGCGTCTAAGATGGTTTCATTTGTTATCTTATCCGGTTGTATTCCCACATCTTGATTCCTTGGTTTTATTTTTTTGGGATTTGGGCTAGGCAAAGGTGTGTGGTCATGAGACATTTTTCGATTTTCTTCCTCCATTTCTTCTATTTCTTCTTCCTCACATGCCTCACGCAGGGCCGTCAGGTTATAGTCGTGGTCTGCTAACAGTTGCGCTTTAGCTGCTTTGCTAACGTTAGCCATCTCGTTCACGTTGCAGAAGAGAGAAAAAAAATCGAGCAAAGGCGGTCAACTTCGAAAAACAAAAACTTTGTGGGGATGAAATGTTGTTCGTGTAGTTCTTATGTGAAGCTTTTGGTGTTTTTTTTTTTTTCTATCGGAGGTTAAATGTTTAGGACGAATCCAAGATTTTAATAACGGAGCCTGCAAAAAAACTACCGTTCACTCTGCCATCATAACTCCTCCCTCGGGCCCTAAGAATTAAAGCAACCACACCTCCTACATTGCTTCTTGGTTTCAGTTAAACACCCATAATCCTGTGCTGCATCACTATCACCTGACCGAATAGATACCACATGTCCAACCTCCTCCCCTCCCCATCCTGAAACACAAACAGCAACAAGATGGAAATAAACATCAGTTATTAATATCGGACCAAAAAAACAATATGTAAAAAAAAAAAAAGACTGAGATCGGCCGATATTAATAATGGCTGATCTTAGTCTTTTTTAAACCTATCGGTATCGGTTGCTGCCAATATACTGTGCATCCCTAAATATTATAGTCGTGATTATCCATATATTCATATTAATTCAGCAGTAAAACAATTAATTGATGTCTTTCTGTTTTAAATAAGATCAATTAGATTATGTTACACATATCTCGTTTTAGAGTTTGATTAAATAAACTGAAACTGTGGTATTTACCCAAGGTAATAAGAGCATAAAAATCTCAGACAATCTCATGCCTAGTGACATGTATATCTCATGGCAGGTAGGTGGTGCTAAAATCTTACTGCTTTATGAAATTTTCATCAAAAGTCCAAAGACGAACTTTAAGAGACCTTGTTAAAAAAAAGAAGGTTGAATAAGGACTTCCATTCACCGATTCATGACTCTGAACAGATCATTAAATGCCTCTGAGGGAGTTTGAGCTCAGGGTTTCATCTGGATCTATACAGTTTCACCACCAACAAGAACAAGCCTCTTCTTCTCAGGGAAACTCACGTCACACGGGTAACCGTGCGCGCGCATGCACGCAGCTTCTGACCGAGGAGGTGACGTCAGTCCCCAGCTTCGGTGTTCGGCTGAGAGTTGTTAATTGCTTGCTGATAAATAGCGTTGAAGTCTCAGCTGGGGCCTGTCGATATAATCAATCAAAACAGCTGATAAGTAAAAGGGCGGTGAGCGCCTCCTGCCTAACAGAGCCACGGCAGTAAACAAACAAAGCTGGCCGTAAACGGAGCACAAGGACGTGAACATTTAACAATCTGCTGTTTTCAGACCTGCAGAGATCACTGTGTCCATGACAACCTGCTGAGGATCAGCTCTGACAAAGACGTAAACACAACGAGAGCCGGGGTTAACTGCGCGGCTAGCCACCAGCAACCACCGCCGTTGACCAGCCTACCTTGACTTTAACTCGAACCACTCCCCTCTCCTCCTCGCCAGCCATGTTAAAGATTCCGTTTCGGAACAGAAAGGCTCCTCTCAGGATGCTTTTCCCGCCGCATGGACTCGGTCACCGAGACATGATGGTGATGCTAATACCAACCGAGCTCCTTTGGTCAGTCAGTTCCTTCTGCCTCGATTTTTACGGGAAGTTTGTGTTCCCAACACTGCCATCTGCTGGTTAAACTAGGGTTTGTTGTCACAATGCCTATTACAGTCACACTAGAGGGGACCCTGGTTTGATTATGATATCAAACATTTAGCTTATTAATCTCACCTTTTTGCACTATTTATCTTTTGAACAAATAACACTGAGGTGAGAAAATATTTCGTATTTTTTTATGGGTCAGATTAATTTTTCATGTTGGTGTTATTTTTGTATTAAACGTTTGTAAGTCATTAGCTTTAAAAACCACAAGGATTAATAAAAAAATCAAAGATGAGAGCTTTGATTTGAGCTAACACTTATTAATATAGCTAAAGCCACGTGTTAGCTAGCTAAAATATTTTGTCAAGATGTCTTGTCACCTGTGACAACCATCCCCATATCAAATGTTTGTATCAGCTCTTATTCAGATTCAAAAATACTTTATTGATCCCAGAGGGAAATTAAGTGTTGTTGTAGCTCATGCAATTAATTATTTAGGGAGTTGTTGTTGATCATGTTGGCTGTGGGCAGTAAAGATTTCTTGTAGCAGTCTGTGTTGCAGCAAAACTGAAGAAGCCTCCAACTGAAGACACTCTGTTGTTGCAGGATATTCTCATAAAGAGGATGGTCATAGGATTCCATAATTTCTTTGATTTTATGAAGAATCCTTCTTTGCATCATCATCTCCAGATGTTCCACCGTTGTCCCGAGAACAGAACCAGCCTTCTTTATCAGGCTGTTGAGCCTTTTTTGAGTTCCTGGCTCTGATGCTGCTACCCCAACAGATGATGGCTGAAGAGATTACACTCTCCACAACAGACTTGTAGAAGATCTGCAGCATCTTGCTGCAAACCTTGAATGACCTAAGATTACGCAAGAAGTACAGTCTGCTCTGTCCCTTCTTGTAGACGACTTCACTGTTGCGCCTCCTGTCCAGTCTGTTGTCCAGGTGAACTCCGAGGTATTTATACTCCTTTACCATCTCTGCTTCTTATCCCATGATGGAAACAGTGTTTGACTTATCCCTGTTTCCTCTGAAATCTAAAATCATCTCCTTTGGTTTGTTCACATTCAAGGTAAGACGATTGTTTCCACACCATGTCACAAAGCGACCCACCAGCTCTCTGTATTCAGCTTCTTGTCCATCTCTGATAGACCTGACAACTGCAGAGTCATCTGAGTATTTCTGCAGATGACAGGTATCTGATTTGTACTGGAAGTCTGAGGTGTGCAGAGTAAAAAGGAATGGTGAGAGTACAGTCCCCTGTGGTGCTCCTGTGCGGCTGACCACCTGGTTGGACACACAATCCTTCAGTCTCACAAACTGTGGTCTGTTTGTCAGGTAGTTGTTGATCCAGAATATTGTGGAGGCCTCCACCTGTGTCTTTAGGAGTTTCTGACAAAGCAAATCAGGCTGAATTGTGTTAAATGCACTGGAGAAATCAAATAACATGATCCTCACAGTGCTTGCTGCTTTGTCCAGATGACAGGTGGATGATGACATCTTCAACTCCAACTCCACGCCGATAAGCAAACTGCAGCAGATCCTGATATGTTCTTGTTTGCTTACTCAGGGGGGGCAACAGGAGTCTCTCTATGACCTTCATGATGTGGGATGTCAGGGCAACAGGTCGTTGATGACTGATGGGTGAGTTGTCTTTGGTACTGGAACAAGGTAGATATCTTCCACAAAACTGGAACCTTCTGCTGGGTCAGGCTAAGGTTGAAGAGGTGCTGCAGAATCCCACAGAGCAGCTCTGCACAGGCCTTCAGGACTCTGGGGCTTCCACCATCTGGACCAGCAGCCATGTTCCGGTTTAGTCTCCCCAGCTGTCTCTTCACCTGACTTTTAGAGACAAGCAAGTGGGAGGAAAAGGGGGTAGCACCATCTCCTGACTTGGTTGATAACAAACTTGGGAAAACAGAATAGTCCATGACTGAGGTGAAGGATAAAACATCCGAGGTGGGACAGGAAAGCTGTGGGTCAGAGGTTTGGCTGGGGACAGGAGAGGAGGATGCTGAGATAGTTCCTGAACTGAACCTGTTGAAGAATGTGTTCAGTTCATCGGCTCTGTCCAGACTTCCATCTATCCAATCCTTCCTGTGCTTAAAGCCTGTGATCTTTTTCATTCCTGACCAGGCATCTTGGATATTGTTCCTCTGTAGTTTGCTCTCCAGCTTCTTCCTGTTTTCCTCCTTGCTGTCTCTGATCTTGACCTTTAATTCCTTCTGTATTCTCCTCAATAATTTCCTGTATCTCTCCCTGAAGGCTCTTTTTTTTTCTTGTTTAGCAGTTCATTCAGGTCACTGGTGATCCAAGGTTTGTTATTAGGGAAGCATTTCACTGTTTTGGTGGGGATGATGTTTTCCACACAGAAGTTTATATATAACAGCAACACACTCAGTCATGGCATTAATGTCCTCTCCATGTTCTTGGCAAAGAGTCATTCAGTTTGTGGTTTCAAAACAACCCTGCAGGGCTTCTTCAGCTTCATGTGACAATTTTCTCACAGTTCACTTTGTCAGTGGTTTCCTCTGAACAAGTGGTTTATATTCTGAGCAGAGAAAAACAAGATTGTGATCTGATTGTCCCGGGGGAGGTCTTGGTTTGAACATCCATGCATCCTTACATTTGCATAAAACAAATCCAAGGCCCAAGGTCTTATTATCTCTTGTGGAGCAGCTGACAAACTGTTGAAATGTTGGAAGTGTAGACGAGAGTGAGAAATGATTAAAATCACCAGATATTGCCACAAATGCACCAGATATTGCCACTGATGACATCACATGCATTGTCAGCAACGGCTGAAGGTGAAATGTAAACAACCGGTGAAATCTCTTGGTAAATAATATGGATGAAAACCTACTGCGAAGAGTTCAACATCTGGGCTGCAGAGGCGACACTTCACAGTAATATGTCCTGGATGACACCATCTGTTGTTAAGCACTGCTACTCCACCTTCTTTTCTTTTTTTGCTCCTCTTCAGATTTCTGTCCGCTCGTATAGTCAGGAAATCTGGCAGAGAGACGTTGGAGTCGGAGATATGATCCTGCAGCCATGTTTCAGTGAAACACATAACACTGCATTCTCGATACACTAGCTGAGTCCTTGTAAGGGCTTGGAGTTCATCCATCTTGTTAGCCAGTGATTTCACATTGCCCATTATGATCGATGGAAGAGATGGTTTGAACTTCTTCCTTCTTTGTCTCCTTATTCCTCCTGCTCTGCATCCACACCTCCTCCTTCTCAGCTCATCAGAGATTTGTAAATTCAGTTGAGGTATTATTTCAGCTTTTGCAATGTTAATCAGCTGCTCCCTGCCGTAAACCTCCTTGTTTTCTGTTTCTTTAGGTGGCAAAACGATCAGAAATTTCAAGTGAAATGTTGTCTGTGAAGGTTAATCTTCTCTTGAATTTTTATACTTTGACAGAAGGCTAAATAGTTGAAATAATAGTTCATAAAATGAACTGGGGAAACATTTAAACGACCCAATAGATACATTTGTATGCATTTTGAGCATTAAGAACAAAGTTGGGCATACTTTTTTAGTGTGTTTATATTAAAAAACTAACTGCTTTGTTCAAGGTTATATTTTTCAGCATTACACAATCCTTCACATTACTATAGATAGATAGAATAATAATTTACAGACTGCTCAATTTTAGGGATTAAATTCAAGGAAGATTGATTATTATTAGTGCTGTCAATAGATTAAAAAACTTTTAGATTAATTAATTTTGATCTGTAATTAATGAATCTATTTTAATCACACCAAATAATTGCAGAGAAAAGCCCTCATCTTGAGGTAATTTCATTTAAATTCGTTATATTATTGTGGCAGAACATATATATATAACAAAAAAATTGCTTTATGAAGTCAGTCCATTACTGTTTTTAACGGACTTGAACAGATGTAGTCCCAGTCATACATTTTTTGAGACCAGTCCCAGTGCTGACTGCAACTTCGGCTTCGAGCATGCGCGATTTGTTAGCATTCTGGACTCATTGGGGTAAATACCTGCTCTGAGTGAGTCCAGCTAAACCTGGACGGTTGGGCGAAACGGCTGCGCACAGACTTGCTGTCTGCTGTGAATGCTCTGAGACGGAGAGCAGACCACGGCACCACCGCTGCTCAGTGAGAGTTACAAGAATACGTGCTTCACCCAAAAGTCTCCAATAACCCTAGAAAGACTCACTAGATTTGTCGCTAGTCGCTTTTTTGAAGAGGAATCGCTAGATGAGTCTAAAAACTAACTGAATATAGTGACAAAGTTGCTAAGTTGGCGACACTGTCTGCAACTCGCCGCTCATCCTCACTCCCCTTGACCTCTCCACCTGGGTCTCCTCCCGGTGGGACGTGCCCAGAACACCTCACCAGGGAGGCGTCCAGGAGGCATCCTGACCAGATGCCTCACCCCTGGAGCCTTGCCACCGAGGAGCTTTTTAACCACCTGACTTCAGCACCAGAGATTGGAGAGCCTGACTCAAAGTCCCCAGACTCTACTTTCAGATTGGAAGGCGTGCTGGTAGGATTGAGGAGGTATTCTGAGTATTCCATCCACCAACCCAAAATGTCCCGCGTCGAGGTCACCAGCACACCATCCCCACTGTAAACGGTGTTTGTGGCGGACCGCTCCCCCCGAGACGCCGGATGGTGGACCAGAATTGCCTCAAAGTCGCACTGAAGTCGTTCTCTATGGCCTTTCCAAACTACTCCCACACCCAAATTGTTTGCCTCAGCGACCATCTGACCCGCACTTCGCTTGGCCTGCCGGTATGAATCCGCTGCTTCCGCGGTCCTACAAGCCAAAAAGACCCGATAGGACTCCTTCTTCAGCTGGACAGCATCCCTCACCGCCGGTGTCCACCAGCATGTTCAAGGAGCACTCTCCAGCACCCCCTCCAAGGACTTCAAAAAGGGTGGGTTATCTGATTGGCAGTCTGGCGTACAAGCACAAACAACAGTCAGGACCTGTCCCCCCCACCCGTAGGTGAAGGGAGGCTACCCTCTAGTTCACAGAGATAAGCCCCAATGTACAGGCACCGAGATGGGGGGCAACAAGTATGCCCACCCCAGCTCGGCGCCTCCCAGTGGGGGCAACTCCACAGTGGAAAAGAGTCCAACCCCTCTCGAGGAGACAGGTTCCAGAGCAGAGCCAAAGCCATGCGTCAAGATGAGTCCGACAATGTCTAGTCTGAACCTCTCAACCTCGCACACTAGCTCCGACTCCTTCCACACCAGAGAGGTGACATTCGACATGGAACATCATGTCCAAGAGCCAGCTTCTGCAGCTGAGCATCGGACCGTGGAGGTCCCCGCCTTTGGCCACCGCCCATCCTACATTTCACCTGACCCCTATGGCGCCTCCCACAGGTGGTGAGTGTTAGGTAAAATAATAATGTTGTATTATTATTTTCTTAGGGTGTCTTTCTAAGGTACTTTTTAAATGTCATTTTGGTTTCAGTCACATGCTCATTTACATGACATCCTGTTCTTTTAATATGTTAATGAAGTGTGACTAAATAAAGAGAGACTGCAGAGGGGATGCTCTTGGAGACCAGAGACTATGACCCTGGGAGGCTGAGAACAGACAGACACGGTTGGCTCATTCCTTATAGTATTTTCCTGGTCTCCCTCTGCAGAACTGATTATCCACATCTACCTCTGCAGAGCTTATTGACTCCATATTCTCTCCGACCCTTGTGTGTGATTCATTGTAGGTCAACCACTTTTTAACCTAACATCTTGGTGCCGTGACTCGACGTACGGAGCACTCCCGCTGGTGGTCTCCGTCGAAGGGCTGTTCTTGACGTCCAGATCGCTGAATTGCTGCACTGGCCGGCTGCATAACTTCCACGAGGACCCCCTGCGCGTGCTCCCGTGCGATCGATTCGGTTTGAATCACTCGCTTAGGGGGGAGATTGTGAGTCAGCTTTTTTGTGCACCTTCACATTTAAAAAAACAAAAACAATTCTAAGATAGTCAGGGTATATTCTGCTGTTTGGGCCTAAAGGACGCTTTAGCCTCTCTGATAAAATATCAGGTGTTGATCCTTAAGTGATTAATGCGTTAATTACTACAGCAAAAGGGTGTAACGGTACAGGTTTGCGAACCTGTCCACCTCGAAAAAAGGGTGTAACGGACCAGGTTTGGAACCGGTCCACCTTGCTGGGAAACGGTTGTAACGGGTTAGGTTTGCGAGCCAATCCACCTCGCTGGGAAATAAAGCATGCCAGTGTATGGGAGTAAAAACACAAACAGCAGAATCAAAACGATATACCGCACCCCAGGTGGGTAGAGTAAGATAGGCACAGGACATAATCTTTATGTATGCCAGTCCAACCTGAAACCTAACGGTGTTAACGTACGGTTTGATGTGCACTACAAGAGACGTTCTGTGCGGAATTATAGGTTACACAACACATCCTTAGATTAAGAAAGCCATAAAACGGCTCAATCTAGTTGCACAAAAGAGACACTTAGAGTAAAAACTATACGATCCAGTTTTAGCAGAATTTGATTACAATTAAAAATCTCAAATAAAGGACCAAAAAACTATTTTAATTAATTAAAGAATAAATGACTAACTTTAACTCGACAGACTAATTTAATAGTTCTTGCTTTTTCATTCACCTTAATCTTAATATTAACAATTGACGTTTTCCTCCTAGAACTATTTGGTATTCTAACACTAGACTTTACCAGACCAATTAATAGAACCCAATAAGGGTTATATAAAAACAACGCAAAGATGGGAAACTATGTTTCCACCGACAAATTAGAGGGAGATTCAAAGTATATGCATTAAAAGGACCCCGAAAATCTTCAGTTTCTGACAAAATGGCGCAAAAAGTATAAAGTAGACGGGAAACTTAAAGGAAATCAATGGAAAGAACTGGTATGTGTTCTCGAAGCAAAAACACTTATCGCTAAAGGTAAAAAGAAAAAACGTAAACAGACACAGTTAAAAATAGCACGTGTGTGGGCTGATGAAACAGAGAAAAGGAAGCAAATATAAAAAACAGGAAAAAAAACAAAGGCTCTAAAGATGAGGCTTTTCTTATGAAAAAGCTCTGTGACGAACTCACACTGTGTCCTCCTCCTTATGCACCTCTACCTACAGCCCAGACAGACCCCCCTGGGGCTGTTGGAGGAGTACCTTATGCACCTCCACCAACACCCCCATCAGACCAGCCGGGGGCTTTAGGGGAAGGTCTATATCCTCCTGTTCCAAGAGACCAATTTGCAATTGAAGAAAAAACAGATGGTACCACAATAAAACAAAGACTTAGAATTACAAAGAAGTCGGGTCTAAACAAATCTGAGGATAAGTCTTATGAGAGTGAACCAGAGGACTCAATAGATGTTAACCCTATGATTCAAGTTCCATCTGCCGATGTCACTCCGAGATATGTTTTTAGACCATGGTCACTTAAAGACGTTAAAGAGGTTGTAGAACAAATCACCAGCCATAAGGAGGATCCAGAAAAATGGACAGAGGATATGGTTGATGTGGTCAAATCCTACCGGTTAAACGGTCATGAATTAGGACAGGCTATGGCTGCATCGTTGGGAAAAGACTGGCACCATGTAGGAGGAAATTACACAGGAAGAGATGATGCCGGAGTTGTGTTACAATTTCAGAATGATTTCCAGGGAGCACTAAAGCAACAATTCGATGCAGTAGCGGTTAAAGTTCGTGCACAGTTTAAAAAGAAACCAGATTATGGGCATATGGCCTCCATAAAACAGAAGCCTGGGGAAACTGTAGATGATTTTAAATACAGATACCAAAAACAACATGATATCCACAGTGGCCTAACTAAAGAGGGTGGTGATGAAACCCCATATATGCGGCATTTGTGTAATGGTCTGCTACATAGTTTCCACCCCACTATCACTAATTGGATTAAAAATCACCTTCTGACATGGGAAACATGCGACCTTACTACCCTTATGGCCAATGCACGTTTTGCAGAAGGTGTCATGGAAAGAAAGGGGTAGAAACCAAAACCTCCAGACTCCGACACACAGGTATTTCACACCCAGCTTGATGACGATGAGGGGGAAGTTTATTATCAAAGTGACAACCACAACAAAGGAAGGGGGTTTAGACCACGAAGGAATACACATCATTACACACCCCAGGGTTCATGGAGACATCAAGGTGGCCACACTGCCCCCACGTGTTGGATCTGCGGGAAAGTAGGCCACATTTCAAATGAATGTAGCAGAGGCAGAGGCCGAGAATGGGGCAGAGGGCGAGGTCAGATCCATACACAGGGTCCAACTGCCCCAGACCACTCGCGGTTCACACAGCAATGACTAGATACTTTTACCGCCTCTAATGAGGTGGTGGATTGCTGTGGCGCCTGGGAATTACTTAATGTTCTGAAAGAGAAGCCTTACATAACACTTAAAATTAATGAACAAATGGTAGAGCTCCTTTGTGACACTGGAGCTTGCAGAACAGTGATCTCCTCTGGCGTTAATCTGCCAGAATCTAAAGAAAGCATTTTGGTCAAATCAGCAGATGGTGCTACTACACGCTCATTTTTATCTAAACCAGTGTTAATAACAGATCCAAAAACTAGGTTTAGTTCTAAAAACTCAATAGTCATTTCACCACAATGTCCACTCAATTTGTTGGGCAGAGACTTAATGTCATCCCTAAAAATCTCAATTATCCCAGTGGGAGACGGCATGAGAGCTGTGAGAACAGGAAAGGATGATATTTACCTAAATACAACTCATAGACCACAGGGACTCGGTCTGTACTATTTTTTACGAGTTGAACCTAAAGAAAACCTTAAAGATTCAACAACAATGATGGACACAGCTTTGCAGGTAGTTCCTGAACCCGACAAACAAATCATGCCTACATCACAGTTACATGTGACTATGGCTCTGAGGCCTGAACCTGATCCCAAGTTCCAAGACTATTTTATGCAACTCTCACCTGCTGTAGTGTTCACCTCACACATCATTACTGATGGAAAATCTGTTTCAGCTGCCTCAGTAACACTGTCTACCAGCCTTAAACCATTCTTCGATTTGCCTACAGATCCGCATATATCCCTGACAAAAAGCAGTACATCACGTTGGAAAGATTTGGGATATATGGTGCGAAAAGCAAATAACGCCACAGATTTTAAAACTTTGCAAGAAAATAAAGAAGATCATTGGCAATACAGTGAATCCACAGGTTTATATAGACTGCCCCTTATCATGCCACTCCACTGCACCACTCAAGTTGCACCACTTGAATGACCAGAAGCAGAAACCATCTTATTGACTGAAAAGGAAGAAAAGCAACTCAAAGAAGTCCCTGACACATTATGGTCTAAAAGCCCCACTGATGTGGGCCTACTCTCATCCATTGCTCCCGTTCAAATAACTGCTAAATCACATTTTACACCCAGAGTGAGACAATATCCGCTCTCTGCGGAAGCAGAGTTAGGAATTACACAGACCACAGAACAAGAACTTATAGATCAGACTGTTTTGAAAGACATGCAAACAAACGCTCCCTCTTCTGAAAAACAATTATGGAAAACAAAAGGTCCCATTCTAAACGAAAATGGACTTTATGAAGTTCGTAATAAACCCATCCTACCCAAATCAATGTTTAAAGCTGCTGCGCTTGTGAGCCATGGGCCTTGCCATGTCTCCACAGGGGGGATGGTATCAATAATACAGCAACACTTTACAACATACAACCTTGAAACATACTTAAAACATTTTTGCAAGACATGCCTAACATGTATCAAACACAACCCACAAGGGAATATGAGACCCAAGCGAGGCCAATTTCCTCAACCAGCCTACCCATTCCACACAATCCACATGGATTTCATTGAACTAACACAGAGCGGTTCATACAAATATTGCTTAGTAATAATTGACGCTTTCTCCAAATGGCTGGAAATAATTCCCACTGCAAAGAATGATGCTCTAACAGTGGCAAAAGCACTATGTAAAACTATCATTGCAAACCATGGTATTCCACAAGTAATATATTCAGATAATGGACCACATTTTGTGAATGAGGTTATTCAAAATATGGCAAAACATTTAAACATCCAACTAAAAAATCATTGTGCCTATCACCCCCAAAGTGCAGGTTTAGTAGAAAGACATAATGGGACCATCAAAAGCAGACTCAGGAAATGCATGGCAGAGACTAGAAGACCATGGCCTGAGTGTTTGGACCTAGTAAAACTTTACAT